>JAWQEG010000143.1:1867500-2355301 GCA_033782935.1 Petrolisthes cinctipes
TTTGATTTTGCATGGATCAATAGCGCGCACTGTAAGGTACTTAAGAGGCAGTGTGACTTTTAAGAGGTTGAACAGAGATGGACGGTAACCTGCATTACCCTTTTGTAGGCGAACTGAACCCATTGGGCCATCGTAGTCCATGGCAAGCTGGTACCCCTCACGAAAGTTCAGCCTAAAAGCAAACTGCCTTGCATCCTTAAAGCTGTAAGGCTGACGAGGCTTCCGTACAGTAACACACTTCTGAAGTACATCGATGTCTAAAAAATCAGACCTACGCATAACAATCACTTCCTGGTTTTCAATTGTAGCCCCACTGATGGCAATACAGTAGCCTCTGAAATCAGTGATATTACCTTTCAACCTTATAGATTTTTCAATATTGCCAAATGCTCTGTCGCAGGCCATGTAACTATGTCCAGACACTAGGTAATAGTGATCAATGCTATACAATCTTCCACTATGGAGCTCACGGAGATACATCAGTATAAGATTTATATTTTTATTCTGGCCGCCACAGTTATCGCTCACAACTTTTAACTCTGAAAATTTACCACTTTTAAACTCGTTGTCTAACCACTTTAGTAAACAGGATGCAATCTCCACACTGCCACGCCCCCCATTAACTTCGTCCCATACAAAGAAACTTGACTTTTGCTTCTTTAAGTCATGTATACACAAATTGTACATCCACAACTTCCTCTTATAATAGGCAACATTGGTTGACATTCGAGGCACAGGTAAGGTTTGTTGTAAATCAATACAGATACAACGAACACTGGGGTTCACGTCAGCCCCCAACCTCTTCATTAGGCGCTGGCCACGCCTGGCCAGGTCAAGGTGTTTTTCATTATTTTCCCTTAGTTCAGCCTTGGCCTCAGGATTGGCTTTTTCAATTGCCACTTTGAATGTATCACAACGTGTGCAGGTGTCGGTCATGGGAGGCTTAAACCCTAAATTGAACCCTCTAAATTTCTTACGATAAAAACTTAACTTCACTCGCTTTTCAGTACGATAGTGCTCTTCCATCCACAGTAGATACAAGCGGTACAGTTTTCTAATGTTTAAATGTCCCTCCAAATACCGCATGTGTGGCGATTTGGCTCGTGTGTAATGACTGGACACTGTGGGAAACGAGAGAATGTGCTGTAATACCCTGTTCACAACCTCACGACTCACCATAACGCCAGGTGGATGGTGGCCTCGTAGATCACCCCTGGGGCTGCCAGTGGAGCTCATAGACAACATTGCTGTCTTCACTCGGGCCTCTGATATCCCTAAAATGCTGAGGAAACCAGTCTTACAAAGGGTGTAGCTGGTCTGGCAATGGGAGAGGGTGTATTGCAAAGTGGCAGAACGCCTCCTTGCTGCATTAGGATTCTGCACTGGTCGGCGCCTCTTAACAGGTAGCTGCGCAACGTGTTTCTGCAGAAAGGAATTTTGCAATCCAAAGTCTCCTATCTGCCAAAAATTACTGTGCAGGATATCCACAATAGGCCGTGTAATTTTATCAAAACAGCCATCACGACATGGGGCGCCAACATAACGAGCGGGAACATGGCGGCCTGTTGTTCGACTTACATACTCTTCACCTCGATTACGTTGCCTTTTCGCTATATTTTGTTTCCATTTCGCTGGGTCTCGACATCTTTTCCTGCCTCTCTGCACTCCTGGGTCATCCACCTGTTCGTCGTTGTCACTCATGTTCAGTAATACACTTGATCACAGAAAAAAAGTATGGTAATAATTAGGTAATAATCCAATATCATCCGTGCGCGAGATAAAAAAAAGCAGGACTGGGGGGGAAGAAGCGGGAGAGAACATGACGTCACGGCAACCCGCGCCCCTTATTGGTAGGCTTGCCAGGCGTCGCCACACATGTGACTGATTCCATACTTCCCATTGACTCTCACTCCCGCGTCTTCTGCCTCGTCGCTTACATTTTTGTGAGTGGTACACACACAGTATCCTATCTCGCCACGTCAATAAGAGCGAGAGTGCACTCCACAAATTAGCATTTTCGACCATGTTGTCAGTAGCAGATTGTGTTTCCGAGACTTGCCCCAAACAGTAGAGAAGTTGGGGAAGATAATGCTATAATAAAACGTATTTTGGCCAGGAGGTCGCTTGCGATAGTCTGTGACTAATGGCCTCATATGCTATATGTGTACGCCATACCTGGGTACACTTGCCAGCACTACTCCATGGTACAGTGCCGGACTAATGTTCTGTCCCGCATCCAGCCATAGTGGGCCAGCCTTCTCAACCATTTCAGGCTCGAACAACAAAGCACCAGATTGAATTTCGGATTCAGATCAAGAGACGGCTCACGGTGATGAAGGAATGATTGGACACAGGGATGCCAGTGAACTCCTAGATGGTTTAATCAGTTGAATTGTGAAGCATTCTATTGAGGAGAACGAGCTAATGCAAAGACACGGGACAGTGAGCCTAACGGATGCATGCATAAGGCTTATTTTCGGTTTTCTTCTTTGGCATAATGTTGTGATTAATTTTCTACCTTCGATACATTAAGATACTACAGTAAAAGTCCCTTAACCCCTTAGGACTGACTTATTATTTTTTTTTTTTTCACCCCCAGCCGACTTCTGGGGGTCACTTTTCAACTTTCATGTAGGCAAATTTTATTCTTACAGAATGAAAGAGCTTGAATTTACACACCAGGAACTGAAAACGGGAACCTCCTAGGTGTACGCGTTTGCGTATGACAGAGCGTCAAAGTCCGAAAAAAAATAAAATAGTAAACCCTGAAACGCATGAAAGAAAACCTCATACGCTCTGAGTACATCTCTAAACATGTAAATAAACACCTAAACAATGCGTCTAAAGGTGGCGGCACACTGGGCGGGCAATTCTGGCTAGCATGCTTTTTTTTTTTTTTTTTTTTATATACCTTTCAACACTGGACATAGGCTTCATCAAGCCCGTTACCGTGGCCCAGGTCAACTGCTGCTCACACACACACGTCACGACTTCCGAACTGGTACCCAGCCACAGAGGGAGGGAAGTGAGGGTAATTCCCAAATACTGCTACCGGCTTTATGTTTTGCTAGCCAAAACGAGTAGCAAGATGCCGAATCCTGCTGCTAGAGAAAATGGATAGCGTGCTGGGAGAAATGAATAGCAAGTTTTGCTACTGAAAAGAGTGCTCAAATGAGTAATCATCCGTGTTGTTTATATACCAAGGAAAAAAATATTGAGCATGCAAATCATTGTTTATACATTAAATTAGTTAATTCCTGTAGTTAATTGACTCTGTAAATCTATTAAAGAATTATATGAACAGCACGAATTAGGTATTCAGTTTTTCTATAGACCATCGCAGTAGTAGACTCGCGCCTGTTTTGTAAACATAAACAAACCCTACTGCCCCGATAAAGTATTCCAGAATGTCTTCATGTGCCTCTGAATTTAAAAAAAGGTTAAATGGAAATCAGATCATGTGTATATGCTATTAGAAATATGCAGAGAATTTCCAATATTGTGGGATCTTGGACATGACCAGTACTGTACAGTTGGACATTACTCATCTAGCAGCAATCAACTTAACTGCAGGTATTTATCTTGAGTTTTTTTTATTTACCCGTTTTAACTTAGATCAGAGGTCCCAAAACAATATCATACAAAAGATTCTCAAACACGATGAGCCTCAGCCTATGACACCCATGCAGATCCCAGTTGGGGAAATTCTGACTACACCTTTTCACCCTCAAATCAAAATAAAAGAATTGAAGTTTAATTTAAAACAACTAATGATTAATTAAGAACAACAGAACTTCAAATTAAAACACCTGAAGTTTAATTTTAAAGAACTGAAGTTTTATTTAAAGTATGTGAATTTTAAATTAAAATTTAACAAATAATATAATTAAATGATTGTAGACTAATATATGTATGTGTGATTTGTAATGTAAAAATTTCCTTACATAAATTACAATTACATAAACATTCTGGAAATATTTGACATAATAATAGCTGTGATTCCTTTACTGTCCGTCAATAAAGTAAAAACAAATCCCGTGTGATTTACAATAAAAAAAAAGGAAAATAAAATAAATTATCAAAATGCATATGCACTCACATTTAAATTGGCTATGCTAAGATTAATGTTGCTCTTATTTTTCAGAGGATGTTCAGGCCAAGTTTGCGACTCTCAAGGGATCCTTTCAACGAGAGTAATAACCTAGGCGAGCATAAGTTTTGATAGGTGAGCATATGAAAAAGCATTATATACCTACAATTTTGTTGTTGAAGTTCCTCAAGCTGTCTGGCTGAGCAATAATATAACTTTTGTGTGCCTTCAGGAATGAACGTATAATGTACTTTAAACTTGCTATTAAATTGCAATTAGTTTGATGGAAGCCTTCTTTGTGCTGAACTGGCTTTATTTTACAGCTTGTTGCACTTAAAATTCATATATGTTCACTGTCTTCATGTCCTTGTGATTTGCCATTTGCATTATTTACATTTCCCAAGAACAGGCAAGCTGCCCCAATCACTGCTCTGGACCTTGCTTGCTTGGATACGAAGACGGTCTTAGTTTCAGCGGCTGTACGCATGGATCATCTTCGTATCCCTTTGGCCGACAAAAACAGTACTACGCACCAAATCTTGGTTTAATCCAAGCAATCTTCATATCCAATGGAAAACAAAAAGACGCCTCAGATTACCAATTCCCAATACATGATTTAACCTACCTCTGTTAGGCAGGCACATGTGATTCATTTGCTGTGATATTTATTAAATAGTACAACACTTGTGATACTATATATTAAACAGTATTTTCAAAACTTTTCTGTACTTTCCTTAACCATGTATTCTGTATTTAAGAAATTTCACCTAGCACAATGAATACTTTATTAGATAATAGAAGCTAAGAAAATTCAAACCAAGGCAAAATAAATTTTTGTATTGTATCTAACCAAGGCACATCAATAACGTATATAGTATGCTCATATTTTAATTCTGTAAGTTGAAGACATGGACCAAAATGCATTTTATGAAACAGAACAATAGGTTTGTGATGAAACATGTACATTTCAACCTAGGAGAATGGAATTATAAATGGGAGTTTGACACACAAACATCTATTGATGGAGGTGAAAGGCTGTTTGGGAATTTATTATATATTTTCCAAATAATAAGGAATAGAGTCACATTGTATTCCACCTAAGCAAAATGCACATACTGTACCAGTGGCCTTTTCGGTATGTCTTTATCAGAGCTATGTTTTCCCAAATTTTTTGTCTCAACATTTTTATTTGTTCTATTACTTTTATATATATATACAGAGAGAGGTGAGGGGAGAATAGTCATGTTCAGGGAAGATTTAGTGTTGAGAAATTAATAAATGATGAAAAATAGGGGAGCCTAACCTAACCTACAGTATAGTTGTTTTTATGAATACTAATTTTCACAGCTAATATGGCCTAAAAATTCTGTACTCAAGCAAAATATTACTATCAAATGCAATAAATAAACATCTAGAAATATATATTTACATGACTCAAATTACATTAACTTTAAAAAGCACATATATATAATTGCAAAATTGGTATTATTACAGAATGGTCCAAAATAGTGGGTAATGATACTAAAATATACAATATAGTGAATGAAGTACTTCTATACTAATACCATGAAAAGTGTGTTAGGATGGTCCAAAATAGTGGGTAATGATACTAAAATATACAATATAGTGAACACAGTACTAATGTAAATTTACCTCAAAATTTTCCCTAGACACTAGTATTTTCACATAACATAGCATTTTAGGTTAGATATAATAAAAGCAATGCAAAGAAATACAACATTACAAATAATATGTACAGTATAAGCTTAGTACTCTCACATGAGTGATTTTATTCCAGTGTATTTTCGGTACTGTATTTTCTACTTGAGTTATAATCAATTTTTAATGTCTTTGATAGAATTGGATATAGAAGTAAATTTGTTTGTTTACATTATTTTTACTTCAATATTCTTTGTAAAGTTGGCATGATTGGTGGGACACAGGATGTTTTGTTGTCATTCTCGCTGGCTGATGACGCTAGCTGCTAGCCAAAGTCGCTAGCAAGTTATTACCTGTGTGACGGATAGCAAGTTTTTGCAAGCAAAGCGAGTAGCAAAAGCAAGTAGCATGCTAGCCGGAATTGCCCAGTGTGCCGCCACCTTGAGTGGTTTTCAATGATAATAAACGTATTTCAGTGTAATTTTGTCTGTCTAGACTCTCCTGGAGTATAGTAGACAGCAGAGAGATACGAGAAACATAAGAAAACACCATGTAGTGGTGAGGTGGGGTCCTTGTTGGTGGGGGTAGGTCTAGGCACCACCCACCAGACACCACTACCACAGTCAAACCTTTTCTCAAGGACGTTAGCTTTCCATCGTTACCAACGCCAGCTCGCTAGCTACTCGCTACAGTTTTTTATAGGTACGTCGACATGTCGGTGATTCGGAGCGAACCATTAATTTTTTTATCACCATGTCGGTCAATCGGTCCTAAGGGGTTAATCCGGAAGGCAGGGGGGTTTGAGACTTCAGAATTAGCGAAAATTCCATGTTATCGAAAAATACCCCCTAAAATACGTATAAAATACTTCAAAATTCCCCAAAACAGAGACATTACTATGCACCTGGCAACACTATTGCCAGGTGCAGGGAAATTTCTGTTTTAGGGAATTTTGTAGTCGACACAGGGAAATTATATAAAGATGGTTCAAGAGTAAACAGGAAAATTTCTACCAGATGAAATACCAAAATGAAAGACCGTCAATGTTCAAGAGAAGAGTAAACAGGGAATTATTGAGGCAAAAATGGAAATTCTGTTGTTGAAGTTGGGGAAATTTTGTGCATCAGACCTGGCACCACTGGTGACTGGCTGTCACACGTAATCTATGAGTGTCGGGAGGGGGTGGTGGGAGGATCACAGCTGACACTCATAATTTAATGTCTTATGAGGTCTCAACTTCTTAGTGGGCTTCTTTGGTGGTTTATTAGGAGCCATGATGAATACTGTAGACTCCCACAACACTGAATTATATCCCGGGAGATTACTTTTTTTTTTTTTTTATACAGTAATTATGGGTAAAATTTGTGGGCCCAAAAAGTTCCGGGGGAGAGAGCATTCTGAGGTATAGACCTCCAGATTAAGGGACTTTTACTGTATTTGAACAAACCATCCAGATCCGTTTGCTCTGTACTGTGACAAAGAATTCTTGGAGAGGTACAGGCTTTCCAATGCTTGTGTCCGAGATCTTTTGGAGAAAGTACAGGAGCAGTTACCAACTTCCAATAATAGAAGAGGTAGATATAATTTTAGTGAATAAAATTTGATTGTGTGCAAACTATGAAGGCCATGGGTGTATCTGGGGTGGTGACTGTAATGTTAAACGTGGTGATGTGGGACTGAGATTAGTCACTCACCTGTTGATTATTATTATTATATTCCTTACCTAGTAACTGGCTGAAGAGTGTGATTGTGAGTGTATATAAAGGGAAAGGAAATTATCTGAACCAAGGTATATATAGAAGCTGCCTTTACAGTAAGTGAATAACGCTGACACATGAGCACATATAATAATAAGGCTTTTCAAAACAAAACTCAACACCTCTAGCATAGTTTTTACCTATTTGCTCCAAATATTAAAGAGGGAAAAGTACTATACAGAATCTACCTTGTAGTGCAGTACTGGAACACAGTATTTAGTATGCTTAATGGTGGGTACCCATCTATATTACAACATTAGTGTGGCTTGTGATTTATTTCCTCTACAGGTCTCCGAATTTCACCAGCACTTCAGCTGCTTGTTACCCTGTGGTATGTTGCCACTGGCAACTACCAGCTGACATTGGGGGACTGCACAGATATATCGCAGCCAAGTGTCAGCAAAATAGTGAAGAATGTTTGCACAGCAATTGCATCACTCATCCCAGAGTACATCCAGTTCCCAAATCCAGCTGGCGAAGCAAAAATAATGCAGCAATTCTCTATCGTTGCAGGTATGTCAGGTGTTAATGGCTGCATTGATGGGACTCATATCCCCATTAAAAGTCCTGGGGGACAAGACAGGGAGTGCACATGATTCACGTATATTCAACGAGTCTAGACTTTGTGAAGCATTAGAGGAAGGCAGATACCGTGGCTTTTTGCTTGGTGACAGTGGATATGCTTGTCGGTCATAGCTGCTAACACTGTACCTAACACCTCAAACAGAAAAGAAAGTTTGATATAATGCTGCTCACTTTAAGACGACAAATGTTAATGAAAGAGCTTTTGGGGTTTTAAAAAGACGTTTTGCTGTCTTGTCCATATCAGTCTGAACAAAGTTGCCTATACCAAGAATATCATTGTTGCGGATGCAGTCCTCCATAATATTGCAATCCTGAACAGACTTCCCTTGGGTGATGAAGATGAGGATATATTAGAGCCACCAGTTGTTCCTCAGGACATTAAGGAAGACCACAATCATCGTGGTCATGCCCCTTCGAGCGGGAATTGTGGAAAGATTCTTTTAAATGTGTGAAGAATTGCAAGTAGCTTCTGGCTAGCACAGTGGTAGAGTAAGCAGCTGCAGTTTCTGAGATCCAGCGTTCGGTCCATACTCGGGACACTAAAAATATTTAACCGATGCTAGAGGTTACCACCCCAGTGAGAAGGGCAGTGATTTTCAACCGGTGTGAAGCAGCACACTAGTGTGCCGTGAAGCAACCTTAGGTGTGCTGCAGGAAATTTGAGCCATGGGACAATTTTTGAGCCACACAACTTACTAATTCCTATAAAAGTCATGATAGCTGAACATGTAGATAGCAGGTGTGGATTATCTAAAATAAGGGTGAAGTCAGGTAGATTGAAACAGCCATGAGACCCACCCTCATTTGCATGTAACCTGTCCACATTCCATACACACATACATACAAACACACAAACACGTGCATAAAAGAACAGTTGCAAAGAAAAAACACTCATTTCCAAGTTTAGTTTAACATTGTTCACACCAACAAGTCCACACTGCCACAATCTTCAGTGGTCAAAATGTCACTTTTGTCTACCAGTGTGGGTTTTATTCCGTCATTGACAATCACACCAGTTCTCAAGTTCATGTAGCCTAAATGAAATTATATATAAAAAAAAATAAAAGATGACGGTGAACCAAATGTGGCTGACACTAGTTCAGGAAGGAAGGCACTTAACACTACCCCGACCGACCTCGGCCATATATAGCCCACCCTCAATGAAATGCCCAGAATTTATATATTTTTTAAAATAAACATTGTAGGAAGAAATTTTTATAGCTAAAATATATAGAATAAATCCTAGCATATAATTACTCTCAAAACCGGTGTCTTTAGCCATCGTACAGTACAACCTATATTTTATGAAATTCTAAAATTCCCCGAACGAATCAAAACAAAAAAGCACGAAAACCAGTGAAATTTCAGTAGACTGGCAATACTGTTTTTTTTTATTATTATTATTGTCGGCGGAACTTATTGTCTCGTTGTCATTAATTTTCGAAATACATAAACTTGATAACACAAAAACAACATTATCCCTAGCTGAAGATCAAATTTTCTTAGTTCTTTTTTACGTTTATATAATATTTGGTACAATCACCTGCAGAAAGAAAGATAGTGGGATGGAAGGGTAGGGCAGTGTTACCAGGTGAAGGAAGGAAAGTTGTCTGTTTTATGGAATTTTGAAGCCCAAACAGGGAAATTATATACAGATTGTTATAGAGTAAACAGGAAAATTTATACCAGACGAAAATAACTCCAACCCTTTGGGGGGAGTACCCGAAGTGAACGAGGCATCAGAGTTATTGATAAATAGATTGATAGAAGTATTTCTAGTGTTATGGTCCTTGACGTTAGGTATGAGAACAACGAACTTTGATCTGACTACGAAATTAAATGGAGAAACTATGGGCAATTTGAGCCTCTAGTTGAATATAAAATGTATAAAATCCAGGTTCTACTTAGAAGGAGTAGAGATTAAACTCAAAGAAAATTTAAGTTACTATAATTACACTGGAAATATTTAATACACACAAGTTACTTATTAAGAACAAAACAATAATATGCCTGATTTGATATGCTACAACAACTCCAATCCACAATTAGACCTAGACAAACATTCACCCAATAATCAGCTAAAAAATAATCAGTCAATCAATGAAATTGATGTAGCTGCGTGTGTTGTATGTTGTATTGTTGGCTTTTCACACCTGATATCCAGGGTGGCTGTCTGCCCGCAACAAAGGGGTCTATGGTGATGTAGCTGCGTGTGTTGTATGTTGTATTGTTGGCTTTTCACACCTGATATCCAGGGTGGCTGTCTGCCAGCAACAAAGGGGTCTATGGTGCTAATCTCTGAAGAGATAATGGGTCACTTTTTTCCCAAAATTTTGGGAATGACAGTGACAGTGGGCATCATTCTCGTATCTCTCTGCTGTCTACTATACTCCAGGAGAGTCTAGACAGACAAAATTACACTGAAATACGTTTATTATCATTGAAAACCACTTAGACGCATTGTTTAGGTGTTTATTTACATGTTTAGAGCGTACACAGAGCGTATCAGGTTTTCTTTCATGCGTTTCAGGGGATACTATTTTATTTTGTTTCGGACTTTGACGCTCTGTCATACGCAAACGCGTACACCTAGGAGGCTCCCGTTTTCAGTTCCTGGTGTGTAAATTCAAGCTCTTTCATTCTGTAAGAACATGAAAGTTGAAAATTGACCCCCAGAAGTCGGCTGGGGGTGAAGATAAAAAAAAAAAAAGTCGGTCTCGGGGGGTTAAAGACTATATTTATAGAATCAGTGCACCACTGTACGAAAACGTTGCCATTTGGTATGATTTTTTATAGAGTTATGTGGGTTGGAAAGCCAGATGTGGCAACACTGCTTGGGGGAAATCCCCGCTCCTGCCCCACCTAAACCGCCAGTTTCCTAGTGGTTGACTATAGTAAGCCCAAATGCTCCTTTCAAGTAGCTCATTTCTACTGCACCTATTCTAGACTGATGAGCCCTACTCCATCTCCATGTCTCTGATGCATATGTCAGTATTGGCATGATTATACTATTTTGTAGTCCCCTTTTCACTTCCATACTCACACTTCTACCCTTCATAATCCTCCCCAGTGATCCTATGACCTGTCTACCCCTCACTGCTCTATCCCTAATTTCTCCTTCCATACTTCCATGTTTACAAAGATATAACTGTACCCAGGTACTTAAATTCCTTCACTTCCTCCATCCTCTCACCCCTCAGAGTTATCTTACACTTCGTCCCAGTTGGTACTCCCACTCTGTAAGGTGTAGCAAAGTTAATCACTGCAGTTTCTGCTCTCTCATATACCATCACTTTACTTTTACTAACATTCACCTTCAGTTTTCTTCGTTTACACACAGACTGAAATTCGTCCACCACTCTCTGTAACTCCTTTTCACTCTCAGTCATCAACACAGTGTCATCCACAAATAAACTTGCCACCAAGGACCAATTTGCTTCATCCAACCTCAACTTTACCCCCAGGCCATTCACTTTGGCTTTCATCTCTCATAAAACCATCCATATATACTGTATACTGAACAGCCATGGTGACATAACACACCCCTGTCTCAGCCCTACACTAATATTAACACTCTCACTTAGATCATCCTCTACCCGCACACATGCTTTTGCACCTGCATAAAAGGCCTCAATGCCTTTCAGCAAAGACCCCCCCCCCAACACCTCTGTCATAGCTCCCTTATGTATCTGGTCCACACATCCTCTACCTTTCTGAACCCTCCCTGCTCCTCACTAACTTTATTCCCTGTTACTTCCACCAGTTTTTCAGTAAGAACCTTCCCATACACCTTCCCTGTACACTAAGAAGGCTTATTCCCCTATAGCTAGCACACTCATCCTTACTCCCCTTCTCTTTATACAAAGGCATAATTATGGCTCTCCTCTAATCCTCTGGCACCTCTCTCTGCCTTCAGGCCAATGTGCATATAAGCAATATCCACTCCACCACTACCTCACCCCACACTTTAACATTTCAGCAATGGACTGGTTGACGATCAAATTTTTTTCTATTAAACAATTTACATCATTAATAAATGAGCTGAATTATCCTGTTATGTAATTGACAAAGAAAAATATTGTTTGGCATGTAAAAGCCATCAAAGTTGCACATAATGGAAGTTGATGGCAGCACATTCGTGACGTCATTATCCATACACGTAGACCACCGCCAACCTTTGAAAGCAAGAGATTGTGATGTCTAGGGGAGTTGTGCGGTATTATTGTGCTTTTACAGAGGATATACTTCATCTTCATCATGCCAGCCAATAGCCAACAATGGTGTTTTGTCCCAAAGTGCAAAAACACGAGTAGAAATGCACCAGAGGATTGGAGGAGAGCCATAATTGTACCTTTGTATAAGGGGAAGGGGAGTAAGGAGGAGTGTGGTAGCTATAGGGTAATAAGCCGCCTTAGTGTACCGGGGAAGGTGTATGGGAAGGTTCTTACTGAGAGACTGATTGAAGTAACAGGGAATAAAGTTAGTGAGCAGCAGGGAGGGTTCAGAAATAGTAGATAAATATATTGGGAAGGGTAGAAAGTTGTATGGTACCTTCATGGACTTGGAGAAGGCATACAATAGGGTTGATAGGGGAGCTATGTCAGAGGTGTTGAGAATTTATGGTGTTGGGGGGTCTTTGCTGAAAGGAATTGAGGCCTTCTATGCAGAGGCAACAGCATGTGTATGGGTAGAGGGTGATCTAAGTGAGTTTTAATATTAGCATAGGGCTGAGACAGGGGTGTGTTATGTCACCATGGTTGTTCAATATACACCTCGGTCTCATATAGAACGTGTTCACATAGAACGATTCTCGTATAGAACAAGCGACCAAAATATTAGCTTAAAATTATTTTATAAAACGATTGCATCCATATAGAACGGGTGGCGAAAATAAGTGAAGCAAATCCGAGGAGTTCTTATACAAAACGAGCTAAATCATAATGTACGTGTCAGGAAATTATATCACTGGCTTCTGTACAGTGTGGATGTGTGTGTTGCCACCACTTCCCCCTACCGAGTGTTGCCAGGTGTAAGGAAATTTCTCCGTTTTAGGGAATTTTGAAATCCACACGGGGAAATTATATAAAGATTGTTCAAAAGTAAACAGGGAAAGTCTTACCAGAAGAAATACTAAAAAGACCGTCAATGTTCAAGAGTAAACAGGAAATTATTGAGGCATAAAGGGAAATTCTAAAGTTGAAGTTAGGGAAATTTTGTGTGTAACTCGCTCGTTTTTAGTGATTACGAGTTAACCACCAGCTTCAACGCTCAGTCATGCCAGGTGGTGCATTTACAAAATGGAAGGCCATATCTTTACATATAGAGAAGTTATTTCTCGGAAAGAGAAAGGAGAAGGAAACACCAGCGTATGGTTAATAAAAGAAAACAAACGATGATCACGTGCTAGCCAAAGTGAATGGTCTGGGGGTGAAATTGAGGCTGAATGAAGCAAATTGGTCCTTGGCGGCAAGTTTATTTGCGGATGACACTGTGTTGATGGCTGAGAGTGAAAGGGAGTTACAGAGAGTGGTGGACGAATTTCAGTCTGTGTGTAAACGAAGGAAACTGAAGGTGAATGTTGGTAAAAGTAAAGTGATGGTATTTGAGAGAGCAGAAACTAAAGTGATTGACTCTGCTACACCTTACAGAGTAGCAGTACCAACTGGGACTAAGTGTGAGATAACTCTGAGGGGTGAGAGGATGGAGGAAGTGAAGGAGTTTAAGTACCTGGGTACAGTTATGTGTAAACATGGATGTCTGGAAGGAGAAATTAGGGATAGAGCAATGAGGGGTAGACAGGTCATAGGATCACTGGGAAGGATTATGAAGGGTAGAAGTGTGAGTATGGAAGTGAAAAGGGGACTACGAAATAGTATAATCCTGCCAACACTGACATATGCGTCGGAGACATGGACATGGAGTAGGGCTCATCAGTCGAGAATAGGTGCTGTGGAAATGAGTTACTTGAGAGGAGCATGTGGACTTACTAGGTGGGATGGAGAAAGTAATGAGAGTGTGTATGAGAGATGTGGTATGAGAGATGTGGTATGAGTGAGAAGGCAATTGGTATTGAGTGTGGAGTGGTTGAGAGAGTGAAGCGTAATACATTGAGATGGTTTGGACATGTAGAGAGAATGCAAAGTGTGGAGTTTGTATAGAAGGTGTACGATAGTGAAGTTGTGGGACCTGGTATGAGAGGCAGACCTCCGGTTAGATGGCAGAAAAGAGTGGAAGAGTATGTAAAGGAGAGAAACATGAGGGATAGGGGAGGGCTTGACCAAGTAAGGAGGGAGGGTTGTAACAGGGAGAACTGGAGGCACTTCTGCTGTGGCCACCCCCTTGGGGGGAGTTCCCGGAGGGAACGAGGCGTCAGAGCTATAGATAGATAGATAGATATGCACCAGAAAAGAGATTTATAAGTGTTGTGTGTAGTCAGTCTGTAGTAGCTGTCGGTACACGTATGGCTGGTGACGTCACAACACGGTGTGAGGTACGATGTTTCTCCACCACTTATTTACCTTTATTTTTCGTGAATTTCAACTCATATTGGAAAATTATTGGTATCTCCATGATCAGGAGTGCCCATTTTATTGTTTTATATACTTTGTACACGACCGTCAACCAGTCCATTATCCCATCCACCCCCGGTGCCTTTCCCATCTTCAACTTTCCTATTGCTTTTCTAACCTCTTCCCTTCCTAATTCTCCAAGTACACCCTGTCGTCTATCACCTGCCTCCATCCCCATGCATGTCACCACCGCCTCCCCTCCCATCCCCTCATTCATCAAACCATCAAAATGCCTCTTCCACACTTCTTTCACTTCCTCACTTCCACTCACAGTAACTCCATCCTCTCTCTTCATTCTCACGCTACCAGACTTTCCTTCTCCTCTTTCTCTTTTCACCTCCTTCCAGAACAATTTCTTGTTTTCTTTAAACTTCTCACTCAGTTTCCTAACAAACTCCTCATCCACTCTCCTTTTGTTCTCACTCACTATCCTCTTCACTTGCCTCTTACATACATCATATTCTCGCTTCCACCTTTCTTTCACTTCCTCTGACACATTCCTCTGTAATGTTCTCCTATATGCCTTCCTTTTCTTCTCTACTGCATCTTTCACTTCTTCTGACCACCAAGCACTCCCTTTCTTGCCCTTCTTCTGTGTCTTGTATCCCACTACCTCTGCTGCTGTCCTCTTTACTAGTATCTTAAACATTTCTTACACATCATTCACTCACACTCCCTCCCCTATACTCAGCCTTGCATCCTGCAGCACCTCACCCACCCTCCTCTTATATACCTCTCTATACTCGATGTCATTCAATCTTCCACTTGCCACTTCCCTCTTGTTACCCCCTCTATCCTTCCTACCATACTCCCATTTTGCTCTGATCCTAATCTTTGCCAAAACCTCATAGTGGTCAGAGCACTGAAACATTCCTCTCACCACTCTAGCATCCATCACATCTTTCCTTATCCTTTCATCCACAAGCTATGTAATCAATCAAACTCATCTGCTCTCCCTCCTCTTCCATGTGTACCTGTGGATCAGCCTGTGCTCGAAGCAGGTGTTGGCGAGGAACAACCCCGCCTCGGCACTCACATCCACCAGGCACTCATCATTTTCATTTAAACCATTCACACCCCACTTGCCAACTACATTTCCTATTCTCTCATTCCCTACCTTCCCATTCATGTCTCCCACAAGCACTATCCTCCTCCCTCTCTCAAATTATCATAATGTAGTGATATTTATATGATTTGTCTGGAAATATTAAGTTGATTGAGAAGATAAAACTTACTATAATACAAACATTGCTCCATAACAATTAGTTACTACTGAAAAAGTAGTAACTAAGTGCCTGTTCTGTACTAACCTCTTACTTTCGTCATCTTCATCAATATCGTGTTCCACCTTCACTATCACATCCTCATCAGTGCAATCTTCAATTTTGACTTTCATCCTCTCTTCTTCAAACTTATCATCACTGCAATCTTCAATTTTGACTTTCATCCTCTCTTTTTCAAACTTCTCGTTGTCACAGCACTGTTCAACTATGACTCTCATCCCGTCTTCTTCCAACATATCATAGTCACTGCAGTGTTTCGTCACATCAATAAGCTCATAGGAACCGCTATCCATCCTATAATAAAAATATTTTGTATTAGTGGAAAGACCATAATAATCAAATCTTGAACTTATAACCATAATTTAACCACCAACTTAGCATATACATTCCAGCACCTACTGAGCTAATAGGTAAATAGGTTATAGTTAATGACCCTTTGATGAACTTTTTCTTACACAAACTGGTGCAGTGAAGTAAGATCAATAGATGGCCAATAAGATATATGTGTTCATTTTAACATACATGCATACATATACCAGGCTTTCATCTCCATGCTGGAGGTAGCCTCGTCACATCGCACACCATCCGAAACCAAATGCCCAAACGTAGAACTCCCCCCCCCCCACACATACACTCCACATCTCAACCCCCCAATCCCTGTTGGAGGAGGGATCAACCCTCACCTCACAACCGCATCCCCTAGTGGGACTACAAGGGGCACAGCTATGTTTGCATCTATAGCAAGGCCCAACAGCAATAGCTGGTTTACCCCTGCCACTTCACTACAAGGCAAACTCCCCCTCCAGCATTCAGCCGGCCATGGGCCACACTCAATGCAGGCCCCTCCTCCAAGGACCGTGAAGTCGTGTCCACTCTTCAAGCATTCACCACCCTCCTCCACTCATTTCTGTCATGCGCAATCACTCTACCTTGCTCTACAATTATACCTCTTCCACTCAGAGCTCCTTTCATGGTGTCCATCCATCTCCTCTGTGGCCTTTCTCTCCTCCTTACACCTCCCACATCTAAGCCCCCTATCATCTTTACCATTCTATTCTCCTCCATTCTCTCCACATGTCCAAACCATCTTAACACACTCTGCTCTGCACGGCCTGCTAACTCTCTCACAACACCTGTCCTTCTCCTCACTTCCTCATTCCTGACTCTGCCCATTCGAGTCACACCACACATGCTTCTCAGACATCTCATCTGTAATACATTCAACCTTCTCTTCTCACATTCTCCCATATTCTATGTTTCCGCTCCATACAGTGCAGTAGGCACTGCTATCCCTTAGTATAACTTCCTCTTTACATCAATTCTAAGTGACTTACAGCCAAACATCCTATTCATTCCTCCTAGTACCTTTCCTACCTCATTTACTCTAGATTTACCTGTCTCTACTTTGCTAACCACTGTCACTTTTGACCACATATACTTAAAACACTCCACCACCTATCTAGCATGATATTCATCCTTCTACCCTCTGCTTCCCTCCTACATCTCATTACTTTGCTCTTGGGTTGGCAAGTGTTGCATGCTCTCCTGAGGGGAGGAAGCATGCATTGAGAGAGTTCAGATAAGCAATGTCCAGTGTAATAGTGATAGAAGAGAGAAAGTGATGCAACATTGCGGTGAAGAGAGGGAGGTTATAGTAAATCGGTAAGAGGAGGAGAGTTGATGAGACGAAAGGCCTTTGATTCCACCTTGTCCAGAAGTGTTGTGAATGTTGAGCCACCCCACACATGAGAGCCATACTCCATACAGGGGCAGATGAGACCCCTGTATAGAGACAGCAACTGTGTAGGGGTGAAGTATTCACGGAATCTGTGCAGCACACCCAACTTCTTTGAGGTGGTCTTAGCAAGAGAGGTAATATGATGTTTCCAGGAGAGATTGTGAGAGAAAGACATTCCAAGAATATTAAGGGAGAGAAAGATCAAATTGTATGTCATTGAAGGAGAAGCGATAGTCATTTGGAAGATTAGTGCAAGTTGAAAGATGAAGAACTGTGTTTTAGAGACATTGAAAATCACAAAGGTCTCTCTGCCCCAGTTGGAGATGAGGGAAAGATCAGAAGTCAGGCGTGCTACTGCATCATCATATGATGTAGAGAGGTGCTGCTGGGATGGGCGGAGTAGTGTAGGGTGATCATCATCATCATTGGAGTGGATAGAGAATGAAGTACATTGTCATTAATGAAAAGAAGAAAGAGGGTGGGTGATAGAACAGAACCCTAAGGAACACCACTATTGATAGACTTAGAGGAAGAACAGTGACCATCTACAACAACAGCTATAGACTGGCCAAAAAGAAAATTAGATATAAGGGCACAGATGGAAGTTACAGAGCAGCCATTGTTCTTTAATTAATATTAGAGAAAAGGGGAGAGGCGTTATATTACAGTGAAAGCCCTTTTATCCGGCACCAGTGGGACCGAGAACGTTCCGGATACGAGAAAGTGTACTTTAAAATTACGTTATTCTACATTCATTCACTTTATTCTTAAGTACATTTAACACTAATACCATATCTTATAATCTTATACCAATCTAACACTTACATCTACAAATGTATGTATTTAGGATCAACACTGAGCATCATCAGTTCTGTAGCTCATCATCTGAGACATCTACACCAGAGTTCTGAGTGGCCGTGTTCAGTGTTGGCGGCTGAGAGGCTGCGTTTGGTTTCACTAACTTCATGTACTCCCTTATGTCTCTTTGCCTAGAGTTCTTTCCTCTCTGTAGCAAAAACTCATTTTGAATGCAGTGAAGAGACATGACATCATGTGTGTTCATGTATTGGCACTGTTCAGCAAACTTGATGAACACTGATAGACCTTTCATGGCATCCTGCCAAGACACTTTCGGCTCTGGGTCGTCTTCTTCTTCGCTGTCGGCCTCGGTCAACTTTAAGTATTGTTCATCAAGTACTGATTGAATAATTTCATCATCAGTGAGCGATAACGTCACTGGTTCCTTCATGTCGACATCGACCCACTCTTGTAGCGCTTTATCACTTACGTTAAGCTTAGCTGCACCACCCATCTCTCTCAGCTCTGACACCACAGCTGCGCCACCTATCTCTCTCGGCTCTGACACCGCTGGCTTGCGTCTAACCGCTCCAAAACCCTCAAAGTCCTCATCCCCTTCCTCCTCTCCAAACATTACCAGTGGTAACAATTTACGCCAACTTCGCTTCAATGTTTGTTGCTTAACATCCTGCCAAGCTAGCGAAGCCATAAATATAGCATCTTTCACATTAAATGCTCGCTGGAATTCAGAAATAGAACCATCATCATAATTTACCAGCTTATGCATAAAACTACGACGATAGTTTACTTTAAAATTCTGAACTACTGCATGATCCATGGGCTGGATCACACTAGTTACATTCGGGGGTAAATAAACAACAAAAATGTTACCCATGCTTAGTTCCTCAGCTGGCGGGTGTGCCTTACAGTTGTCGAGTAAGAGCACAACTTTACTGTCCTCTGGAAGTCCTTTCTTTTTCAAATTTTCTTTTACAGATGGAACAAACACATGCCTAAACCAGTCAGTGATTATAACAGAGTCCATCCATGCGTTACTTTGAGCACGATAATCTACAGGCAAATAAATTATATTCTTAAAACAACGTGGCTTACGGTACTTTCCAATCACGCACAACTTAACTCTATGGGTTCCAGCCATATTAGCACACACTAACACTGTCAATCGGTCCTTGCTTTGCTTAAATCCTTTAGCAGCCCCCTCTGCCTCACTTGCTAGTATAGATGTTGGAAGACAACGATACAACAGGCCAGTCTCATCTGCGTTATAGACCTGCTCAGGTGTTAGATCATGTTCAGAAACCAGCTTGGCAAACATATGTGAAAAGAGAAAGAAGGAAAGAAATCGATAAGAAAAAAAATACACGCGTCCGTGTATACTAGAGAAAAGTGAAAAGTATGTTCGCATCGACTTTGTTTACACATGGTTGCCCTGCTCATGAGTTAACGTAATGAAAACATACCTGTCTATAAACTCCTCTGCAGAAGGTAAATACGCAGATTTTGCTTCCCCAGACACATCAAGACGACGAATACCATGACGATTCTTGAATCTGTGCAGCCATCCATCAGAAAAGTGACACGACTCACCAATGGACATCTTCGTAGCAAACTCCTTAGCTTTTTCTTGCAGCATGGGGCCTGATAGAGCTGCACCTTCAGACCGTTTCAGGCAAAACCATTCATACAGCACCTTGTCCAAAGTCTCCACACGCTTTTGTTGTAGAGTGTGACGATGTTCTGCAGCTTTTGAAGTGTCAGTCACTTTAACAAAAGCACGTAGCTGCTTTGCTTGGGCCTTGATGTCGTAGATAGTAGACGACCCAATGCCGAAATCTTGCATGATGAGTTTTCTGTTCTCGCCTTTCTCCAAACGTCTGCATATATCCACCTTCTGCTTAAGCGTCAGCACAACACGTTTCCGCTTCTCAACTTTCGGCATGATGAATCAACTGGCCAGCACGTACACAGAGGTAAGGAGACGACTGCAGGACTGACAGTGTCTGACACTCTGACTCTGCTCTACACAAACAAACACAAATTTGGCGGGAATGATGCGCTGTACCTCTGACGGCGGCGGGAGCAACTACAACCCCGCGAGGGAATTTTGTATTTAATTTTTTTATGTACGTCTTTCTTTTTTGCTATATTTATCTTTTTATGAAAAAAATGCCGGATACGGGAAGTTGTCGGTTAACAGAATGCCGGATAAAAGAGCTTTCACTGTATATAGATACAGGTGTGTTAAAGGCATGGCACTGGTACATACACTTCCTTTGCAGGTTCTGGCAGTTGATGAAAAGAACTGTGTTCTGATAATTTTCTTTTCTTGGTAACTACTGATGGGTAGACCTTTCTCTTCGGCTTCTTCTTCAGTGACTTTGTTCCTAAGTGAGAGAAAAAAATAACAATCATCCTTACATGTAGGCCTACTTTCTGTACTGTCAACAAAACTTCAATCATGTATGCCCTGTTCATATCTAATACAGTATATGTATATATTCTATGTATATGTATACCGGTATGTACAGTATATTTGTATATAGCAAATATGTTTGTTTGATGTACTGTATGTTATAAGTATATGCTCATAAACATGTATATTTTATGGTTATTTTACAACAGTAAAACTCCATTAATCCAACCAAGGATACTCCAAAAATCTTAACAGTCAGGATATTTTGAATTGGAATTAAACTGTCAAAATTTGGTGCAGTGGAGATGGGAAACACACACACACACCCAAGGCTAGGTCCCGGTAGTTTGCCCCGGTTATGGCCTGGTAGTCTGCTGCGGTCTAGGTTAGGTCAGGCTAATTCCAATATGTAATGGCGTATGTAGGCTATGTGAATAAGTGCAAAACTGTGAATTTGGCCTCATACCTTTTCACCACAAGTATGCAATTGACTCTAGGGCCCTTTTTACCATGTGAGGATGACACAATATTATTTTAGCTAAGAAAAACTGTGAAAATTGTGGACAATACTCTACCTTGAATATATGCATCTCCATCACCAGTACCAGTATCTACACTACCGCATTCAACATACATCAACTTTCATCTCTCAGTAAACATTCAAGATAAACTATGGATTCATTCTTACATCAATTTGTGTGTTTTTGGCGAGGGGATCATCTTGGTATGTTAAGATTTGATGTGTTTTTTTAATTAATTGTCAGAATTGCACTATTGCCACTGAAGGATGCCCTGGTTATGACCCAACGAAGCCAAGGTTAGGACCAAAGGATGCTAAGATTGTATGGGTAGGAATGGGGAGGCAATAGTAACAAAATACATCATTTCCGACAATCAATTTAAAAAAATCATTAACTCTTTTCATTTCAAGACGATTCTCTACCAAAAAACACTCAAATTGATGGAGGCGTGATTCCAAAGATTTACTCAATACTCTTATTTATTCATATTTATCGGTGTAAACAATACCCACCTTGGTAAATATTGCGATTATCTGCATCCTCAATTTTCACACTTTCTGTCAACCGAAATCAAACCTTTCTTTTCCCTTTTTATTTTGGAGACTATTATATTATGTGGAAATATGTAAAAAAGATGAATAGCATTTGTATGTATTTACTTTGAAATGGGAGCGCGTTTTTTCTAGCGGGTTCCCGACTTCCCGCCTCTATGTGCAGTGTTGCCAGATACAGGAATACTTCCATGTTTTAGGCAAGTATTGTCCCCACTTAGAAAATTGTATGAAGAATGTCCAATAAGTAGCCCAGTTGAGAGGAAAATTCGATCAGTTTATATTGGGATAAATAATATTTGCTAATATTCAAGCGTTTGTCCATAAGGTCTTTTCGACTCGAGATTTTCAGAATGCAATGTTTTATACTGTGTTTTTAACGAAGCTGTTGTTCACATCCGTCACAAATGATTGTATTTGGAGATATCACCCCCCCCCCCACCTGCTTCTCCCCACCCAATCTCCGAAACCACTCATTTTCAGGAGATATGAATTACATATTTGTCTGAAAAGCACTACAATGCATTAAATAGAATTAGGTAGACCTCACCTGACCTAACCTAACCTAATCAGGACCATGGTAAACTACCGGGGGCTAACCTTAGCAGTCTACGGGAAGATGTAGAAACTCGGCGGCCATCTTGAATTGGTATTACAGTACCTTTTTATTTGAGAATACACGTGGGGTAGTTCACTGATGTCAGTTTTACTCTGTGAACACGTTATAAGTCTAAACTGGCTTCGTTATTCTCAAAACAGTACTGAAGATTATGTTTGTAGACAGACTGACACTAGGTATAAAGGGAAGCCATTGTAATCAAGCACATTGATTGGCTGTTGAAATTGTCCACACCAATATGGCCGCTGTACAAACCGCGGATTAAGGAAAATTGAATCAATTAAGGGTAGTTGTATAACGAAAGCTATGCATTTGCGACGGAAATAACCTACGAGGAAATGACGTACATGTATTAAGAAATGTATTTGTCAGAAAATAATTGGTGGTAATGATTATGGACAAGCGCTTGAATAACACCTAATTTTTTTTATCACCATACAAAATAACCTGACCTGACCTAACCTAGACTGTTGCTACCTTAATGTCCTTCGGGACCTAACCTAGTGTCCTTCGGGACCTTTAAAAATAAATTAGATCCTATATATAGGAGCTAAAAGTATCCCGATTGGGTGGGTCAGGCGTATTGTACCCAACTGCCTGCTGGACCTTTCGTAAATTTGCCAAGGGGATCTGGTAACACTGTCCGCATGACCTCAGTTCGTCCCTCCGCTATAGAAATGTCGTATCTTAATATTGAAATATCTTACAAAGAATATATTTCCACAAAATAATACCACTGAGTATTGATAAAGGTAACAGAACCCTACCTAAGCTAACAAGTAGGGTATTTATTAAAAGAATTACTGTTGTCGCATACGGTTTATCTACCTTTAATACCCACTTATTTAGACCATTCTAAGTCTATTTTCTTCTATGGTATTTCCTCCAAAAATTCCTCATTTCCAAGATAGAGCATATTCAAATGGGCATTTTGAAATTAGCCTGACCTTACCCAACCTAACCTAGACCATAGCAGACTACCGGGACCTAACCTGGGCAAAATACGGGGAAATAACCGTGGTAAAGTACAGGAAATGACCGAGGCAAAATATTGGGACCTAGCCAGATATGGCAACACTGCTTCAAAATGGCAATTCTTTCAATAAATACCCTTTATTTATATTTAAGGGTGATAACAATAACCACCTTTACTCATATTTAAGGGTGAAAACAATACCCACCTTTATTCATATTTACAGGTGAAAACAATACCAACCTTTATTCGGTAAATATTGAAAGAATTACCATCATTGTGTACAGTTTTATTACCTTCATTATCAACTTATTTAGACCATTCTAAGACTATTTTTTTCTATGGAATTTCCTCCGCAAATGCCACATTTCCAAGATAGGTGTAAACTATCATAAAGTGACTGGGGCAAATTCCCGGGACCTAGCTGGATGTGGTAACACTGCGCGATCCTAGCCAAGAACACAATACTTCTGTCATACCAATTCCTTCAATAAATACCCTTTAGGTATTCATATTTACGGGTGAAACCAATATGGTATTTATTGGAAGAATTACCGTGTTGTAGCAGCGTTGCCAGATCCGGCTAGGTCCCAGTATTTTGCCCGGGTCATTTGCTGTACTTTACCACGGTAATTTCCCGGGGTAATTCTGCATAAGAGGTCCACCGGAATTGTTCCCACATTTTATTCATTTTCATGCATATTTTTACTTATTTTATTGATTGTTGCCCATAATATTGTGAGAGATAAATTTTTTACCCTGACCTGACCTAACCTAACCAGGACTAAGGCAAACTACCGGGACCTAACCTAGGCAGACTACTGGGACCTAACATGGGCAAACTACTGGGACCTAACCTGGGCAGACTACCGGGACCTAACCTGGGCAGACTACCGGGACCTAACCTGGGCAGACTATCGGGACTGTCCAATGTTTACAATGGCAGGATAACACTGGACTTAGGCTCTGGAGAGCTGAAATTTTCGGTATTTATTGAAAGAATTACCGTTTTGTAGCAGTGTTGCCAGATCCGGCTAGGTCCCAGTATTTTGCCCCGGTCAATTACTGTACTTTACCACGGTTATTTCCCGGTAGTCTACCCAGGTTAGGTCCCGGTAGTTTGCCCAGGTTAGGTCCCGGTAGTCTGATGCGGTCTAGGTTAGGTTAGGTTAGGTTAGGTAAGGTCAGGTAAGGTCAGGCAAATTTCAAAATGCCCCATTTGAATATGCCCTACCTTGGAAATGGGGCCTTTGCGGAGGAAATGCCAAAGAAGAAAATAGGGTAAATTTACAGAAGAACTGGGTTCACTATATTGTATATTTTAGTATCATTACCCACTATTTTGGACCATTCTAACACACTTTTCATCTATGGTGTTTCTCTCGGAGATGCCCCGTTTTACAAACATAATTTGGAAATTAGTCTGACCTCACCTGACCTGACCTGACCTAACCTAGACAACATCAGACTACCGGGACCTAACCTGGGCAAACTACCGGGACCTAACCTGGGTAAACTACCGAGATATAACCGGTGTAAACTATCATAAAGTGACTGGGGCAAATTCCCAGGACCTATCCGGATGTGGTAACACTGCGCGATCCTAGCCAAAAACCCAGTTATTCTGTAATAATACCGAAAGTAGTCTTAGAATGGTCTAAAATAGTGGGTAATGAAGACAGAAAAACCGTACGCAATAACGGTAATTCTTTCAATATTTATATACCAAATTTTCGGTATTTATTGAAAGAATTACCGTTTTGCAGCAGTGTTGCCAGATCCGGCTGAGTCCCAGTATTTTGCCCATGTCATTTATTGTACTTTATCACGATTATTTCCGGGTAGTTTGCCCAGGTTAGGTTCCGGTAATCTGCCCAGGTTAGGTCCCGGTAGTCTGATGTGGTCTAGGTTAGGTTAGGTCAGGTCAGGTAAGGTCAGGCTAATTTCAAAATGCCCCATTTGAATGTGCCCTATTTTGGAAATGGGGCATTTGCAGAGGAAATGCCATAGAAGAAAATAGTCTTAGAATGGTCTAAAATAGTGGGTAATGAAGGCAGAAAAACCGTACGCAATAACGGTAATTCATTCAATATTTACCAAATTTTCTATATACTATTATACCAAAAATAAGTGCAATGTCATCTTATTCATTACACATGAACATATTACATTGTTCCCTTGTGAAATATACACAAATTGTAAATGTTTGCCACGTGGACCTTTTAAGCAGTTATACCGAAGAGTCTTAGAATGTTCTAAATAAGTGGGTAATGAACGTAGAAAAAACGTATGTAATACCGGTAATTCTTTCAATATTTACCAAAACAATACCTACCTTTATTCATATTTACGGGTGAAAACAATACGGTATTTATTGAAAGAATTACCGTTTTGCAGCAGTGTTGCCAGATCCGGTTGGGTCCCAGTATTTTGCACCAGTCATTTATTGTACTTTATCACGATTATTTCCCGGTAGTTTGCCCAGGTTAGGTTCCGGTAGTTTGCCCAGGTTAGGTCCCGGTAGTCTGATGCGGTCTAGGTTAGGTTAGGTCAGGTCAGGTAAGGTCAGGCTAATTTCAAAATGCCCCATTTGAATATGCCCTATCTTGGAAATGGGGCATTTGCAGAGGAAATGCCATAGAAGAAAATAGTCTTAGAATGGTCTATATAAGTGGGTAATGAAGGTAGAAAAACCGTACGCAATAACGGTAATTCATTCAATATTTACCAACAATACTCACACATTTACGGGTGAAAACAATACCCACTTTCAATTAACTCTATTAACTTACCAGACAACTGAGTAACTGACCAATGTTTACTGTTTACCCTTATGTTCAGTTCGGTTGCTATGTGCCTTTGCAACGGCTCACCTTTATATTTTCTTATGTTGTGGTTTTTTCTACGGTGCCTGAGCTTTTTGTCTCTTTTTTCCACAGTTCCACTAATACATCTTTTAAGTTTTCTATATTTTCAATATCTTCAAATAATAACTGTCCACATTTGTCTCTTGTATAAGGCTGTTGAAATAATTTTGATGTATTTCTTATATTCTGTAAGTTTGGACAATAAAGTAAAAAAAATTCTAAGTCTTCCTTTTCTGCTCCACATCCCTCACATTTTTCTGATTCTCCTATAAATCTTTTTCTATCACTTAAATTTAGGGTGTTGGTTCTTAACTTATATAACAAAATTGATCCATACGTATTATCATATATATTTTCTTGTCTTATTTCTTTCTTATATTTCTTATATAATGTTAGGCTTTCCTTTTGGTTTGAATCCTTTTCCCATTTTATTCTATCGTTTTCCCTGAATTTTCTTTTAATCTTTTCTTTCTTTAGTTTCTTTATAGTGTATTCATTTAGCTCTAATTCTTTAGTTTTTTCCTGTGTACTTTTCATCCATTTTTCATTTCTATGACTTTCTTTTAATCTTTTATATATTTCACCTACCAGAGTATTTTCTTTGTTGAATAAATATTTTACATATCCCACTCTATTTGTGTGTAACCTTGTTTCTACACTTGATGCACCAATTTCTCCTCTCAAAGTACATGTTGCAGTTCCATTCACTGCTCCTAAAATATTTCTATAAACTTTATTTTCTATACTTTGTAGTTTCCTTATTTCATTCATATTAAAATTTATTATGTCTGTTCCATACATAATGGATGGTAGGGCCACATTTTTCCAAAAGCATTTTCCTATTAATAATTTATTGCTACTCCTTGTTATCACTGATGGTACCAAATTACTTAATTTCTGTGTTTTTTTAATTAATTCTTCTTTATATGTTTTAAAACAGTTTCTTTTATTGTCAATCACAAATCCTAAATATTTAATACTGACCATCACCTTAATTCCCCCTATTTCCTCAGGTGTCTCTCTTGAATTATAAATTAAAATATTACTTTTATTCATATTTATATCCAACCCTGCTTCTGCAACTATATTTTGTAAGTGTATTATGTATTCCTTTGTTTCCTTTATTGACCTAGTAGTTAATCCCAACCCATCATCTGCATAAAACAGTGTGTTTATATATAAGTTTTCCTCTTTGTATCCTATGTTTATGTTGTTTAATTTTAGAATTATCAAATATGTTATCAGTTTAAAAAGTGTTGTTGATCCTGTAGAACCCTGTTTAATCCCACTTGTAATATTAATTTCCCCGTAGTTTTTGTTATCTAGGAATAATTTTGTCTTATCATTTAGATAAATTCTAGCCACCAAATCTATTATTTTAGGGTCTATTTTGAAAAATATCATCGCCTCTACTAGTTTTTCTCGTTTTATTGAGTCATATGCTTTAGAGAAATCTATTGCAATTATAAAGAGTGGTATTTTGTATTTAAAGCTTTGAATTATACAGTATTTCAAAATTAACACGTTATCCTCTATTCTATTTCCCTTTGTAAAACCTGCCTGTGTGTCCAAAATTAGATTGCTATCTTTTAAGTGTTCTTCAATTTTATTTTTCATTATCCCCATCATCATTTTATAAGAGATGTTTGTTAGAGCTATCGGTCTTAAGTTTTCCACTGTTGGTTTATTTACTTTTGGTATCATCTTTGTATTTGATATTTTCCAGCTATCTGGTATTTCTGTTTCATTATTTAAAATATTATTTAGGCATTTTTTTATTGTTTTTAATAGTTCTCTATCATTTTTTAGCAATTTACATATTTCCGGTTTTATTTGATTTGGTCCTGGTGCTTTTTTGGGCTTTAATGTTTTTAAAAATGTCTCCATTTCTTTTTCATTTATTTCTGACTCTTTCATTCTAATTATATTGTTTTGTATTCTATATACCATTTCTATATGTTCTTTTATTTCCTCTCTAACTCCATATTCCTCTCCATCTATCCTAATACTATATTTCGGCCTGTCCTCTTCTAATTCTTCCTCATATCTTTTCTTTCTTTCCTCATTCCATACTTGTTTTATTTTGTTTGGATGTTTTTGATATATCAATCAATCAATCAATCAATCATTTTCTGTAGCACCCACGGGGATGCATAGGGCCTCAATGAACTCGTGCCACCACACCTTATCCTGAGCTAACTCCTCCAAATCTCCCCAACATTCATCTCCCGCTTCCCGCCTCATTGTTCTCACCCACGTCTCCCTAGGCCTTCCTCTTCTTCTTGTACCATGTGCTACCCACCCTAGTGTATCTCGTACTATCCCATGTCTTCTATACACATGACCTAACCACTTCCAACGTGACATCCTAACATATTCATCAACTGGCTGCACCCCTGTTATTTCTCTAATTCTGCTATTCGATATCCTATCCCACCACTTAATTCCTAATATTCTTCTAAGTACCTTATTTTCAAACACCAAGAATTTACGGTCCATATTCGCTGTACTGTACCATGATTCGTGACCGTAGGTTAGTATACTCCTAACCATTACTTTATAAATTTTGATTTTTGTATGCACAGAAATTTTTTTATTCTTCCAAACAGTTTTAAGCATTCCCATTGCCTGATTTGCCTTTCTTAACCTTTCTTCGTATTCTAAGGTCAAAGAACCATCCTTCGTTAAACAGGTACCCAAATATTTAAACGTTTCAACCTGCTTTACCACCACACCTCCAATCATACAGTCCTGTGCATTTTCCATGTTCATATTAATAATTTCAGTTTTTCCACAATTAATAACCAAACCCAGCAGCAGAGAGAGAAGAGAGAGAGAGGAGTGTGGTGGTACGCCAGCGCCGCCACCCTCACCACCACCACCACTACCATCCACCTCCACCCTCACCACCACCGCTACTACCAACGTCCCTCTCCCTTCTTGCAGCAACGCCACTACTTGCAACTCAAGGTCAAAAATGAAACTTGACATTAGTACAGAAATGGATTTTCAGGCGGCTGATACAGAGAGCGAGAGAAAGTATGTTCTAGCTGATGAAAGTAACCTGTTGGAATGGGTTACGTCTATCGCTCGGTGTAAGTGTGGGAAGAAGATGAAAATCAAGGAAGAAAGTGCAGTGGGCATGGCAAAGACATATGTGGCAATATGTGGACAGTGCAATATTGAACAACAGATGTGCACATCACAGGGGGGTGTAAAGAAGTCCTGCAGATATGACTTGCACAAGAGACTGGTGAGAGGTGCCCTACATTCAGGAGGCTACACAGCTGTTCGTGAGCTGTGTGCCACTCTGAATATGCATCCCTTGTCTGAAAAGAGTTACCATCAAATTGGGAAAGAGATACAAGAGAAAGGCATTGAAGAAATGGAAAGAGTAATGGAAAAGAGCCGTGCAAAATTGCATGATATATTGAAGGAGAGAGGAGATGAAAATGAAGTAAAGGAAATAAGTGTTTCATGTGATGGAAGCTGGTCCAAGCGTGGGTTCACTTCCATGTATGGATTTGTATCTGTCATAGAACTGACAACTGGCATTTGTGTGGACTTTGTACTGCTAAGCAAGTACTGCAAAGTATGTGAAAATCTGGGTGCCGGTCAGCAAGCTCCTCAGCACGAATGCACAAAAAACTATGATGGAAGCTCTCCTGCCATGGAAATGGAAGGATGGAGGAGACTGTGGGAAAGATCAATTGAAAAGTGCAAACTGAAATATGTCAAGGTTGTCTCTGATGGTGACTCAAAGGGTATTGCAGCTGTGAAACGTCTTGCCATTTATGACGTAGAAAAGCAGGAGTGTGTAAATCATGTGTCTAAGCGTCTGGGCACAGCTCTATTACAGGCAAAAAAAGTTGGAAAACTAGGTGGAAGAAAAAAAGGTGCACTAACACAGGACAAAGTGATGAGGCTGGCTCATTACTTTGGGAAGGCCATAAAACAAGACACCACAGTAGAGGACATGAAAAAGGAAATTTTCGCGACACTGCGCCACTGCCAAAGTACAGATGCGAAACCCCAGCACAGTACCTGCCCAGATGGAAAATCTTCCTGGTGTTTCTATAAAAGATCAGTGGCAAGGAATGTGCCAATACCTTCACACAACAAGAAAATGAAAACCTTCCTTACTGAAAAGGTAGTATCGAAGATACTCCCCATATATATGAAGGTGGCTACAAATGAACTCTTAGATAAATGTAAAGGGGATACACAAAATGCAAACGAGTGCCTTCACAGTAGTTTGTGGAGTGAACTTCCCAAGACAAAATTTTTCAGCCTACAAAGAATGACATACAGTCTGTATAGGAGTGTGGTAAGATTTAATCATGGCTCTACAGCAATGGCAATGGTAGAGGGCGAGACAGGAAAGGAGATCTTGGAGATAAGAAAGAGGATGGATAGGAAATGAATTGCAAGCTCAGTAATGAAAATTCAGAAGAAAGAAGAGGAGAGAAAACATAAAATTAGAAAAGTACAGAAAGAAGAGGAGAAATTACAGAGGGAAGGTGTGACATATGGACCTGGGACAGCTCCGGTAATATAGTGTTGCAGTATAGGCCTAGGTTTAGTGGTGAGCAGTGTCATTGAGGAGAGGGAAGTGGCTCACTGCTGGCTAAACAAAACCCCTCTCTGATGATATGACACTGTCATGACACCCCAGCAGTGAGGCATTATGCCGGGAAAAGCCAAAGAAGAAGGATGAAAGAAATGCCGCCGGTAGGCTAATGCTGTGAAAACGCGACGCCACCCAGAGTTGCAGCTCAGTTGTTTATCACAGCTTGTTTACCACAACAGTAAACATTTGTTTACAGAAAAAAAATTATCCACAGTGTTACTATTTATTGACAAGTTATGTGTGTGAAAATGACTACAATCATGATAGAAAAAGTTGTGAAACAATGCGACGAACATCGCAAAGAAAAAAATATGCGAGTGAAAACTTTAAATGCCCTTAGCTCGAAACATGATTTTTTTTTTTTTTAATATATACCAAAATTCGAAATTTAATTGGAAAAACATGTAAATGCACAAGTTTGTAGATATCCACCATAGCTTCATCGTGTAAATTTGTTTTTTGCAAAAAAATGAAAAACATGAGTGTCAGGAAGATTTTATTACGAAAATCGTGCATGACGCAGCGTCATGAAAAAACGTACATATTGTGACTTCGCTATATCACGATAAATTGGGAATATGAAAAAAGGGAAACTTTACGTGTTTTCGCATGGAAATGGAGTATTTACATGCAAAATCTGGGGTTTCTATGAAAAAAAATAATGACACAGGAAGCTATTTAAAATTTTCGCCCTCATGACGTCATGACGTAGCCGTCGTAGCGCATTCTCATGCACCCAAAATGCCGGTATTGAAACCTTGATTATACAGAGAAAGTTTCAAGTCGAAAGGTCGTATACTTTATTTTTTATGAATTTTTTATGTCAGATGGTAAACCTCACCTTATTAAGCCCTCTCTCACTAAACAATCCAACACCCTCTGCATCTCCTCCGGCCCATCACACATCAAAACTATATCATCTGCATAATCCAGGTCCAAGAGCTTCCCATTCTCTCCCCAAAGTATACCTGCACCAGTTTCTGTACCAACCCTTTTCATTACGTAATCTATGACCAATATAAACAACAAAGGTGACAAGATGCCACCCTGAATCACACCTGACTTGACTTCAAACGGATCACTCATACAACCATCAACCATCACTTTACAAAATGTGCCATCATGCATGTTCGTAACGACCTTCACAAACTCCTCCGGTATTCCATAAAGCCTCATAATCTTCCCCATAGTCCCTCTCGAAACACTATCAAATGCTTTTTCGAAGTCAACAAAGCAAAAGCTCAACGGAACTCTCATTTCATTTACTTGTTGCATTAAATGCCTAATAATAAAAATTTGATCATTACAACCACGTCCCTTTCTAAAACCGGCCTGCTCGTTCCTAAGTATATCATCAACCACTGGCTCCAGCCTATTTAACAACACTCTACTAAAAACTTTCAAGGCTATCGGTGACAAAGTGATTCCCCTCCAATTACCACATTCACTCAGGTCTCCTTTCTTGGGAATTTTAACAATCACACCATACTTCCAATCTGATGGTATTATTCCTGTTACCCATATCCTATTGAATAACTTGGTCAAGATCATTGTTAATCTATCCTCCTCCACTTTAAACATTTCTGGAAATAAACCATCCTCCCCTGGTGCCTTATTATTCTTTAACTGTTTCATTGCCTTCTCCACTTCCCCCATCCTTATCTCTCCTGTTTCTATATTTAAATCTTCCTCAGCAGGTTGTATATCTTCTTCTGGCGGTATTGGCCTATTAAGAACTATCTCAAAGTGCTCTTTCCATCTGTTTTTAATATCTCCATCTTTAGTCAGTAAATTACCATCCCTATCTCTAACAGGTATTTCCTTGCGTTTCTTTGCATTGCCACTCAGTTTTCTAATTGATTCATATGCTATCCTTTGACTCTGTCCATCATTTCTATTTATTAAAATTTCAGTTTCTGTAACCTTTCCATCTACATATCTTCTTTTATCTCTCCTTGCCAACATTTTGACTTCTGAATGCAAACTCCAATACTCAGCTCTTGCTATCTCAATCTCATTATCATCATCATCATCACAATGCATCTCACTCCTCAATTTCGCTTCACGTCTCTTTTTTATCATATCCCACGTTTCATCTGACATCCATGTCTTTCTCCTACATCTACGTCTTCTTCCGATCGTACGATCAGCAGTTTCATGCTGATATATAGTTTCCCAATATTCTAATAGGTGATTTTTTACCTCTTCCTCTCCTAGTTTTACTTTTTGGTTATTGTATATTCATATTTCTTTATTGTTTTCTTCTACTGCTTTTAATTTATTGATTTTATTCCATAATTTTTTATTACTTCTATCCCCTTTTATTTCTTCTGTTTCCTTTTTTTCGTTTGCTTGTTTTGCCTCTTTTATCATTTTTTGTGTTTTTAATTTTTGGATTTTGGATTTTCTCTCAAGTTCAACTCTCCTATTTACATCTAATTCATTTCTCTTATTCCTATTTATTCTCTTCCTTATTTTTATTTCTCTCCTTACAGTATATCATTATTTATCCATATCGGTTCTCTTTTTTGGGTTTGTTTTTAATCTAAATGTTCTTTGCATTTCGTTATCAGATATTTCTTTTATTATGTCATCCAATACCTGAATTTCATTTACTTCTGTCTGTTTCACCCTTAACTTTAGTTTTTCTAAAAAGAAATTTGAAGTATCTTCATTTACTTTACAATATGTTATTTCTTCCCATCTTCCTTTGTTAAATTCTCCTTCTTTTGTCTCTATTCTAAAATTTATATCTATTAAGTTGTGATCCGATAGATCAAAATTATCTCTATCTTCATCTATTTTCATGTTCTTATAATACTTTATCATTTCATTATTTATCATTACATAGTCTATTATGCTTTTATTTCTTCCACATTTCCATGTATTTATTCCTTCGCATTCTGGCAATAAGTTTAATAAAGTACCATTTATAAAGTCCAAGATTTCCAAGACTCTTTTACCATTTTCATTTAAATCCTGCCTTCCTAATATCCCTATATGGCCATTCCAATCCCCCATAATTATTAATCCCTCTTCCTTACAATCTGTTACTTTTTCCTGTATCTCTTCTTGTAATTTATTATTTCTCTCCCTATCCTTGACTGAGAAGTATACCAAAATTATGTTTATGTGCAAGACTTGTTTTATCAATTTTATATGTAAGATATCCGTGTGTTCTGGTTTTACCTCCTCAATAAGTCCCCTATTTCTCTCATCCATCAGGATCATTAAACCTCCCCCCTTTCTTTCATTAACCTCCCTATATTTTTCAATTTTATATATAACCCATCTGAAATGATAAATTTATTAAATTTTTGTTGAGTTTCTGTAACACAGACAAAATTATTTTCATTCACTAATTGCTCTAATTCTATCAATTTACTTCCTGTTAGTCCTTGAATATTTATCAATCTAAACCCCAATTTTGTCTCCCTCTCTATACTCCACCCCTATTCTTGGTGTCTTTTAAACTTTAACAATTTCCCATCTCTAACATACCATCCCTGTTCTCCTCTTTCCCTTTTCTCCCTTAGTATTTCCAATGCTTTCTTTGTCTCCTCTGTTTCCCTTATGGTTAGATCTTTGGTTATTTGTATTATTTTTGCCCACTCTTCTTTAGTATTTTTCAGGTTTTTTGCATTTTTTAATACTTCATACTTCCTCTGTTCATTATCTAATTTTACCAATAATGGTCTCCTTCTCCCCTCCTCCCTCCTTCCAAGTCTCACCACCTCCACAGCTTTAATTTCTTCACACCTGACTTCTCTCATCAACCTTTTGTATTTTTGTTCATCATATCTCATCCTTTCTGTTTCTTCTTCTGCTATACTCTCCTCAATATTATATATTACTAAGTTTTTTTTTTTTTTTGTCTTTTTCCTCTCTCTCCCTCATCACTTCCTCTACCCTATTCTTCATTTCTTTCATAAATTTCTCATTTACTAGTTCTATCACCTTATTCGAAACTTCCTGTATTATTTCTCCCTTTACTGTTTGAAATTTATTCTTTCAATCCTTTAACTCTTCAGATAAAATGTTGTTTTCTTCCCTTATTTAATTATTTTCCATTTCCAATCTTCCCAATTTATTCGACTTTCTTTTCAGTGTACATTTACATTCCCTAACAAATCCATATAGTTGGATGGTGCACAGTGTTGCCAGGTGGCAGTGTTACCAAATCCTCATTATGATATTATGCTACACTTGCTGTGAAAATATGCTAACTATGCCCAAAATATGCTAAATGTAATATTAAATTAGGCTATGCTAAAATTATGCTAAGTTATTATTAGCAAAACATATTACACTGAATGATATATCATAACAACAATGTATGTCACTTAACATTAATGGAAAATTTATATAACTCAGGTACCGGTATTTATAAACTTGTATTAAATGAATGTACAGTACAACAATCTTGCAAGCCAGCTGGCTGGTGACGTCGATTGGCCCCCAAACTGAGGCAGCTCTCTGTCTACCAAATATGGGACGGAATCGTAGTCTCTATGGTGGGTGTAAATCAGGGTCAATATTAGCGACCTTCCTCATTTCAGTGGCAAAAATGCCTTACTTTCTTGCCAAAATTCAGGGCTGAGACTTAATGTAGGCGAATCGTTTTTGTTTCTAAAATTTCTACATATGTATAGGTATCGAAAGTTCTCAGTAGAAGTTTTCGAGAAATGATATATAAGCATAGAAATTGTGCTGTGAAAATAGCATATATACAGGAGAAAACTTTCATTCTGGCTGCGTATAGAAAACGAGAATATTTTAATCCTTATCAAATCACTTCACACCTCCGCCTCCAACACACACACACACACACACACACAATTGATTTGAGTTGAATGTTACATAATGTAGTTCATATTCAGACACCGTCGATTTTATGTATCAATTTATTAATTTATGTATTAATGTATTAATTTATTTATTAAGTTTAGTCTTAAATATTATAAATTATTTTACTTAGTTAAGGCCCATGTAATTATATTTGATTAGATATTGGTGCTTGTATTAGCTACAATAGATTATGAAAAGTAAATTATCATCTATTTTTTCTATACTGTCCCTACTGAGAAATATCAACACATGTAAAAATGTGTGTGTGTGTGTGTGTTGGAGGTGGGGGTGTTTAAAGGATTTGATAAGGTGAGTCAGGTAAGGATTAAAATACTTCCATTTTCTATACGCGGGCAGAGGGAAGTAATTCTCCCGTATATATGCTGTTTTCACATCACTATTTCTAGTCCTATTTGTAATTTCTCGAAAACTTTCACTGAGAACTTTCGATACCTATGCTTTTGAAGAAATTTTAGAAACAAAAACGATTCATTTACACAAAGTTTAAATCATGAATTTTGGCAAGAAAGCAAGGCATTTTTGTCACTGAAATGCGAGGGGCCGCTAGTATTGACCCGTATGTACCCCGATCATAGAGACTACTATCCCGTCCCATATTTGACAGACTTGGGCAGCCTCAGTTTGGGGGCCAATCGACGTAGATGAGCAGTGGGGTGACAGTTGACGAGCAGACCTGGGGACGGATACTCAAAGCGTGCAAAGGCGCCTTTTGTTCCGAAAGCGCCTTTCGATTGCGCATTTTCCCAAACGACGTATACTCAAAACTTTCCCTGGGCGCGGCCATATTGGAAATAATTGGTATTAGCGCCTTTGACCAACGGCTGGGTCGGAGCAGCCGTATCGATGGATAGGCGCTTTTTGATGAATAAAAACAACAATATGTCGGCGGTGAATGATAGGCTTAGATAGCTCTTCACTCCTAATTTGATGTAATACTGCCTCAATACTTTGTTAAGAGAGTAATGGTTGCCATAGAATATAAATAATGAGTAGTAAGTTATGATAAAATAAAGAAAATTAATTATATGTGGACTCGTGGAGGTATCTATGGTACATTCATGATAACCAATTCTTATCGCTTCCCACTCGTTGCAGTTCACGTCATGTAACTAATTTAATTAATTTCATGCCTATTTGAACTGTGTATTTTGATATAATACCGGACATATGTGTATATTTATTAAACACTTGCCCCTTTACAATAGATCTTGGCCGCTGCTGTATAATATGTGCTATATAATAACCAACTCTTACCAGAGTTAGAGCTCGTGATTGTGGCCTCGTGAAAATAATATTGTGTATTATAGCCAAAATAAGGTAATAATGGATATATCAGTGTGAACTGTTTAATATAATTATATGTAGTCGATAATTATGTAGTATAAAATATCAAAACAATTTGATTCTTGCGGAGTCGATCACTTTCAGACCTAACCCAACAATAATGCCGACTGAAGTAGGTTAGGTCTATATTGGTAATGACGATTTTGATTTTGTAGAACTAAATAGTTTACTCATATGTGTATTGGTTACATAATTATATCATATGGGGTAAATTAATGCAGCCATTATTACCATATAATGGCTATATACGATTTAATAAAAAAAACATAATATATTTTTTTTTTTCGCGTATGTATCATAACCCAGTAACTACTTTATTTTATATGAACACCTTAGATATTTAATTAATATTGTAACTAAATTCAATGTTAACAATTAAATTTATTAAGATGCTGAAATCTGGTAAATGTTTCTAGTCAATTATATAATTATATTGTCTATATTTTCGTTATGTCATTTGTTTCGTCATTAAATGTTTGTTTATTATTAATGTCTGTTATCCACTCAGACTGCTCTTCGAAATACTAGATTATGATTGGTTTACATTTCCTAAGTACACTTCGATAGGTCTGCTGATTGGCTAGAGTATCAAAAGGCGCCTTTTGAGGATTTGGCACAAAATCGCCAAAAGGCACACCAAAGGCGCAATTGAAATTTTTTGAGTATCGGAATCGCGCCTTTCTGAAAGGCGCCTTCGACGCGCCGAATCAAAAGGCGCCTTCACTTGAATGGCGCCTTCAGTGAAGGCGCGTTTTGAGCTGGGACCCAACAAAATGTAACTCTGTGGCAATGACGACCCAGAAGGACAAGCCACTCGAGAATGGCCAATACCAGGGGATGGAAAGAGTTAAAATTGCACAAGGCCTGCAAGGCACTACAGGAATCGCTAAAAAGAGTAAAAGAAGGTTGAGGGAGAGTAAAAATCACTTGAAGGGCATATAAAATGGCCGAGAGCTCAGCAGTAAAAATGGACATGACAGAAGGGAGCCTGCAGCCACGGCAAAAGTCAGGAAAGACAACTCCAAAGCCAACTCCAGCATCAGACTTTGACCCATCAGTGTACACAGGGAGGGACTCCCTGTGAGTGAAGGCATGTTCTAAAAAGAGGGAACGAGCCACTGGAGGAGGAAGAGATTCCTTGTCTGTAAAGCAGGTGCAGGGGAAAACTTCTGGAAGAAGCCATGGAGCCACCCTGGGGACCCTCACAGGACAAATCTGGAAGTCATCTCCATAGCCTTCCTGACCTGGAAGTCATAGGGCTATGGTGTGCGAGGATGTGAAAGGTAGTACTGAGACATGATATCAGATGACATCGCCAAGTAGGGAAGGGAGTCAGGAAGTCGATGTAATCGATGCCAACAACGAACCATCAAGGACTGGCGATGGAGATCAAGAGGTGGCTCATCAGCTTCCACCAGGAGATTGGGGATTGGGGACGACCTGAAGGCTCCGGTCGCCAGACGTACTCCAGCATGATGAACAGGGTCTAATACTCTGAGACGGGCATCCGTGGCAGAGGAGTACACCTCACACCCATAGTCGAGTTTTGACCTAATAAGAACATGGTATAGGCGGAGGAGAGTGGCCTGATCAGCCCCCCAGGACGTATGGCCCAGGACCCTCAACAGGATAAGAGCCTTGAGGCAAGAGACCTCAAGTGAACATAAGTGGGAAACCCAAGTCAAACGTTTGTCAAAAAGGAGACCTAAAAAGCGAGTCTCCTCGACACAATGTATCCGATGACCATACATAAATAAGTCCTGATCGGGGTGGACGCCTTGGATACGGCAGAAGTGTATAGCAACTATCTTGGCAGGAGAAAATCGAAACCCTGTCGAGGGCAAGCTGCATGAGCCGTTCCGCCACTCACATTCAGGAAGCAGTAAACCAGACCGCCAGATTGTTAACGTACATGGAATTGGCTATACCGTCCGGAAGGGATGAGGCAATGGCATTAATTGCTACTGCAAACAATGTGACACTGAGGACGCTTCCCTGGGGGATGCCCTCCTTCTGTGCAACGGATGCTGAGAGGTCTGTACCAACCCTCACAGAAAAACTGTGACCACTGAGAAACTCCTTAAGAAAGCGTGGAAGGCAACCCCGCTGGCCATATGCATGTAGTTGCTGCAGGATGCCATATTGCCATGTAGTGTCATAGGCTTTCTCTAAATCAAAGAATACACAGACAAGGTGTTGATATCATGCAAAAGCCTCATATGCAGCAGCTTCCAACCTGACCAGAGCATCTGTAGTGGAACGGTGTTTAGGAAAGCCAGACTGGGACGGAGACAGAAAAAGACCCTGTTCGAGGAAGTATACCAGTCTGACATTCACCATCTTCTCAAATAGTTTACAGAGACAGGAGGTCAAGGCAATTGGTCTGTAACTGAGGGCAACACTAGAGTCCTTGCCCGGCTTGGGAAAAGGAAGGATGGTAGCAACCCTCCACCCAGAAGGGAAGACACCCTCCAGCCAGATTCTGTTATATAATGCTAGAAAAATGAGATCGCCTCCTCACCCAAATGTCGCAACATTGCATATGGGATGTTGTCTGGCCCAAGAGAAGTGTCACCGCAGAGAGAGAGAGAGCAGAGTGCAGGTCTCTCAGGGTGAATATATGGTTATAACTTTCATTCTCCTTCCCTGAGAAATCAAAGACAGAGCGCTCCTGGGCTCTCAACTCATGCCTGACAGCCAGAGGTAGAGAGTCACGGCTGGAGACTCTAGTAAAAGCCTCCGTCATGGTGTTGGTCACTGTTAAACCATCCATTATCTTAATTACATTGACCTTAAGAACAGGTGGAGAACTAGGAGAAAACTTCCCCGGTATCTTACAAACTCTCCTGACACTTGGGTGAGTGGAGTTTTAGTATTAATTGAAGACACATAGGCCTTTCAAGATGCACGTTGTGCCTCTTTTAAAACTCGTCTAGTCCGAGCCCTTGCCTGTTGGAAGTCCTCTAAAAGAGTTGGATCCACACGATTGCGACGAAGGCGAGAGAAAGCAGCGTGCTTCTCCCGCACAGCAATAGTGCAGACTTGTGACCACCAGGGGACAGGACGTTTGGGAAAGTGGCCAGAAGTTTTAGGGATAGAGTTGAGAGCAGCAGAGTGGAGCATATCAGTGAAATATGTTACAGCCTCGTCAGAGCTACCAAAATCTGCTACAAAAGAGACCGAAGAAGTTAGCTCTCTAAAAATCTGCCAGTCATCCTTCTCTAATTTCCACCTAGGAAGACAAGACTGTGGTTCGTACCTGTTACCTTCTAAAAGTATGGGGAAGTGGTTAATGCCATATAAATCGAGAAACACACTCCAAATAAAACCCAACAGAGCACTGGGTGAGGAAAGGGAAATGTCAATGGTGGTAAAAGTCCCAGTAGGGCTATTAAAATGTATCACATCTCCCGTATTTAAAACCCCTAATCCCTCATCCTCAATAAAGAAAGCCAAAAAAACACCCCTGCGGTTGACCGAACTGTCACCCCACAGAGGATGACAACCATTAAAATCACCCAATAAAATAAAGGGAGAGGGAAGGTCCCGTACAAGACAGTTGAGATCACCCTTCTCAACTGTAACACTGGGAGGAAGGTATAGACTGCACACAGTGTATGTGCAGTCCATAAAAACCTTAACTGCAACAGCCAGGAGCGGAGTGTCAAGCTCCAGGCTCGTGCATGGAACATCTCGGCGAACTATGATGGCAGAGCCACCATGGTGACCCTGCCCTTCAAATGAATTGGAATAAAATGCAGAGTATGCTGGAGGACTGGCAGGAATGTTGTCCCCAAGCATTGCCTTTTGGAGAGAAACACATGCAGGAGAGAAGCTAGAGAGAAGAATGCGCAGTTCCTCCCAAGAAGCACGCAAGCCACGGCAATTCCACTAAAGGCCCTTGAACAGTGTTACTTTAGTACTGATTTTTGGGAAGCCTAACGGAGGGACTTCCCACTACCACCTTGACCGGAGAGTTTACTCAAACGATAAGTTTTGTCCAATCCTGGGCCACTAGAAGAAGAGCGAACCCGAGGAGTAGTACTTGGGGCAGTAATTGGGACCCGTAGATGAGTCCATGATACATCTGATATTATAGAAGAAGATGAAGGTAAATGAACAGGGATATTCTTTGAAACAATTACATTGGTATTGTCCTGTACAGCAGTGGTATCACTGACACAGACACATACATCAACATCCATAATACAGGTGGTAGAATCACTCCGCTGCTCAAGCGGAAGAGAAACTGAATCTTTTGAAGGCACAACATCCGAGGTATCCACATTCACTTCACGCCCCTCTGATGATCCCGAAGTAAGCTTGCGAGATGGAACATCTGTTGAATCAAGAGATTCATCAGAGCCACGAGAACGCTTCTGGTGAAACTGAGAGGAAACTATGGATGAGTCCACAGAGACGGTTGCCTTGCAAGGAGGAACATCTATGGAGTCAAGTGCATCTAAGGAACCACGAAGATGTCTCTGTGGCAGTTTAGGTGACTTAAGTTTCCTTTTTGGAGAGCGTGTGGCAGCGTGAACCCAGGGCTTCCACGAGCCAATATTTTTTTACCCCAACTCCTCCTCTTGAAACGCCCTAAAACTGGACAAATTACCCTAAATTTCACAATTCCACAATTTTACTGACATTTTACGAAACTATGGCCTTTCAATTATCACAAGTGTTTAAAAGTGTACATAATTTATATCTGATTTATTGAATAACGAGGAATATGATAGTATTAGCTGAGGTAAACGATATATTTCACAGAAGTTATTGTACAAAACATATATATATTCTGTGTCGCACATATTGTGAGCTTATAATTACAAAACGCTGACATGGTTTTAAAAAAAATCCTGCAAAACAATACAATTATTTTGATAACTGAACTCAATATAAAAATTGCTTTTCACATGACTAGTATATATTGTACATTATAGTAAACTTCCATATACCCGTACCTTTAGGCCTTCGGATGCCAATATTGGAACTTAATTCACGCCTAGAAAAATATTTAATGATTATTTCAATATGGTTTACATTATGAAACAAAACTGTTGAACACATTAGTGTATGCCATGGTTCATATCCACATTCATCACTTCAATTTGTAATTGAAAACAAAATGTACACTTTTTTAGAATGCATAAATAAAGTCCATACATGAAGACACAATTGAACAACATTTAACTAAATATGTTTTTCTGTAAGTAGCATCACTCTTTAAAATAGATGTTATAAATTATGAACTAATTGTTCTCTAATTAGTGCCGGTTTACTATATCTTAACTACCACTATCGCTTCCAAGTTTAACAAATTAATTCAAAACAATATAAGAATAACATATGTGATAATATTATGTCAAAGAATTTATATTGAATGTTAAATGTGTAGCCTATCTGTACTTTTCCCAGTAGGCTACTTATAAATTCCTGATATATTTCCAGGATTAAATAGAGATACTGATATGCTAGCCTTCATAAGTAGCCTAACTAGCCTACATTTTGTTGGTTTCACAACATGTTGCATTGCTCTTAACATTCCGAAGAGCTGCTATTAGTCTGTTATCTGTATCAAAGCTGTCTGCTGTTAGATTTGTATTCTTTAGATAATAAACCATGTGCATTAGTCCACTAAGAGTTTCATTTTTTAAACTTGACCTTTGGCTAGTTTTAGTTAGGTTCAACTTACTAAAGAAGCGCTCTACAGGTGCATTAGAGAATGGTAATGATAAAAGTGTTGACATCACCACTTTTAGATTTAGGAAGCATGGGTTATTTGCAGTATTTGTTTGGTTACAAACAATATTCCAGTACTCAGTACAGGTGAGCTGGCCGGAAAGTTCCTGCAGCAGATGGTGTTTTCTCCACTCTTCATCTGTGAGGTTTTTGTCAGCAAATTTTGAGAGTTGAGGAATATCATCAAAGAGCTTAGACAGAGAAGGTGGTTGAAAGATTGCAGCATTTCGGGGATCAAGGCACTGTAGAGATTTATGTATGGGATCATCAACATAAAATCTACTTTGTATCTGTTTCACAGACTCAATGAGGAATTGTCTACAGGTATGGTAAAATCTGGTCAGTTCTTCATCACTATAGTCTGTCTCAGGAAACTTGAGGGAGAGATTTTAAGAAAGCCTTTGCCAAGATCGGAACACAAGTGACAGTGTGAAGGATTAAAAGGTCCCCTCGGGAGTCTGAACATGCCTCCTTCCATGTCTCCTTCCCTTTTCCTTTCCTACACACACACACACACACTGTGCTGAAATGTGTAGCCTTTGTTTATCCGTTTATCTAGCAGGGAGCAAAATAAGTTGAAAAATTATGCTTGGGTTGTAGAGATAAAACTAACCATGGGATATTCTTCCAGATAGTCTCATTGGAAGGAATATGTCTGAATAAATGAGTGAAGCACGTGGCTCACGCAAGAACAGAGAAGGGCGGTGTGGCGGATGAGGGGGGGGGGATTAACTGGGGTTGACCAATGTCAGGTTTAAGGAGGGTTGAAGGATGGGAGTGGGCAGGTGGGAAGGTTAATGTTAATCAGTTTTCATCTTTAGTATTTTCCATGGAGATAACATAATCGTGCTGTTTTAGGATTGCTATAATAAAATTGTTATGAAAAGATATAAACTGATTTGTAATAGTTTTAATAGTAACATGTCCTAAGTAAATATTTACATACTCTTAAATTTGAAAATACAATTCTCTCTCTCTCTCTCTCTCTCTCTCTCTCTCTCTCTCTCTCTCTCTCTCACACAAACACACACACACATTTTTACATGTGTTGATATTTCTCAGTAGGGACAGTATAGAAAAAAATAGATGATAAATACTTTTCATAATCTATTGTAGCTAATACAAAGTAAAATAATGTATATTTAAGACTAAAATTAATGCATAAATTAATACATAAAAACGACGGTGTCTGAATATGAACTATTATGTAACATTCAACTCAAATCAAGTGTGTTGGAGGCGGAGGTGTGAAGTGATTTGATAAGGATTAAAATATTCTCGTTTTCTATACACAGCCAGAATGAAGGTTTTTTCCTGTATATATGCTATTTTCACAGCACAATTTCTATGCTTATATGTCATTTCTCGAAAACTTCTACTGAGAACTTTCGATACCTATACATATGAAGAAATTTTAGAAACAAAAACGATTCGCCTACATTAAGTCTAAGCCCTGAATTTTGGCAAGAAAGTTAGGCATTTTTGCCACTGAAATGAGAGAGGTCGCTGATATTGACCCTAATGTACCCCCATCATAGAGACTACTATTCCGTCCCATATTTGGTAGACAGAGAGCTGCCTCAGTTTGGGGCAATCGACGTCACCAGCCAGGCCCGATATGCGCGATGAGCAGACCTGGTATTCTAGATCTTGATATGTTCCTGCTCTAATTTTCTCGTATGCTCCATACATTTTTGCCAATTTTCTTGTGTCACTTTCGCCACTGCATTTCTGGTTATTTCTTCGACCACACGCATTGTCTGATTATTATTAGAATTCTTTTTTCTGACTTCCTCTTTCACCTGAGCCCATATAAGTTCTATGAGATTAAATTCACTGTGGTAGGGCGGAAGTCGTAATACTTCATGTCCATAGTCTTTTGCTATATTGTCTATTTCATATTCTTGCCTGTCTTTGCTTCTTTCCACCAGATGTAGCAACTCAAACTTGGAGTGTTGTGGGTTCCATTGAATGTTGATCTTACTGTCCGAGTCATTGTCCCTGGCCAGCCTGTATTCCCTCAGGTCGAGAGGTCAGATGCGTTCGGCCTTTGACATTGACTTTGGAGTAAAAAAGACGATATTCTACCCTCAACTTTCCTGAGACAGACTATAGCACAACCACTAGTTTCCTTAGCTGATATATCTAAATATGTCTTCTCATCAGGAACCATACTCGCAGAGAACAAAGGATGATTTGGATGTAGAGCAGAGAGCTCACATCTTTTAACATAAGGCACACTCATGAAATCTGAACAAATGCTTCTGACAAGCATATTAACTTCTTGCTTGAGACAAAAAAAAGTTAGGGTTTTCTGACTGAAACGGTGTATTGAAGCTATTGAACCTAGACAGATTATATGCTAGAAATTCCATGTAAGCTAACGTAAATTTACTAGAAAGTTCCTGAACAATTGCATCATTACTGTTTGTTGGGTCAGAAAACGCCAAGTCTGTGAAATATAGCCTAAGTGCATTCCACTGTTCCAGAAGCCGCTTCACACATGCTTCCAAAGACAGCCATCTTGTCTGCCCTGGTGCCAAGATTTTGTGCGGCTCCACCCCAACAAAATTTTGGAACTCCTTCAAAACATCCTGACGCTTTGAACTTAAGCTAAAATGAGTGAAAATGTTCCGACAAAGATCTTCAAGGGATTTTGGGAGCTTAAGGCATGCATATGAAGCACATAGGTGAATGAGATGACAGGAACATTTTACTATGATAATATTAGGCAATTCCTTTTTGAGTAGGGTTGCCACAGAGTGATTGTTGCCCATCATAACATTTGTGGTGTCTGAACAGAAAGATACTACATTCTCTAATGGAATTTGCTTCTCTATAAGACAGTGTTTTAAAGCTTCAAATAACCCACTTGCTGAGGAATCATGCACTTCTACAAGGTCAAGAAATTGTCTCTTAATTTGATGGTTTTCATAATACTGTACAATTACACTCATCTGCTTTGTTGTACTTCGGTCTGTGGTTTCATCTATAATAACTGAAAACAATCTTTCTTTAAGTACGGCACACAAATCATTCAGTAAGTGTTTACCAAATACCTGACGAATTATGTTGGATGTTCTTTGTTTACCTAGGCACACCCTCTTGAGGGCTTGCTGATCAGGGAACATGCTTTTCAAGGGCAGAAGCAATGGTTCACATAAGGAAATGGACAGATAATGCTCTGATAAAAACGCACAAATCTTTAATTCATTTTTTCGGGCTGATTTGTCTAAATGATCATTGGCTAGAATAAAGGAAGTTAGAGATTTGTTTTGTTTTTGCTGCATAGAAAGGCTCTTGTGCCTTTGGCTTGACGCATGCCTCATTATTTCCGACTTACCACAAGAAATGTCAGTCATACAAATGGCACAAAAGGCTATATGTCTTTTACAGACGTTGACCTCCTTGACTTTTGTAACCACCCTGAAAACAGTGGTTCTGATGTCCATGCCTCTCGCCATTTTTGTTGTTTTTTTCCTGGGCTCATAAACACATTATTAAATTAAAATTTTTCCATTACCCTAAAATATGAGTGAAACACCCCAAGAAATGCTTGATTACCCTAGATTTTACATATTTTAGCCTTACCCTATATGTTACCCTAAGGAGGGTCAAAATACCCTAAAATGGGGTATTTTACCCTAAAGTGGAAGCACTGCGTGAACCTCTACCACATGAACACCTTTAGCTAATGTCTGAGAATTGTCATCAGTTGAAGGGTCACCAGAATGAGTGTCTGATAAAGTTTCCAAGACAGAGAAACTATTATGTAGAGTAACCTTTGAAACGCTCTCACTAGAGCAAAAAGCAGCTGCCTCTTGAGAGGGTGCTGCAACCGATTTAGGGCGAAGGGAGGAGGCGTATGTCTTCACACCACCATCCTTCTGTCGCCTGAAGTTGAGTTGCCATCTGGCACTACCAATACTAATGAATTGGGTGTTAGCCAAGTGGAGGATATCCTGCACAAGGAGGTACATCTTACATTGGCGAGAACGCAAGGGGTGAGCATCTCTGCAGTAAAAGCAGTAACTCTCTGACCGACACTCAGAAGTAAGATGTGAGTCAAGAGCAGAACAATTACCACACCGGGAACGGTTGTTGCAGTTCCTCCTCCCATGACCAAACTCATAACAACAGAAACACTGTAGGGGACACTCAACAAAAGGCTTCACCTCAAAAGAGGTGGGGTTAATGTTAATGCGATCTGGAGTATGCGAGCCATAGAAAGTGAGGATGATCATATTTTTACTGCCTTTCATCTTCGTTACTCGTTGGACACTGTCTGGGCACATAGCGAGAATGTCCTCTTCTGAGAATTCATACAGGTCCTCATTATATATACGCACCTTGCTATAATTAAATCTTCGATGTGGTTTAATAGATTCAAACATGGTATCAGAAGGACAGGGGAGATTGAGGAGCATCATGGCCTGTGTAAGATCTTTGGCTCTGATTAAAACGCCCTTACCGTACTTTTTTATGTGGCCCATTGGTAGTAATCCAATTTCTCTCTCCAGATACCGGGAAGCATGGAAAAGGTTACCACGTCCCTCCCTGTAGTAAGCCACAAACCAAAAAGGTGTAGGAAACCGATGCTCCTTAGGGACATGCTCTACAGAGTCATTAAAGATGTTAGGACAGTAGTCATTGTCACAGTCAACTACATTGGTGGACCGCATCATCTGAACTTTGCAGTGAGTATCCCCCGCAATCAGAGAATCTTTTGCCTCAAAAGCTGCTTTGGCAGCAACATTTGTATTGAAAGTAATATAGCACTGATTAGACCTACAGTCACTGTCATAAGTCATTCGGATACGAAGAACCACTTCAAAACACTTAAAAATGGAGTGCATAGCGTCATAGGAAAAGGATGCGAGTACATTCGTTAACATTAATGTGTCCAAACCGCTAACAGGGTTCGTCGACACAACACCCGACCTGCTAGGTCTACTCTTATTTGCAGCTTTCTGCTTACTACCACGACCAGAGAGTGACGTCTCAAAGGCTTGGTTGACCACAGCTCGAGGAAGAGATTGGGGCTTTTTGTTATCCGTATATCATTGATTTTGTTAAACTGGCCCCAGGAGCCAAGAGCTGCTACCTACAGGGCAGATGAGGGGACCGAGTGCTGGTCGCCGTGGGCGGGGTACCTCTTCCCCCATGGGGCCACTCGTTTTAAAAAGCAGCCCCAATGGCTCGAAAGTTTGCCCACGATGGTGCTGAGATCCCCTTTCCCAACATCTCCCGGCCCAGACACCCAACCATCCAACACAGGACGGCCCCTAGAGGGCGGTCCCTCTGGAGGGCAGCACTGTTGGCTCGTACTGGCAGCCTATTGCAAGGGAACCATTTAGTCTGGTTTCTCACTGGCGACCTTACTAGCATGGGAAGCCCTCTCTCCCCGAAATCGAGGCAGAGCAGGGGCCAGAGCCCTCTCTAGTCTAGCTCGCCAGGTTTCAGAGACATGCAAGCCCCCCCACCACGTCAAGGCGGTTCCCGTTGGGGGGGGGGGGGAGGTAAAGGAGGGGGCAGGGGTGGGGGTGTGAGGAAGGGGTTATGGGTCGAGATAGACAGAATTATTGCTCAAAATTAATCTTTGAATGGCAGTCCATAAAGGGGGTTACTGAGTTGTGTTGCCCTCCCCCCTACCTCCCATCACCCCTACTCTTACCCCCTCCCTTACTCCCATGCCCCTACCCCCCCCAACACCTTACCCCCCACCCCACCCCCTTTCCCTTAATTATCGTATAATGACACCAACTCCCAGCTTCGAATGAATTAACTTAATGAACCATTTTAGAGGGGGTGTAGGGAGGGGTTTGGGTTGGGTGGTTGGAGAAGTGTAGGGGGGTGGTAGCTTCGAATGAACCAGCTTCGAATAAGTAAATCAGCTTCGAATTAACACCAACATTAACTCAGTAACCCCTGTTTATGAATTGCTATTGAAGGAGAAATTTTGGCCCCAGAATTCTCTCTCTCTCTCTCTCTTCCCATGATTAGGAGAAAACTTCCTCGCCATCTTACGGACCCTCCTGAACACTTGGGTTAGTGGGGTTTTAGGTATTAATTGAAGACACATAGGCCTTCCATGATGCACGTGTTACAGTCCTTCCCTCTCCCTTTTTATTTTATTAGTTGATTTTAATGTTCGTCATCCTCTGTAGAGTGACAGTACGGTCAATCCCAGGGGTGTTTTATTGGCTTCTTTTATTGACGAAGAGGGATTAGGGGTTTTAAATACGGGAGATGTGACTCATTTTCATAGCCCACTGGGACTTTTACCACTCTTGACATTTCCCTCTGCTCACCTTGTGCAATATTAGATTTTACATGGAATATGTTGCCCAATTTAAATGGTAGTGGCCATTCCCTATACTCTTAGAATATAATAGGTACGAACCGCAGTCTCATCTTCCTAGGTGGAGATTAGAGTATGCTGACTGGCAGTTTTTTAAAGAGCTTACTTCTCTGGTCTCCTCTATTGCAGATTTTAGTAGCTCGGATGAGGCTGTGACATATTTCACTGATATGCTCCACTCTGCTGCTTTCAACTCTATTCCTAAAACTTCTGGCCACTTTCCCAAACATCCTGTCCCTTGGTGGTCACCAGTCTGCACCACTGCTGTGCGGGAGAAGTTCGCTACTTTCTCTCGCCTTCGTTACAATCGTGGGGACCCTATTCTTTTAGAGGACTTCCGACGGGCAAGGACTCAGGCTATACGAGTTTTAAAAGAGGCACGACTTGCTGTTGTATCTGGCTCTTGATTGGCTGGCGGGGGTATGATGCCAAGTCAATATACAGTTCGTAATAATGCGGGCGGGGTACCTCGTCCCCCACGGGGCCACTCGTTTTATAAAGCAGCCCGAATGGCTCGAAAGTTTGCTTACGACGGTGCTGAGACCCCCATCCCCAACATTTCCCTGCCCTGACAACAAACGATCCAATACAGGACGCCCCTTAGAGGATGGTCCCTCTAGTGGTCAGCACTGTTGGCTCGTAATGGCAGCAAGGGTGGCTGTATGGTACGGTACAGTACTGAATTACGATACGATATGGTATTTTTTCATCATAAAGTACGGTAATATCTTTCCTGTTAAGTACTGTACGGTAAAAAATTACATTATAATTTTCATACGTTTTCCGTACCCTTTCCCTACTTTAATCAAATATGAATATAAATTCCACTGTCTAGAATGATATCCAGATGAAAATGTAATAAAATAATTTTCCTGACGAATGTCCTACTTTAAGATCTAACCCCCTTTTAGCGTGTGTGTGTGTACAGCCGTCTATCGCTGACTTGTTCAGTTCTTGTCTACTGGCCACGTACTACATTGCAGCCAGCCAGTCAGTGACTGCGCCAGGCCAGCCTACAGCTCTTTCGAGATCAAGGATAGAAAAAAATTGTAGTTCTAATTTACACTTAAATTATAATTTTGTATGCCTAATAATATTCTTCAGCCGACACCCCTGGTAACTGATAAATAACTGTAAGTGGTAGAGAGTAATACATTGGCAAGTTCATTCCGAAAATGAAAATATGACTCTCTCTCTTCCACACACACTTAACACACTTAATATATTTACAGTGATGTACAGCTCCGGACAGATCAAGGGACCCCACCTCTTCCACCAGCTACTTGGTGTGAGCCTCAGTGGATCTGGTATCACTGGCAGGTGGAGGGGGGGAGGGGAGAAATGTGGGCGGAGTTATATAGGGGGTAATGTGGAGGCGTTACCAATGTTGAGCCATCCAGAAATTTGAATCCCGAACCACTTGTGATCATGGATGTGAACCACTCACTGGAAGGTGGTAGGAGGGGTTGGGTTGAGGAGAGGGTGTTACGCTTCACAAGTGATCGAGTAGTAGTATTATAGATGGAGAGAATTATTGGATCAAGTAGCTAAAGATTATAAACGAACAAAGCCGACTGTCGCCCTTATTATGTTTTCTTCTGTAATCTAAATCCAACTCTGATGCTACATTCTATAGGATATTATTTATTTGAAATGAATCCAGATTTTACGTAATACAATTCACACGACACTATTATTTTATGACTAATATATCAAGCCATGCACCACCTACACAGTGTTGAAATAAATTTCAAGTAAATCCTTTATCGTTACCCTGTATTATTCACGACATTTTCTAAGAAACTTTTAGTGTGTAACTGGTTACCAAAGGATAATAGTTATATAGTGTAAGTTAATCTTTACCCAATAACCACTCCATCTGTTCTCCCCCACCCCATCCTCCCTTATTCCATTCGCTGTTTCCTCTCCCTCCTTCCCAGCAATCCTTTACTCTCCATCTTACCACCATCACCAACATTCTGTGTGTTGCTGCATAATCTGTTAATGCGCAAACAAGACAAGAATAGAAATAAAAGTGATATTTGGTATGCAAATACAATCCGTTATATATGACGAATATATTTATTACCCTTATTTATTTATCTGAGGTCAACATTCAGACGCCGGTGTTAGTGAACCAATCACAAGATTTAGAGGATATTGTGTCAGCACTAATGTTATTACAAATTAAAACAGGGAAAAATTGAAATAAGACATTTATTGGTTATTGTTTACATGACTTGTCACTTTAGGTGAAAACTCCACAAGTCCTCGTTACGAAGCCTTCCACACCCATAACCCAACTGTGACTAGGCACCACACTGTAAATGATGAACACGTTATATGTATAGTTGTTGTTATTAATTGGTGTCATACAATTATAATACCTGTTAACTTAATATAACCTCAAGTTTTTACTTCGAACTCACGTTTGCATTAAGCATGTGTAATGTTTTTTTTTTATTATTATTATAATCACCTGGATATGTATTGCTTTAGACCCTTAGCCACGATGAGATACAGTGTATACACTATTTATATACGGTACACTTCTATGAACACATTAAGGCTTGAAATACTGTAGATTACATATTTCATGTTCTTACTCATCAATTTGTTACTAGTATCGTGTCCAGCCACCCTCCTTCTCAATGACAGCCTGCAGTCGCTCGGGCATTGAGGCGCCATGCCTTCTCACTATATCGGGTTTTCCCCGAAAAATCTCCCACTGTGCTCTGGTGTGCCGTAACAACTCTGCTGTGGTTCTCTCTCGTTCCGGCTCCCACGTGTTAACAATAGAACCCCATAGATTTTCTATGGGGTTCATATCACAGTTCTAACTAGACCAATCTATCACCTGCAAATTATCTTGAGCAGCAAACCATTCTTGAACTATCCTGGCCATATGGATAGGGCATCGGTCGTGTTTAGGACAGATGAGGGTGAGTAGTTGACACTGTCTATTGTTCACCCCTGTAGAGAGATACTGATTATTATCATTTGGATATTAAGCAACAAATAACGGAGCCGAGACAATCCCTTTTCTGTCTTCAGCTCTCCCTGTATTCTTTTCGCCCCTCATGCTGGCAGTCCCCCTCTTTATCTCCTTTTCTCGCTGTAAAATAAATAAACATATGCCTATATCTTTCAAGTAACTGGCAACCTCACACAACCTCCTCTCACTTGTCTTCTCTCTCTCACACTCCCCCTTCCTTCCTTGCCTTCTGTAGTATTCTTTATCTTTTCTTTATCATATTTTTAACCTTCTCATTCGTTCTTTCAAAGTTTTAATCACATAGGCCTTTCTCCCTTATCACCTATAGTGCTTCAAATTTATGCAAGCGAAATGCTGCGGCTGGGATAATATGGTTAATACCGTTTTGGTTCTTTGTATTCTGTGGATTTACAAAACAACTAGAAATTCATAGCGAAGGATATGATAATAGTTATGTAGAACAAGTGTTGGCAGATACACATTCTTGACGGGATAATCCCAGCCACAGCATTTCGCCTTCTTAAAACAGAAGGACTATAGGTTTCATGCATTGCCATTTGCCAGTCTGTTGCTAGTCAGAATATTAACTTGTTAAACCATTTTGCAGGAAAGAGAAATATATATATATTTTTTTTTAAGTTACTTATGGGCATTATTTAGATATATTAACTTACTTTTACTTACGTCCAGCATTACTGTGCAGAACATGTGACACAATAAGGACCACAAGGACAGTAATGGTGGTCAACGTGATTCTCATTAATCTCTCTATATGCTACTGAAAACAATGTTTTATGCTCAACTACAGAATTATGTTCTCAGCATGATAATGATAGCCAAAGATAATGAAAACAATATAAACAAATTAACATTTATTGCACAACAAATATGCTTATGCCTCGGTGCTACTGTTTCAAGGGAGTAACCAGCCCACACTGAATCACATGGAACCTGAAAAGTTTGAATAAAAGATCAATTATATATATATAAATACAATACCATATTATATCTGTTTGTCTATCTACGTCTTTGTGTATATGGCACTTTTATTAATATTCATGATCAGCACTGTGAAATATAAATTTAAATTTATTTGGCAAAGCAGAGGACACTGACTAGTATGGCAACCTACCATACGGAAGACCTCCACGTTGCACTACACACCGCAGAAGCCGATGCACAGACCTTGCTGTCAGCGAGAGGACCATCAGGAGAGTGTTGCACGAAGCGGGGGTGCATCACCGGACTCCAGCAAACAAGGAATTTTTGACTGACCAACATCGCGAGGGAAGGCTACGGTTTGCCCAACAATATGTTGACAAGCCAGAGGAGTTTTGGAAGAGAGTGATCTGGACGGATGAGAAAACCTTCTCATCTTCGTGTCACGGAAGGCGCCACTGCTGGAGGAGAAATGATACTCGGTGAGTATAATTTTTGAGGTTGTCGTTTCTATAAACTATTCAGTCATAAGCAACCATAAGAATATACTCGAATAAAAAATTACTGCCGGGTGACAACCAGTATCGTTACAACGTCAGCAACATTAATAAATGATACTCGGTGAGTATAATTTTTGAGGTTGTCGTTTCTATAAACTATTCAGTCATAAGCAACCATAAGAATATACTCGAATAAAAAATTACTGCCGGGTGACAACCAGTATCGTTACAACGTTACAGCGGTGCATATAACCCACACACACACTGTCAAGAAATTTAATACTGCGCAACCCTATATGCCAAAAGTAATTTACTCTGAATCGACTTACAGCAGTATCTGTTTTATTAATGTTGCTGACGTTGTAACGATACTGGTTGTCACCCGGCAGTAATTTTTTATTCGAGTATATTCTTATGGTTGCTTATGACTGAATAGTTTATAGAAACGACAACCTCAAAAATTATACTCACCGAGTATCATTTCTCCTCCAGCAGTGGCGCCTTCCGTGACACGAAGATGAGAAGGTTTTCTCATCCGTCCAGATCACTCTCTTCCAAAACTCCTCTGGCTTGTCAACATATTGTTGGGCAAACCGTAGCCTTCCCTCGCGATGTTGGTCAGTCAAAAATTCCTTGTTTGCTGGAGTCCGGTGATGCACCCCCGCTTCGTGCAACACTCTCCTGATGGTCCTCTCGCTGACAGCAAGGTCTGTGCATCGGCTTCTGCGGTGTGTAGTGCAACGTGGAGGTCTTCCGTATGGTAGGTTGCCATACTAGTCAGTGTCCTCTGCTTTGCCAAATAAATTTAAATTTATATTTCACAGTGCTGATCATGAATATTAATAAAAGTGCCATATACACAAAGACGTAGATAGACAAACAGATATAATATGGTATTGTATTTATATATATATAATTGATCTTTTATTCAAACTTTTCAGGTTCCATGTGATTCAGTGTGGGCTGGTTACTCCCTTGAAACAGTAGCACCGAGGCATAAGCATATTTGTTGTGCAATAAATGTTAATTTGTTTATATTGTTTTCATTATCTTTGGCTATCATTATCATGCTGAGAACATAATTCTGTAGTTGAGCATAAAACATTGTTTTCAGTAGCATATAGAGAGATTAATGAGAATCACGTTGACCACCATTACTGTCCTTGTGGTCCTTATTGTGTCACATGTTCTGCACAGTAATGCTGGACGTAAGTAAAAGTAAGTTAATATATCTAAATAATGCCCATAAGTAACTTAAAAAAAAATATATATATATTTCTCTTTCCTGCAAAATGGTTTAACAAGTTAATATTCTGACTAGCAACAGACTGGCAAATGGCAATGCATGAAACCTATAGTCCTTCTGTTTTAAGAAGGCGAAATGCTGTGGCTGGGATTATCCCGTCAAGAATGTGTATCTGCCAACACTTGTTCTACATAACTATTATCATATCCTTCGCTATGAATTTCTAGTTGTTTTGTAAATCCACAGAATACAAAGAACCAAAACGGTATTAACCATATTATCCCAGCCGCAGCATTTCGCTTGCATAAATTTGAAGCACTATAGGTGATAAGGGAGAAAGGCCTATGTGATTAAAACTTTGAAAGAACGAATGAGAAGGTTAAAAATATGATAAAGAAAAGATAAAGAATACTACAGAAGGCAAGGAAGGAAGGGGGAGTGTGAGAGAGAGAAGACAAGTGAGAGGAGGTTGTGTGAGGTTGCCAGTTACTTGAAAGATATAGGCCTATGTTTATTTATTTTACAGCGAGAAAAGGAGATAAAGAGGGGGACTGCCAGCATGAGGGGCGAAAAGAATACAGGGAGAGCTGAAGACAGAAAAGGGATTGTCTCGGCTCCGTTATTTGTTGCTTAATATCCAAATGATAATAATCAGTATCTCTCTACAGGGGTGAACAATAGACAGTGTCAACTACTCACCCTCATCTGTCCTAAACACGACCGATGCCCTATCCATATGGCCAGGATAGTTCAAGAATGGTTTGCTGCTCAAGATAATTTGCAGGTGATAGATTGGTCTAGTTAGAACTGTGATATGAACCCCATAGAAAATCTATGGGGTTCTATTGTTAACACGTGGGAGCCGGAACGAGAGAGAACCACAGCAGAGTTGTTACGGCACACCAGAGCACAGTGGGAGATTTTTCGGGGAAAACCCGATATAGTGAGAAGGCATGGCGCCTCAATGCCCGAGCGACTGCAGGCTGTCATTGAGAAGGAGGGTGGCTGGACACGATACTAGTAACAAATTGATGAGTAAGAACATGAAATATGTAATCTACAGTATTTCAAGCCTTAATGTGTTCATAGAAGTGTACCGTATATAAATAGTGTATACACTGTATCTCATCGTGGCTAAGGGTCTAAAGCAATACATATCCAGGTGATTATAATAATAATAAAAAAAAAACATTACACATGCTTAATGCAAACGTGAGTTCGAAGTAAAAACTTGAGGTTATATTAAGTTAACAGGTATTATAATTGTATGACACCAATTAATAACAACAACTATACATATAACGTGTTCATCATTTACAGTGTGGTGCCTAGTCACAGTTGGGTTATGGGTGTGGAAGGCTTCGTAACGAGGACTTGTGGAGTTTTCACCTAAAGTGACAAGTCATGTAAACAATAACCAATAAATGTCTTATTTCAATTTTTCCCTGTTTTAATTTGTAATAACATTAGTGCTGACACAATATCCTCTAAATCTTGTGATTGGTTCACTAACACCGGCGTCTGAATGTTGACCTCAGATAAATAAATAAGGGTAATAAATATATTCGTCATATATAACGGATTGTATTTGCATACCAAATATCACTTTTATTTCTATTCTTGTCTTGTTTGCGCATTAACAGATTATGCAGCAACACACAGAATGTTGGTGATGGTGGTAAGATGGAGAGTAAAGGATTGCTGGGAAGGAGGGAGAGGAAACAGCGAATGGAATAAGGGAGGATGGGGTGGGGGAGAACAGATGGAGTGGTTATTGGGTAAAGATTAACTTACACTATATAACTATTATCCTTTGGTAACCAGTTACACACTAAAAGTTTCTTAGAAAATGTCGTGAATAATACAGGGTAACGATAAAGGATTTACTTGAAATTTATTTCAACACTGTGTAGGTGGTGCATGGCTTGATATATTAGTCATAAAATAATAGTGTCGTGTGAATTGTATTACGTAAAATCTGGATTCATTTCAAATAAATAATATCCTATAGAATGTAGCATCAGAGTTGGATTTAGATTACAGAAGAAAACATAATAAGGGCGACAGTCGGCTTTGTTCGTTTATAATCTTTAGCTACTTGATCCAATAATTCTCTCCATCTATAATACTACTACTCGATCACTTGTGAAGCGTAACACCCTCTCCTCAACCCAACCCCTCCTACCACCTTCCAGTGAGTGGTTCACATCCATGATCACAAGTGGTTCGGGATTCAAATTTCTGGATGGCTCAACATTGGTAACGCCTCCACATTACCCCCTATATAACTCCGCCCACATTTCTCCCCTCCCCCCCTCCACCTGCCAGTGATACCAGATCCACTGAGGCTCACACCAAGTAGCTGGTGGAAGAGGTGGGGTCCCTTGATCTGTCCGGAGCTGTACACTAATAAAAAAATAAAAAAACATATATAGGAACTGAAACTAGACAAGGAATTGCTTGGAAAGAATTCATATAATCGATTAATTTAAGACACGTAATTATGGCAGTGGTATGAAATCTTATTTTATCGTACCAGTACGGTACGGTTCTCTGGGTATGGTACAAAATTATGGTACGGCATTTTTTTGAGTGCGGAATTACTATATTACTATATCTCCCGGCACACACACCCAATCATCCAACACATAAAGACCCCTAGAGGGCGGTCCCCCTGGTGGGCAGCACTGTTGGCTCGTACTGGCAGCCTATTGCATGAAAACCAGTTAGTCTCGTCTCTCACTGGCGACTTTCTGGAATGGGAAACCCTCTCTCTCCGAAATCGGGGCAGAGCAGAGGCCGGAGCTCCCTCTAGTCTAGCTCGCCAGGTCTCAAGAGACACGCAAGCCACGACAAGGCGGCTCCGTTTTGGTGTGTGAGCATATTAAATGCTACACCTATTCAGTTCTGATAGTTTGCCCAAGTTCTGATTATGTTAGATTACCTAACTAGGGTATGTTGTCCTACTGTGTGTTTGTATAAGTATCAATACCCCTCTCCCTGCTCCAGATGAAGAACTCGCATTATTTTATTCTCATAAATAAAAAATAAAGCATTACAGTACTTATTTGTCACTCATAAACACTAAAATGTTTGCAAATAGTATTTCTTGTTTCGGATGTTGGGCATTTATGCCAGGATTTGAAAAATCACTTAATTATTCTAAAAGAACAAAAATAATTAATAGAACTATAGGTTCCAACATTATCATGAATGTTACGGCCATATTCAAGAACATTGATGATGTTGACAATGACTTGGTAACCGTACGATGACTCCATAGGTACAGTACAATACAAAGACATCGTACCAGTAGGCTACTATACCATCGTCAACACTACCGATATTCTTGCATTCGATGGCATGGTAACAGTACGATGGCTCCTTAGACACAATACAAAGCCATCGTTAACACCACAGATCTTCTAATTGCATACTACGCTTTGAGTGATTTTTAAAATGACATAAAGGTAAGTTGTTCCATTGGTTAACTATGGCAGATAATAAACCACATTAGAAACGTAAAATTTGATTGTTCGTTTTATGAATAAGTACATTAAAAGGTAAATTAAGTTATAGATTTTTTATTGTAGTTTTTAACTTCTCCTTCTTTTCTATGTAATGGGGTAGTATACTTTTGGTACATTAAAGCACCTCCATTCCTCCAAAATATCAGAATCAGATTAACAAAAATATCGGTCTGTTGCTTTGAAGAGTTTGGAGGAATCAGATACTTCAGATTTAACTACACTGTACTATCTTTTAAGGGTGCTTTGTTTCCAGGCATAGTTTGGAGGAATTATTAGCCCTCCACATCATCCACAAACAAAGGTTATATAATATACACCATTAAGGTGTATATTATGTGACCCAGGCTGTAATATAATATACTCTAGGGGGTCTATACATTTTCTGAACAGATTTCTTTTAGTGAACATGTAAAGTTGTTGAGATAATTTATGGACACCGAGTATTTCCTTGGCGGCATAAATCCTACAATGGTTTTACGGTTTTATTGGCAGCGGTTATTTACCTTGTTCTCTCTCTCTCTCTCTCTCTCTCTCTCTCTCTCTCTCTCTCTCTCTCTCTCTCTTAAGTAATTCAAGGGTCTTGGTACCCTTTAGGACCCGAACCACCACTGCCTGCCAATTCTTCATCTGTCCATTCTTTCTTTCTGTGTCCATCGTGCTTGCTGCCCCACCTCTTTGTCTACTAGCTCTTTTGTGACTACAAGGTCATTCTGGCCTAGTAAAAACACACACCACCTTTTCCATAAACACACACACACCTCTTCCGTACTCATATCACCTCTTCCTTAGACACACACACACACACACACACACACTTTGTATCGCTATAAGAAGTGGAGCGAAAGGGCATAATATTGTATGTGACTCTTGTGTGTGTGTGTGTGTATGTAAGGAAGAGGAAGTGTGTGCGTGCGTGTATATGTGTATCACCAACACCAATACACTACTAACGTCATATCCAGCGTTATTATCCCCAAGTTATTTCCTTTAGTGTGGGTGAATGATATCACTCGTTACCGACATTTTTTGGAGGTAATAAAGTGTTGGAAAATCTAGAGCAACTGATTCCTTCAAACTATTCCCAGCAACAGACCACTATAACTTACAGAAATCTACTCCTGTATCCTGGCATACTTTGGAGGAATCAAGGTGCTACAATGTACCAGATGTATACTATTCCCTTATATCCGCCTTTGACTTATCACTTCTCGTACTGTCGTTACTTCACACGTGTCGGACCATTGTTAAGTTATTAGAGAATATGTCGTATAACTTTGAGTTGTGTCGACCCAGTGTTGTATGTTGTATAATTATAATTTATTTTTATTTTTATTGTAATGACATCACTATCGTCATTATTACCATTATCATCATCATAAATAACAATACTACTACTACTACTACTACTAACAATAATAATAATAATAATAATAATAATAATAATTTTCATTGTTGTTAATAACCCATTTCCCTTTTATTTAAGTTAGTACCCCTAAGGTGTAGGGGGCTACGAATACCTCCCTAGTATCCCTGCTTGTGGTAGAAAACGACTAAAAGGGGCTTTCAATTCCCCAACTGTCCCTTTGTTTTTCATCTGTTACCTGCTGTGCTTACCATCCCACATCGCAATCACCTACTTCAGTGGGTGCCATATGACCTCTGTGTTGCGGCGCCCAATAGCAATCAATCAATCAACTTTAAGTTAGGATAAATAAAGTTTAATACAGAAGGAAGTACAAAACACACACACACACATGTACACATTATCATGCTTACTAGTATCCTAGCTCTCTCTCTGTCTCTCACCTTCCAAGTCCACTAAATTCTCTCTCTCTCTCTCTCTCTCTCTCTCTCTCTCTCTCTCTCACACACCAAATTTTCAGCTCCTCTCCATAAGTTCTTGCATCCACAACTAAAGTTAAAATCAGGTCACCAGGACTTTAACATATAGTCTTACTATTGCCTGCCTTGATGTGGGCAGTACTTTAATTGGCGCCCCTTTGGACCCCAGCCACAGCCACTCTCTTTTAATTCTTCAAGTGTCCCTCCTTTCCAACTGTTTCCTTCGTGCTTGCTGTCCAACCTATTTATTACATTCTGCCTCAATTACAATTCTTCAACTGTTCCTCCTTTCTTTCTCTCTCCTGTACAGCCACAATCAAATAACCACCGACACTTTACTTCTATCGTGCAAATAAATCAGTATCATATAAAAATATAATCATACAACACCTTACGTCAACTCAACCCCCTCAATTATTATTATGAGGTGCTGCAAAATCATACACGTACGTTGTTCTTTATTACCAAGATATTCACTATGATGGAAGAAAAGTGTCGGTAGTTATTTGATTGTGGCTGTACCTACAGGGCCATTTTGGACATGGGCGGTCATCTATCATCATCAGGCAATCAATCCTCTTTGATTATTTCTCATACTGTGACTATAAACAGGGCCTGTCATGGTCTTCTTATTTCCATTTTACATCATCGCCAGATTTCCATCATAAACAGAGTGCACATGTGTGTAAGGTTATTGTAACCAATCCCTCAAATTTGTGTGTTCTCTCTCTCTCTCTCTCTCTCTCTCTCTCTCTCTCTCTCTCTCTCTCTCTCAAATGTCACAGGATGATTGAGCATTTTGAAGCCTAGAAGTGATTGGATCTTTTTTCATCCAGGTAAGAATATCTTTCAGGAACAAATATTCATTATATTACTCTCCCACTAAGGATGACAGTTTCACAAGGGTTAGTGATGCCATAGACATTTAATACACCTTTGTTCCGTGTGAGTGTGTGTGTGTGTGTACACAGTAGAGTCTCGCTCAAGAATTTCTCTACACATAAGGGTGACTTAATGGGAAAACCTCTTTTGGGGTAAATTGAAGGGCAGCTGATTCCTCCAAATAATCTCTTGAAACAAATCACCTCAATGTTTCTAGTAGAGGATCTGTTGTTTCGAGACATAGTTTGGATGAATCAATACTCCCCAAAACTCCTTAATTAATACAAATGGGAAGTAGTTACATTATTACCTCGACATTCCCCCCCCCCACCGTGGGTATCGAAAATTTTGTCCACAACTGTACATCACATTATGTTGATGTCGATCTGTTATGAATGATGAAATAAGGGCATTCGGAGTATAGATCAGTGTGTGTGTGTGGTACGGTAGAATGTTAGTGTGTGTGTGTGTGTGTGCATACTTATAGGATAGTATAGGGTAGGTAGGGCATAGGTGTGTGTGTGTGTCTGTAGGATATGGTAGGGAGTGTATGTAGGTGTGTGTGTTTGTCTGTAGGATATGGTAGGGAGTGTAGGTAGGTGTGTGTGTGATAGGGTAGGATCGGGTAGGTGTATGAGTATGGGATAGGGTACGGTAGAATGTATGTGTGTATGTGTAGGATAGGGTACGGTCAAGTAGGGAAGGTGTGTGTGTGTGTGTAGGATAGGGTACGGTAAAGTAAGGAAGGTGTGTGTGTGTGTGTAGGATAGGGTACGGTAAAGTAAGGAAGGTGTGTGTGTGTGTAGGATAGGGTACGGTAAAGTAAGGAAGGTGTGTGTGTGTGTAGGATAGGGTACGGTAAAGTAAGGAAGGTGTGTGTGTGTGTAGGGTAGGGTACGGTAAAGTAAGGAAGGTGTGTGTGTGTGTAGGATAGGGTACGGTAAAGTAAGGAAGGTGTGTGTGTGTGTGTAGGATAGGGTACGGTACTGGATATTGGATGAGGTACGGTACATTAGTATAGCATTGGTGTGAATGTGTGTTCAGTAGGGTACGGTAGGGTAGCGTGTGTGCGTATGTGTGTGTAGTATAGGGTAGGGTAGGGTATGGGGGCAAGATTATAAGTAAGGTATGTTTGGGGGAGGGGCCTTGGGTATATAAGCACCGAGAATCACTACATCTATACCAGTCACTACACACACACAACAGCAATAACCATGGCAGTGTTCTCACCTCTATTCCATTTCTTGGTGAGTACTTGTCAAAAAATCAACAACACCATCATCATCATCATCATCATCATTACTCTCCGCAAGTCTCTGTCTGGTCTCAGTGTGTGTACAGTATCATTCTCTCTATCTCCGTTTATCTCTTCATTTTTCTGTCTCTCTCTCTACTTCTAGTTATTCTTATGTATGTACTTAATAACTCTACTCTCACTCTATATTTCATCTCTTTTTCTTACTATATAATGAAACACACACTCTCTCTCTCTCTCTCTCTCTCTCTCTCTCTCTCTCTCTCTCTCTCTCTCTCTCTCTCTCTTAGCATAGTTTGGAGGAATCATTAGACAACCAATATATCGAAAGAGGTTGTCTGGTTCAATTCTAAATCAAACTAGTTCTTTTATCGAGTTGAAACTTAATTTATCTCTCCTTTTTCCTGCGCAGATCGGATGTCTGTTTGTGGCCAGTGCACATGGCAGGTGAGTCATGACGGAATGGTGAGGTTGTGGTGAGTTGTTACATAATGGTAGATTGTGACGAAATGAAAGTAGCTTTAGATTAGAGAGAGAGAGAGAGAGAGAGAGAGAGAGAGAGAGAGAGAGAGAGAGAGAGAGACGAATCACAATACTCCTTTTGTTTTAACCTGGCAAAAGTGTAGTGGCTCCCTTTTTTACTTCCTTGTTTTTCTTCAGTAAATGTAATGTAATCCAAGATAAATTACACCAAATACTTACGCCAAAAAGAAATTATCTGCAAATTATTAACACTGAAATGTACGCCAATCGTGCACCTGTGGTCATATTACATGGATGGGAATTGGTGCATATTAGCCACCATAAGCAAGTTAAATATAGTTACTTATTTGCAACACTGGAATGCACACGAAACGTTTATGTAAGGGACTGATTATATACAGTGTTAGTAAATTTGACGCAGCTGTTTCCTTTTAAGTATTTCAAAAAACTGGCCACATTTATTTTGTTGATCTGGTAACTTTTCTGGCCTACTTTGGTGAAATCAAGGAGTTCTACTGTTCAAAAAGTATGATATCTTCATAATTAATGTATTAATACAGAGAAGAGAAGCTGTTCACATTCGCCACCATGAAAAATTAACGCACTAATGTGTGATAATTTAAGCCTTTATAATCACTCAGTTCATAACTCTCAACCTTCCATCCATAGTGCGTTCACCTGCCGCAAGGAGGGCCGTTTTCCTCTTCCCGGAGACTGTGGCAGATACGTGGACTGCTTCCTGGGTGCTGAAGGTGGGATGGTGAGCCGCGAGAAAGACTGCTTTGGCTTCCCCTTCTCCCCGAGTCTGAAGCGGTGTGTGAGCCACGAAGAAATGCCTCAGTGTCAACCCAAACCTGACAAGAAAAATCGACTGATGCAGATACCAGATCTTGACTACCTGTGTGCTGACCCTGCCGTCCTAGGAGGGTGTTATCATTGCTACGCTGGCTATATCTGTATCAGTCACAAGGCCTATGTGGAACTCTGTACTACTCAAGATTCCTCCTGTAGTGACAGTGTACCGTTCCTGGGTTCTTGTCTGCCTCAACTTAATAGTTTCACACAAAATGCATGCGTCTGTGACAGTGTGAAGCTGTACAAAGATTTCTATAACGAGAATTTTTACCACTATTGCGACCCTAACAGCGCAAGTGCCAAGCGAGAAACATACCAGTGTCCGGCTGGTGAAATTTTCAACGACGTCACCGACGATTGTGAACCCCCGACCGTTCACACCACCCCTGCTCCCCCCACCCCGCCTCCCTGCACCAGTACCGGCACCTACGTCAACCCCAGCAACTGTCAGTACTACTACACTTGCCTTCCGGGGGGTACGATCAGGACAGGCAGATGTGAGGACGGCGAGTTTTATAGCGAAGTAGATAACGCATGCCTTACCAACTGTACTCTAGCTAAACCAGAAGTCACGGCTGAACAAAAGTGTCCCGAGTCAAGCCCCGGGAAGTACGAAGATGCAAGAGACTGCCAGCTGTATTATAATTGTCTTGGTCTGGGTAATGTTTACAGTAACGCCACCTGCCCCGGTACCACACACTTCGATGACGCCTTGAGAACGTGTGTGGCTGGACCTCTCCCAGCAGACTGTAAACCGTTCCAGTACTCAGCTTGTCCTGGATATGATGCACAACTGTGTGTTTAAAATTCTCTCTCTCTCTCTCTCTCTCTCTCTCTCTCTCTCTCTCTCTCTCTCTCTCTCTCTCTCTCTCTCTCATTATTTACATACCTTTACATACTTTTGTCTCATCCCTTCCCCTCTGTTAACGATGAAGACAAGGAGAACAACTTTTGTTTTTGGCTTTTGTTCGTTCCTGAATTCTTGACTTGTTTGCACAAATGTTGATTCTCATATGATTATTATCATTATTATTTTATATGAGTAAGCCTACCTTGATTGTTGTAATAGTACGTGATTTTAATAATATACCAATAGAATAACAGAAAAATAAAATACTGATCATTCACATTCATAACGAATACAAGTTATTCATTTGAGTCCCTCAGGGTACAGTATTAGCATAATATATAATATAACATAGTATAGCAGACCGTAACATAACATAATGTTACAAAACATAGCATAACCTAACAGCATAATGTAGCATAGCGAAACATAGCTTAATGTTCCATAACATGGCATAACGTAGCATATTGTAGCATAGTACGTAGAATAAACATATAGCATAACATAATGTAACATATACCGTAACATAAAGTAGCATCACACACTTTAATGTAACATTAAAGGATGGCAAAAAAAAATTCTGGGTTTGTATTGTAGTGACCCAAGCACCAGGATTTCCCATTCTCTGTCTACCTGCGCATCCCCGCCTTTACCTGTCGACTTGTGTGCGAGCCTCTTGTCAAGTCTAGCCCATCGCATCGGAGCCGACGCTCTTTCACTCGCATCGGGACCGCCAGCCAAGCAACAACTCTCTCCTTCCGCTCCGCCACTACCGCTGCTCGCCTCATCGTACCACGTCAGGCTTCCTCTCGCCACACGCTACGCCAAGGTCACACTCAAGCAACATCACGACTACTCCAAGCAACTCCACGATCTTCTTCAAGCAACACACGCAGCCTGGCAAGCGGGAAGACTTTACTCTGGTGCTTGGGACCTACTTCTTTTATTTACCCTGTATTTGTGAATAAAACCGTGCCTAGTATTCGAGTCTACTATACACCTGCCGGTAGTAACGACCTCATGACGTTACAGTACCGTAAATACTCCATTTTTTAAAATTACGTTTCAGTAATAAATAAATATAAAATCACAATATAATACATGTACTGCAAAAATGCAGAGGATCCCTCGTTTAAGGACCCTGTGATCGTGTATGATGATTGGAAACTTCTGATTCCTCCTGACTCGTCGTCGGCACCAGCTCGTATCCGAGTATTGGTTTCCGTCGTTGTTAACCTATCTTCATGGTGGATGTTTATGTCGTATGTGACTTGAGAGGCCCAGTCTGTGGTGGAAGAGTCGCGGGCACAGTTCGCAAGGGAGGGTAGGGGGAGGACGTGGTTGCTCTTGTCTCTCTCTTCTCCTTCGTTTTGCCTCTTCATTTTCTTTTCTTTTTTCCTCAAAAGCTGTGGTGCCATGATGAACAGCTCTCCTTCATGTTGCACAGTCCCTGGCGGTTTGCTCCCACGAGGAGGGGTCGATGTTGGTTAGGGCCAGGGTGCGCTTGAGTTGGTCTTTATAGCGCAGCTTTGGGGCTCCTCGTGGTCTGGTTCCGTTGGCAAGTTCGCCATAGAGCATTATTTTGGGGAGCCGGAATGGTTCCATTCTTTGGACGTGGCCTACCCAACGGAGACGGTGGTGAATAATGGTGGCTTCGACGCCTGTTACTGAGGCTTGGTTTAAAACCGCAACGTTGGTGGTGTGGCTCTCCCATGGGATTTTTAGAATCTGCCTCAGCTTGTATTGCTGGAAGCGCTCTAGGCTTTGGATGTCGTTTCTGTAGAGGGTCCATGTTTCACATGCATAAAGGAGTGTGGAGAGGACTATTGCCTGGAAGACCATGATTTTTGTGGCCATAGTCAATGCATGGTTATTGAACACACGGCAGCTGAGTCGACCATAGGCGGAGTGGGCTGCCCTGATCCTATTTTCCACATCCTTTTTACAGGTGGGAGTAGATGTCAGGATGCTCCCTAGGTAGGAAAATTGTTCCACTTCTTCTAGTGTGTGTTCGTTAATTGTAGTGTTGATGTTTGGGAGTATCTGACCAGGTGGGTGTTGGATAAGCGCCTTGGTCTTGTCGGTATTCACTTGCATCCCAAAGCGTTCATATACGTTGTTGTAGGTGGTGGCTGTCCTTTGGAGGTCCTCTGCAGTCTGACCTGGGGTGGCATTGTCGTCAGCGTACTGCATTTCTCGTAGTAATGTCTTGGTGGTCTTTGTTTTTGCGCGCAGTCGGGCGAGGTTGAAAACCCCTCCATCCATGCGGAACTGTAGGTCAATTGTGGGTGTGTCTGGTGGAATTTAATTTAGCATGGCTGCTGTGTATAGGGAGAAACAGGTTGGAGCCAGCACACACCCCTGTTTGAGGCTGCCGTTGATGGAGAAAGGGCCAGAGAGAGAGCTTTGGTGACATACTCTGCCGACCATTCCGTCATGGAGGCCACGCACTAAGGTGACAAAGTCCGGTGGGCATCCGAACCTAGCAAGGACTGCCCACATTGCAGGGCGGGGTACTTTGTCGAAGGCCTTTTTTAGGTCCCAGAAGATGAACATTACTGGTTGTTGTTGTTCAAGGCTCTTCTCTTGGAGTTGTCGGGCGCAGAAGATCATATCTATTGTCCCACGGGAGGGTCGAAAGCCGCATTGGGACTCTGGTAAAATGTCTTCTGCAAGGATAAGGAGGCGGTCAAGGAGAATACGGGCAAAGATCTTGCTTGCGATGCTTAATAGAGAGATACCGCGGTAGTTGTTACAGTTCTCTCGGTCTCCTTTTTTGAAGATGGTGATGATGGTTGCATCGCGGAAGTCACTGGGGAGAGTCTTTATCTCCCATATTTTTAGTATTAGGAGCATAAGACGGTTTCTCAGCTCAGGGCCACCTTGAGTGAGGAGCTCCAGTGGGATGTTGTCGGGTCCTGGGGCTTTGCCGGGTTTCATGCATTTTATGGCTTTGTCGAAGTCCTGGATGGAAGGTGGTAAAGACATCCAGTGGCGGACGGGATACTGCGGGGTCATGCGTATGAGATCATTAGGGATGTTGGCTTGATCATTAAGGAGGTTTTCAAAATGAGACTTCCATTGTGATAGAATGCCCTCGCTGTCGGTTATGGTTGTGGCTCCATCCACGTCCTTTAAGCCGCCCACTGATGATCTTGTAGGACCGAAGACCTCTTTGGTAGCTGCATAGGTCTCGTTGGTCAGCGTAGTTTTGGATATCTGCAGCTTTTCTTTGCCACCAAGTGTTTTGGACCTCCCGGATCCCCCTTTGACAGTCTGCTACAGCTTGTTTGTGTGTACGTTTGTTTTCAGCTGTAGGTTGGTTCTCCAGGATTAGTCGTGTCTGACGTTTAGCTTCAATGAGAAGAGAGATGGTTTCGTCATTCTCATCGAACCAGTCCTGGTTTTTCTTGCTGACAAAGCCTATTGTTTCCTCTGCTGCCCGGGTCATGGCGTCTCTAAGAGTGGTCCAGTGGTCTTCTACTGAAGCCTGATCTACAGGGTCTACGAGATGTCTTTCACAGGCTTCCCTGAAGTTTTGTGCCAGCTGTGGATTGCGGAGCTTGTCACAGTCAAAGCGGCGGTGTGGTATGCTGTCAGGTGTCCGCCTGGGTGGTCGTTGTGTCTTGAAGTTGAGTCGGGAGATCAGGAGTCTGTGGTCCGTCCAACAATCGTCCGCCCTGGGCATGGATCGGGTGATGCGGATATCTTTTTTGTCTCTGGCTCTGGTCAGGACATAGTCCAGTATGTGTCAGTGCTTGGACCGGGGATGTTTCCATGTAGTTTTTCGTCGGTTCGGCAGCCTGAAGAAGGTGTTTGTAACAATAAGCTCGTGCTCGGCACAGAGACCCAGTAGGAGTTGACCATTGGCATTACAGTTCCCAATACCGTGGTGGCCAATGATACCCTCCCACAGGCGATGATCCCTGCCTACTTGGGCATTAAAGTCCCCTAACACAACGAGCTTGTCATTGGCGGGCACGGCCTGGATGGTGTGGTCGAGTTGGGTGTAAAAGGCAGCTTTGTCTTCATTTGATGTGAGTGTAGGGGCGTATACAGAGATCAGGGTGAGGTGTCTGTCCTGGATAAGCGGTATTCGGACAGTCATCAGGCGCTCATTGATGGCAGTTGGAGCGAGATTGTGCTGTTGTACGAGCTGTGAACGGATGGCAAAGCCAACGCCATGTATGCGTGGTTCTTCGGGGGCCTTTCCCTTCCAGAAGATGGTATATCCCGTCCCAGCTTCCCTGATGTTACCCTCTTCTGGTAGTCTGGTTTCGCTAAGGGCTGCCACATCGATGTTGAAGCGGGCAAGCTCCTTGCAAACAAGGGCTGTACATCGTTCGGGGCGGTTGATGTCTGCCACGTCTTGGAGGGTGCGGATGTTCCATGCACCAAGGGTGAGGTTTTTTGTTAAATTTCTATTGTTTCGACCGCAGTGATGAGAGGTCTGCCAGCCGCGGTAAGCGGACCAGACAAGTTTGCCGTGTCCGATGTTTACCCCACCTTTTCTAGGGGTCTCCCCTTGTGGGGTGGGCTGCGGTAATCCTAAATAGGCCAGCCCAGTCACGGGTCCAGCTGCCAAACTCTGGTGTCACGGCAACGTCATCAGAGAGCGACCATCACAAACCCACCGCCCGTGTGCAGTCGCGGACTGGGGGTTTCCAGCGTTCCAGGCCTACCCCCGTCACCCGCGGTACCATCGCCACGGGACTTGAAGGATGAAGAGAAGTGTAGAGAACAAACGACAGAAAGCCAGTCGCTGGGTATATTGTTTTTGGTGGTCGTGGCTGCGCGACGGCCATGCACACTCACTTGGCCCACATCGCTTCCACCGCGGCTCAAGAGATGAGACAGGCAGCCTCAACGATGTTGGTTGCATCGGGCTGCCGGGTTCTTGTTCCACCAAGGTCCGCCTTGTCGCCTGCCCGCCAGGCACTGCCCTCTTCCGCCGGTGCTAGTTAGCTCCACCGTTGGGGTCTTGTTTGGTTTTATTTCAGAGTTTTCCTTCTCCTAGCCTTTGCCTGATGAGGCATACCCTACAAGGCAGCAGGTGGTTTGGATTCAGAGTTTTCCTTCTCCTAGCCTTTGCCTAGATGACGCACCCTACAAGGCAGCAGGGAGGTCTGATTATACCGTCAGTCCACTCGGTCACTTGCATGCATTCTGTAATAACAGGGGGGACCACGGGAAGGTAGCATGCAAGCAGTTAGGAGGCAGAAGCAGTTATGGGCTTAAGACTTGCTCAGCTCATGACGCATTCACTCGAATCACCCCCCCACCCACGAAATAAGCCCCTACCGTGATTTTATAAGTGTGTGTGTTTCGTGGCAATATTTGAAGGACTCATTTACCTCTTAAGTTCTGTTTTTTTTGTTTTTGTTTTTTATTATTGCGCCATGGCTTCAATCTTGAGGCAGACAACAATACATACGGGTAGGCGGGACCCATGAGAATCCAATGACTACAACCACACATACACACACACACACATCACAAAAACATAACAGAATGAAGCACAAGAATACAGACAAATATTTACATTATGACCTACTTAAATCCACCCAAACGAGGGTGGCGTACCAGAAGTTCCTCCAAAACCTGGTGGTTTAGCACAAGATCAAAGGAGTGTAAGGTAGATTCACGGGAGGGTGAGGGTGTAATGAACCAAGCAGGCTATCGTACTCACTCTCATACACGCGCATTCTAACCATCCCTTGTCTGGCTAGCGCGCGGGCTTTAAACCTACCTTAGCCCATCAGGCAAGCAAGGATTTCCAGCCACTTACCTTACGCTCTTGCTAAAGTTGCTAGGAGCAACAGCTCTCTCCCTTGCCTGCCGAACACACACCAAGACTACCAGCACACTCACACGTGCTCGACCACACCCCACACCGGTACAGTCATGGTCAAATGTCCTGCAACCTGGTGAATAAAAGCGAGCCATTTTATTGAATCTTATGAACCAATATTGCAGAGACTAACAGTTATAGTTTCGGATCATTTTTCGAAGCCATCTCATTGGAAGGTGTTGTAGGACTATTGACCATGACTGTACATAGACGTCCCAGTCTATAAGGCAAGGGAAGGCTGCCTTACCCAGGTGCTTGGTTCACCACTACTTACCCAATACTCACTACTCTGTGTTACCGAATAAAATGTACTTAGCATACGAGTCTGATGTTCACCTCCAATAGTACAAGTCTTCCCAAAGGTACAATTGGTGACCCTCGGAGTAGTACCAGCTCGTCCTAAGCAGTTCTTTCTACAAGCTACAGACGCCCTACGAGTTCTTCAGGCTGCCACTACATCTACGCATCGCCTCTAAGGTACCCCGTACACATACACACTCTTTCCCTCCATATTTTGCTTGCATTTATACCAGTGTTCACGTGCCCCAGTGTTCTATCCCTCCCCCGTGTGCTTTAACGTAGTGTTATCCCCGCTACTACAGCTACTTTCCCGTTCCGCATTATTGCTCGCAGATTACTATACCTGCCCAGCCTTTCATGATCGGTATCTTTCGTACCTTTCCCCTTTCGTCATTTTCCCTGTATACCTGTCCATTTTTTCGTTACCACGTGTTCCTCCTCCTTGACCCCTATTTCCCTTGTGTTGACCCCATAGCATTCTCCTCCCCTGCACCTCGTGCGTCCCCCTGTACGGAATTCTTGTGATATTTTTCTGTATTTTACTTTGTTTCTATTTCTCGATTGTTCACTTTCTTACGCTCCCCAGCGTATACCTTTTTCTTTCCTCTGTTGCCCTCCCCAGCCCGAACACGTACAGCTCCGGACAGATCAAAGGGTCCACACCCCATCCATCAGCGACTTGGTTTGGGCCTCGTCGGATCTGGCAACAGTTGCATGTGGAGGGAGAGGAGATGTTAGTGGGAGAGGAGGAGAGAAATGTGGGCGGAGCTATATAGGAGGTAATGTGAGAGGGTAACGAATGATCAGGTAGAGAAGACGTGTGTCAGGAGGAATGGATGAAGCATACACTGTGAACGGTATAGAATCATCAATAGTTTAAAGCAGGGTTCTTCAAACTTTTTCAGTCGTGACCCAGTTGTTACTATGACATCATTCTCGCGACCCATACAGAAAAATCTTTTACAAATTACCAGAATTATCAACCTAAGAAAATACAAGGCCAGAAACTGAAACGCAATAAGGATGATTAAAAGGCATTCTAACCAGAATTTAAGCACTGCCTCACCTACCCCTCCCTCTCTCTCTCTCTCATTCTCTCTCAAGAAGGCTAATATTTGTGCAATGATTTTGTTTTATTGATAATTAAATATATGAATATTCGATTATAAAAATATGTTTGGTGGATTCATGTATGAACTTCATATTTAATTTATTGTCACGAACATTATTATTCTATTTTATTCATGTATTTATTTTTGTGAGCCTGCGACCCAGTTTGGAGGAATTCGAGACCCGTAATTTGAAGAATCCGGGTTTAAAGAAGTGCATACTGCATTAACGTAGGTGGATATAGGAGAGAAGTTGCAGGCTCACAAAAATAAATACATGAATAAAATAGAATAATAATGTTCGTGACAATAAAATGAATATGAAGTTCATACATGAATCCACCTAACATATTTTTATAATCGAATATTCATATATTTAATTATCAATAAAACAAAATCATTGCACAAATAATAGCCTTCTTGAGAGAGGATGAGAGAGAGAGAGAAAGAGAGAGGGAGGGGTAGGTGAGGCAGTGTTTATAATTCTGGTTAGAATGCCTTTTTATCATAATTATTGCATTTCAGTTTCTGGGCTTCTATTTTCTTAGGTTGATAATTCTGGTCATTTATAAAAGATCTTTCTGTATGGGTCGCGAGAATGTTGTCATAGTAAAAACTGGGTCATGACTGAAAAAGTTTGAAGAACCCTGCTTTATACTATTGATGATTCGATACCGTTCACAGTGTATGCTTCATTCTTTCCTCCTGACACACATCTTCTCTACATTACCTCCTATATAGCCCCGCCCACATTTCTCTCCTCCTCTCCCACTAACATCCCCCCTCCCTCCACCTGCAACTGTTACCAGATCCGACGAAGAACAAACCAAGTTGCTGGTGGATGGGGTGTGGACCCTTGATCTGTCCGGAGCTGTACCTCCATTCTCATACAACATACACTCATGGTTCAGTCAATGGAGGTACTATGGCGTGCTGCCTCGTACACTTCGGATCAGAAACACCAAGCTGTGTTACGAGCTCGTCCGAACGAAGTTTTTGACACAGTCACCCCTTCACTCACAAATGACATATCTTACGAAACCATCAAGGAGGTTATCATTGTGGTACTCAGAAATTGATCTCTTAAAAATCCCAGGGCGTATCAACTGGGAATCGAACCCGGTACCAGACCGACATCAGGCTTTAACTCTACCAATGAGCCATAAGGGTACCCCACTGGTCCAGATTCGAGATTTGCCTTTATCTGTCATGTCTGGTCCGGTCATTACATCCCTTTCTTCTTCGGGTAGATCAATTTATGTGCTCTATCTGAAAGCCCTCAACGTGGTAGCGTGTGTGACTGAGCAGACAAGGCTGGCGAGGGTAGGTTGGTAGTGTGCGGCAGTAGTGCCACCATGCAGAGGAAGGATCCGGCCAGGACAACTAAGCCAAGCCCCAACTTCACTCCATCATAGTTACCACACACTAACCATTCCATCGCTGTAGCCACCATTTGTGGTACCCAGAAATTGATCTCTTAAAAATCCCAGGGTGTATCCACAGGGAATCAAACCTGGTACCAAATCGACATCAGGCCTTAACTATACCAATGAGCCATAAGGGTACCCCACTGGTGCAGATTCGAGATTTGCCTTTATCTGGTCCGGTCACTACATCATTGCTACCTATGGCATGAGCGAGCAACATTACCTGCAAGCACTCGAGTCTGTGCAACTGGACGGTCGCCGCCCCTCTGCTGTGTTACGTCAGATGCTCCAGCTGAACAATAAGGCAGCCAACCCATTCACGGAAGCCGTCCTGAGAAGTCGCATGGTGAAGTTGTTGCCGACAGAGATACAACTCCACCTGCAGTCGAAGCAAGCACTGATGCTACAGGAGTTCTCCAAGAGTGCCGACTCACTGATGGATACTCTGGCAAGCTTTTCGGGGATATATCCTGATAAAGAGGTGGCAGCCAACATCTGCAATTACACCACACTAAGACAACGCCACCATCTTCTTCCGCCTACACAACCATACGAGCCTATCTACAACAACACCCACCACAACCACAACAACACCCACCACAACCACAACAATACCAACACACTACAAAAACACAACACCACCATCTTCTTCCGCCTACACAACCATACGAGCCTATGCCATCACAACACACTCCACATCTACAACAACACCCACCACAACCACAACACCCACCACAACCACAACAATACCAACACACTACAAAAACACAACACCACCATCTTCTTCCGCCTACACAACCATACGAGCCTATGCCATCACAACACACTCCATAGCTACAACAACACCCACCACAACCACAACAATACCAACACACTACACAGACACAACACCACCAGCTTCTTCCTCCTGCATGCATTCCTGCAACCAAACCACTCACAACCACAACATCACACACAACAACAATAACTACCACTACCTATGACTAACCATATGTCTACACCATCACAGCATTAACCAGTCATACCAGCCACACAACAGGAATTCGAGCATTTCTCTCAAGCGCTCATTACCGCCATGCAATCCACACAGCAGACGCTTCCTCCTCAACATTACGACACGCTTCCGCTCATGACACAACACTACGATACCAAACCACTTGTACCACAACAGCAATACAACCCTAAACCAAAAATACTTCCTCCAATACAACAGCAACACTTCAACCCTACACCCAAAATACTTCCACCTATACAGTACAAACACTTTCACCTGCCGCCTCGATTACTACCACCACTACAACGAGGTCAAGACACCGCCATGCCTCCTCAACACTTTCAGCAACATCAACTATGCTCGTACCTCCAGCGATTCGGATATGCTGCTCGTAACTGCCGCCCGCCGTGCCAGTGGAATGCCACCTCTAGCTCGACGATGGGAAACAAATAAGGCAGTGGCAAGATGACGCCCTACACACTACTGCCAGCATCTCCTCTCAACTCTCGGGGCCACACCAAGCAGCACGCAATCCTGCACGCAACACCACTCCACCCTCTCGGAATGCTATGCCTACCCACCAAATGCACCAACGCTCCCAGCAACGACGATCACTGTCTACTGAGCCTGACCTGCACGCACCTCTGGACACATTGCCTCAACCACAACATCAACCGTCTGCCCATACGTTCCCGTCACTATTCCCGACGACCCGCACTCTCCTGTGGGTTGAGGACCTGGAATCGGGGGACAGGTTTCTGGTGGACTCCGGTTCTGAGGTGAGTGTTGTACCTCCGGCAGACCGCAACAGGAACAAGCAAGCATCCACAGCATACTGGCGGCGAACAAGTCGCCGATTGCTACATATGGCACCAGGAGTAAGGCAGCCACACTCATGAAGCAGGAATACGTTTGGCCGTTCGTAGTCGCCGACATACAGGCGCCAATCCTGGGTCTCGATTTCCTAACAGCACACGACCTCCTGATTGACACCGAATGCAAACAATTAATCCATAACCCTTAAGGTATCACTATTCCCACTAAACACTGCCGCAACACCACACCCACCATTACACACATCTCTCACTCAACCACGTACCAACACATCATTCAGGACTTTCCACAACTTCTCTCGACTGACACTTCACAACGCATCCTTGACCCAGGAATACGCCACACGATCACTACAACGGGCCCTCCTGTCTTCCCCAAGACTCGTAGGATGCCACCCGAGTGCCTGGAGGCAGCCAAATGTGAATTTCACGTAATGATGCAAAAAGGCGTCGTCAGACATTCAGACAGCGCTTGGGCTTCTCCGCTACATATCGTGCGCACACAGCAAGAAGGCGAATGGAGGGCGTGTGGTGACTATAGAGCTCTCAATGCCATTACAATTCCAGACAGGTACCTGATCCCGCACATCCTGGATTTCCACTCCAAGCTTAAGCGATGTGCGGTCTTTTCGAAAATTGACCTGGTAAGGGTGTTCCACTAAATTCTAATGGCTGAGGAAGATATAAAGAAAACGGCTCTCATGATGCCCTTCGGGTTGTTCAAGTTCCCGTTGTTACGGTTCTGTGAACCTATCTCGTGAAACCCCAAGATCGACTCACACACACAACTGGACTTTCCCTCGTTCCCTCGTTTAATCTATCCCTCCAATCAGCATTTGCCAAAGCGATTTCCCCCTTCACCCCCCAAGATTTCGGACGGTATAAAAAGGGAGTCAGCCGGCAGAAAAGGCAGCACATCCAACAGCGAGCTTGACTCTCACACACACACTCCTGCCAAGACTCCCTGCCAGTATTTGAGTATTTCTATTTTCCTCTTTGTTCCCCTATATTCTGTGTTTATTATCGTTCCTCCACATATAGGTTAAATGTGTATTCTGTGGTAACATTATTATGTATTCTCATGTCTGTAACTTCTGTATATAGTTTGCTTTTATATATAATTAAACTTGTTATTCAGCCCTTCATTTATCAGTGTAACTCCGAACCTACTCTAAGTTTTATCACGTGGAAGTCATCTGGGCTCTTAAGAATTAATCATATCAAGACCTAAACGTGATACCGTCCATGAACTTTGGGTTACGAAACGCTGCACAAACGTCCCAACGGTTCATGGATAAGGTGCTGCGGGGTTTAGACTACACGGTTGTGTACATAGACGACATCCTTGTTGCATTGTCCTCACACACACAACACCAGCAGCACCTGCGGGAACTCTTCACCCGCCTGCAGCAATTTGGATTGAAGATACACCCTACAAAGTGCGTAATTGGGGCAGACCTCCTGGACTTCCTGGGACACCATGTCACACCTAACGGCATCACCCCTCTACCCCAGAAGGTGGAAGCAGTTAGGGAGTTCCTGTTACCGACCACAGCCAGGAAACTGCGAGAGATTTTGGGCGTGGTGAATTATTACCACAGGTTGATCCCGCACGCCGCTTCTGCCCTAGCACCTCTCCACGATCTCCTCAAGGGCTTAAAGAAGTCATCACAGAAAAGTTCGCCTGGACACAGTCTGCAGAAGCCGCCTTCACTGCCATCAAAACAAGAATCACCGACACTATGCTGCTAGCCTACCCCACTCCTCACGCCCCTACCTCTGTCTACACGGATGCCTCCAACGATGCCATAGGCGCTGTACTCCAACAAGAAGTGGACGGGGTACTCAAGCCAATAGCCTTCTACAGTAAACGGCTTGAGGCACCACAGCAAAAGTACAGTGCCTTAGACAGGAAACTGGTGGCGATGCACGACGCCATCAAACATTTTTGCTACTTTCGCTAGGGTAGGCAATTACACCTCCGGACGGATCACAAGCCACTCACGACAGCAATGCAGCAACTTGGTACGAACTGGTCCCCACGGGTAACACGTCATCTCGCCTTCATTTCCGAGTACACTACAGATATACAGCATATGAAGAGGGAAGACAACGCGGTGGCGGACACACTCTCCAGAGCCCCACCCCTCCTACCTACGATTGCCACCATGCAGCAACTACCGTTACTTGACTACTCGGCACTCGCAGCGGCACAACAAACCGACAAGCACCTGTAAGACCTCCTGACAGGTGACACGGGCCTCCGTCTTGAACTCCTGCTGGCACCTGACTCATTCACAAAACTGTGGTGTGACACATCCTGCAGAATCCCTCGGCCATAAATTCCATCCCAGTTTAGAGAAGCGGTGTTTAACCATTACCACTCACTCAATCATCCAGGGCTGGCCGGCACTCCTCCCTTGATCAGCCGCCTGGATGCGTAAGCAACTGAAGTAGCGGGTCGCCGAATGCCTACCCTGCCAGCGCGCCAAAGTGGGACGTCACACCCGTCCACCATTGCACGAATTTACCGTGCCTACTACGAGGTTCCACACCGTTCATGTGGACATTGTCGGCCCGCTTCCACAGTCACGGGGTTCACGATATCACCTCACATTTGTTGACAGGACAACGCGATGGTGCACTGTATCCCCTATGCACGTCATAACCGCGGAGGGATCCGTCGTCACTTTCTTAACAGCTGGGTGGCTAACTTCGGTCCTCCGGCAATCATTGTCACAGATCAGGGTACGCAGTTCGAATCCAAGGCGTGGCAGGATATGTTGGCAGTTCTAGGAACAAAGAGGCAACGGATGACGGCTTACCACCCTCGCAGCAACGGGATGGTAGAGCACTTCCACCATCGCCTAAAAGATGCCTTTCGAGCCTTACCGCTGGACCAATGGTCAAATGCACTACCACTGGTACTCCTCACGATCCGGACTATGATGAAGGAAGACCTCCAGCACTCCCCAGCGGAGTTAGTCTTCGGAGAAGATCTTCGCCTGCCGGGGCAAGTGACCCTATGAGAGGTGGATACGACTAACCTCTCATTCTTACCTGCTCTCAAACATGCCATCAAGAACGCCCGACTAACACCCACCCGCCAACAATCGAGGCCCTCCTACACACCACCTAGTCTGCACGCTGCACCTTACAAATTCCTATGCACCAACGCTCACCGCTGCAGCCCATCTACACTGGCCCTCACCCAGTACTCACCAGGACGGACGCTACTGTGATCCTCAACACTTTGTTTTTTATTTTTTTATTTGTTTTTCCAAAAAAAAATTATATATATATATATATATATATATATATATATATATATATATATATATATATATATATATATATATATATATATATATATATATATATATATATATATATATATATATATATATATATATATATATATATATTTTTTTTTTTTTTTTTTTTTTTTTTTTAAACCCGAGTTCTTCAAACTACGGGTCCCAAATTCCTCCAATCTGGGTCCCAGGCTCACAAAAATAAATACATGAATAAAATACAATAATAATGTTCGTGACAATAAAATAAATATGAAGTTCATACATGAATCTACCTAACATATTTTTATAATCGAATATTCACGTATTAATTATCAATAAAACAAAATCATTGCACAAATATTAACCTTCTTGAGAGAGAGAGAGAGAGAGAGAGAGAGAGAGAGAGAGAGAGAGACGGAGGGGTAGGTTAGGCAGTGTTTATAATTCTGTTTATAATTCTGGTGAGAATGCCTTTTCATCATAAATATTGCGTTTTAGTTTCTGCCTTGTATTTTCTTAGGTTGATAATGAGAGCTTTGATTAAGACAGTGCGTATCGCACTGCATATTATCTCGCAGCAAAAGTTATACATGGCAACTTTGCCTTATTAGTCCTCAACATTGTTCAGTACGAGTAGCCTAGTTTGTGTCGAGTTTCACGCTTCAGAAATTATATAGGGGAGTACATTTTCCATTATGCTTCTTCACTAACTGCTCTCTATATTCTACTATTAGTCATGTGGCAACAAAATATTGAGAATATATATTTGGTACATAGAAACTTTTCATGACGTCATTGTCAAGCCCTTCTTGCGTCGTGATTGGCTCGGGCTGGCTGATACATCTAGCCGTTGATTGGCTGGCGGTGGGTATGGTGCCGTCTCAATATACATTTCGTAAATTCGTAATAATGCCACCGGGTGTATACGTTGGCAACGCTGAACTGGTGAAAGCAGGAGTGGAGGAGACTGTACCTCTCAGTATACTCTTCTCTTTACCTTGGTTTAGCAAGTGGCAGGCCCCGGGGAAGTTTCTGACTACATCACAGGGTCCCTTAATATCTTGTCTTTTCGGTAAATGTCATGCAATCCAAGACAAAGTTAACGACAAATTTAGACAACTAGATACTTATCTGTAAATTATGAACACAGGAATGTATATACAGTCGCACACTATAGTCCCTAGCCCACTTGAGTCGAACCTCGAGATCTGAAGCAGGCGGTTTCTGAACGACAGCCCACCTTAACCATCACGAACACACACACACACTTCGAACCAACAGAGGCTGCCGTCCAGAAACTGCCTGCTTCAGATCAGCGGTTAAATTTAAGAAGAATCTTGAAAGTCACTTGGACACCTCTCTACCACCCCTAAATCTGAGAGAGAAATATGGGAACTCCTGTGAGCAATTTACTAAACCTCATAAGTCTTAGGAGTTCCCATATTTCTTGCTCAGATTTAGGGGTTGTGGAGAGGTGTCCCAGTGACTTAGGAGGCTTTTTTAACTGGCCATTAAGTGCAAAGCCCAGTCCACACTGAGCAACACGTCGAGCGATGTGATGCAGGTGGACGTGTTGAAAACAAGATGTGTATATGTGTGTGTGTGTGTGTGTTCACTTTGTACGTTGTGTGTATATGTGTGTTGTTACGTCACAGCAACAGAAAACGAGGTCGCAACCGAAGACTCAGCAAGAGTCATAACCCACATGGGAATAACCAACCATGCTCCTCAATCCTGCACAGGCGACCACGCAGGAATACACAACTGTGGGGTAACACTCAAACGGTGGTGCAATCCACCATCGACAGGGTATGGGCTATTGTAACGAAGTGAATGAAGATTTAGTTATATTATTGGTAAATTTAATTTTTACCTTATTCCAGACTTACAGTATTATGGACGTCTCCGACGTGTTGGTGGCGCCGTGTCGTCTAGAGATTTATTCTATCCCTTTTATCTTCCTCACTCGTCTACAATTATCTCCTCGTTATTTATGCATATACTGTATATAGTAGTAGCAATAGTACCTAGGTTCACACAAACGACCAATTACGTTACTTTACTATATTTATTATTCTCACCCAGCAAACACAGATATATTGGATTTGTAATGGCCCCGTATCGTTTTTCCTTTACATCACATATGGGACCAATAATTGCAGACCACTGAGCCAGCATCAATCCGTTATCAGTTTGCACACCGGGCCAGTAACGCGCCTAAATAAAAATTATTGTTGGCCAATTGTCTGACTCCATTATTGTTCTAGTGTCCATTATCAAGTATATATTGGCATGATACTGGAACAATATAATGATACTGTAGCGACATCAAGCACCTTTACGCATCTTCCACCACACCTGTCTACGGGACGCATCTTCTGTTTCACCTGTCTACATGATCGGTGCGCGCAGCCAACCCTGGCTGGGCTAAAGCAGGCCGCAGCGCCGCTGCTCGTTCACTCGGCCACTACAAGCTCTACACCTGGCAACACCTCTCTCCCCTGACCTGCTATACTTCCTGCCGTTACCTGCCTACACCAAGCCAAGCTCTCCACGTGTCTCCTGCAGCAGCTACCTCTCTCACACCACGAGACTACGGCAGGCGGGAACCCACAGCTACAAGTTGCTTGCTACTACACAACCCTGTATTTACCAATAGAGTGTTACCGTGTATAATCGAGTCTGTTTACCCCGGTAGTAACAACTATCCTTGTTGTTACAATACGAATACAGTTTAAACTGTGGATCCTTATTTATTTCCTATCCTGGTCTTCCATTATTAATGTATTGGGTAGGTACTGTGCGAATGAGAGATACACAATGAATATTTCACTATGGAAAACCATTTATTGCCAACTAGCGGAGGTACTGTACCCGGCGTTGCCCGGGAAAGATGCACTCTGGAGTTTAGAAATAGTCAATATTAACTTTATAATATGTGAAAGCATTTCAGTCTTGTTGCGTTAGTTAAAAATATTCCGCGATCTCAGGCCGCTTGCAAGTTGCCATACATACTATGGTGCACAAAAGTTGTGTCCATTACCCAGCCACAGTGAAAATTCAAGTAAACTGAGTTTGAAGTTTCGGAACAGCTGAGGAAATGCGATGATCAGCTAACAGATGTCGCCTTTTGATGTGTCGGGAGGGTGGAGGGGGAGAATTAGAGGAGGGGGAGGGGAACTGGAGGAGGTGAGGGCTGGATGAGACAGGTTGTATGAGATTGGAGCATTACCACGTTTCTGATAATGTTAGAGATGATTAATTTAACTAGTTCTATAGCTGTATCAGCTCATGCTGATACATAGGACTGAGTCAGGCTTTGGTCTACAACTTGCACAAGGGAACGTGAGGTGGCCGTAGCAGTATCATTAATGGTCTTGCATTGGCTTCCCTTCAATCTAAAGCTGGAAGACTCACAGTAAAGTGGAGACCAAGGAGTTACACAACTCATTAGGTCTGCAATGTTTAAACATCCCACTACAATACTCACACTTTGTATATTTGGAAGTGTGTTAAAGTTGATGTCCATGCAGCATAGGCGACATTTGTTGCCAGACCAGGAGCATTTTCCCAAGTGTTTCGAAATATTAGAATCTGGCTATTCGAAATCTTACTGTGGCTGGGCAATGGACACGACTTTTGTGCACCATAGTACACTCTACAAGATATAACAACAGATAATATGCAACGTCACGGCTTATTGATAATGTGTGTGAGTGTACTGAGAAACAAGAAATAGAGAGAGAGAAACGAGGTGCTAGAGTGATAGTGTGTGTGTGTGTGTGTGTGTGTATACTGAACAGCAAGAGAGAGAGAAAAACAAGGTGCTAGAGTGATAGTGTTTGTGTACTGAGAGAGAGAGAGAGAGAGAGAGAGAGAGAGAGAGAGAGGCTGTTTGTTGCCCTTAAAGAGAGATGAAATATCTATATTTGGTGTCCAAGTGTGTAGTCAGGTTTCTACAGAAATGAATATATGCAAATAAATTTTGTATTACTTGGGGGATAACACATCACTGATATGTTAATAAATATATCAAAATGGCTGTAATGTTGCATTAGCACATGTGACTCCTCATATCTGCATCACCACCCCTCCTTCCACCCACCAAGCCGTCTGTCCCTCCCCTTCCCCACTTTCCCTTTCTCAGACCCGGATACGGAAAACGAAGCTTTACCGATTCGAAATGTTGTCTTATATATGCACATGAGCTCACACAAGCGAAGCGCTGTTGCCACGTTAGCTATGCCATGTGAGGGGATGGTCCAGGTGGAAATCGTGTAGAGTGTATACTTGCAGTCATAAATTGTGTCCTAACCCCCGGTGAATATGAATCGCAGACAGCCTAGCTTTGAAGATTCGAACAACGGTGCGTCTCCCTACACCACACAGTTGTTTAAATAATTAAAGCTCGGCTAGTTGCGATTACGTAGTGGTATATATAGACGATATCCTCATCTCGTCAAGCAATCATACACAACACCAGCAACACCTGCAGGAATTATTTTCCCGCCTACAAGAGTATGGACTAAAGATTCACCCATCTAAGTGCGTAATAGGGATGAACCAAACAGACTTTCTCAGCCATCGAGTCACCCCGCAGGGAATCACCCCACTCCGGCAGAAGGTGGAGGCTGTTCAGGAATTCCCTCTCCCTACCACGGCTAGGAAACTGAGAGAATTCTTAGGGGTTGTGAATTATTACCACCGCTTTATCTTATTGCCACGCTGTGGCAACACTCGCCCCACTCCATGACCTGTTGAAGGACCTGAAAAAGGCCTCCCAGAAGAAACTCACGTGGAACCCTACAGCAGAGTCCGCCTTCAGCGAGGTGAAAAATAGGCTAGCTGACTCCACCCTCCTAGCGTATCCCACGCCTTAAGCACCTACATCCATATATACTGACGCATCCAACGATGCCGTAGGAGCAGTGCTGCAGCAGGAGGTTGACGGGGTGCTAAAACCTATCGCGTTCTTTAGCAAACGCATCGAGCCACCACAGAGAAAATACAGCGCTTTTGACAGGGAATTGGTGGCCATGCATGATGCCATCAAACACTTCCGACTCTTCCTGGTAGGTAGGGCTTTCTACATACGTACCGATCACAAACCACTTACGACAGCCATGACACAACTGGGTGCCAGCTGGTCACCACGAGTATCTCGACATCTTTCATTCATATCCGAATTTACTACAGATATACGGCATGTACGGGGGGAAGACAACACGGTGGCTGACGCACTTTCGAGGGCGCCACCGCCACACCCACTCATCGCTACAATACAACGCATTCCTCTTCTAGACTACGCAGCACTCGCCCACGCCCAACAGAATGACACTCACCTCCAGGAACTACTGACGGGCGATACTGGCCTACGCCTTGAACACATAAAGGCACCCGACTCAACAACACGCGTCTGGTGTGACACTTCCTGTGGCACGCCACGCCCCTACATACCTGAGCAATTCAGAGAAAACGTATTCAATCACTATCACTCCATAAACCACCCGTGAGTTGCAGGTACACTTTGCCTTGTTACGACAGCCTCATATAGAAGTAATAATAATTATGTTGCGAGTAGCCTAATGAGCTTTTGTTCCTGCACTATGAGCCAAGGCGGAAGTGACGCAATAGGCGCTGCGTCTATAGAACATTCGAGAAGCTCCCCTTGTTGTAGGCCTCCCGGCGGGAGAGCGTGGTGGAGCACAGTTAGCAGAGGGGATGTGAACTGTGAGGACGTTCGTTTTGAAAGGGACTACTCTTCACTCGTATCTAAGTATAATTATAAGTTTGTCTGTATATATATATAAGTATTCTCACTCTTGTGCAATTAGTAATAGTATATTCTGTGCCTGTGTATGAGTTTAATTACGTGTTTATTCTGGTGTGTCACGAAGCCGGCTGTGGCTATTGAGCTAATCGCTTCTGCCATTATTATTTTGAACACTATATTAGTGCATTTGTCACGGCTTCTAGCCGCTTAAATTGTATTTATTGGTTGTGAAACCAGCACAGCTTGATTGCTATAGAATACGCCCCTTCACAAGCCCAGGCCCCGTATAGGCATAATCTGGGTTGGAAGGGTCAATTCCGTGACGTTCATCAGAAGTAAATAAAATTCAAATCTGGCGCTGTACTGATAGTGGAGCCACCTGGTGGTGGCGCGGTGAGGTATTAAGCTCCTCCTCCGCTGAATACCGCTCGCTCACTCCAATGAGAAAGAAGTGAATGCCTGCCGCATCGGGAGGTGGGTGGGACAGTCAAAGCTGTGCTGGTTTCACAACCAATAAATACAATTTAAGCGGCTAGAAGCCGCGACAAATGCACTATTATTGGTATAGTGAAACCAGCACAGCTGGATTGCTATGCATGCGATGCAGTAGGTGGGAGGTGAGGTGGAGGCAATCACGTGCTAGTTAAGAGTGGTTGAGAGCGGAGGGCAGGAAAGGTAACCGAGCCCGGTGAGGCAGAAGCTAACGCCCCTCCCGACACTGGCTAGGTGAGTAGCCGTGGTGGGGCAGTAGTAGCTTATACCATATACCCGTAGACCATTCTGTTATAGACCAGAATTGTTACACATAAAGTCTTTATAGGCAGACTCGAGGGTTCGGGTCTAGGAGAGGAGGGGGGAGGTGACCATGGCAACCCCCCCCCCTTCCCCCCCCCTTTATTCAAGTCTTCTGAGTTAGGGCTATGGCCCTCGCTCAGGTAATGTGATCCCGAGGGGATGAAGGAGGACACTAGGATCCAGATATCCTGTGTAATAATATATCCTGTCACTCATCATAGTAAAGTAATTGTTTGGAAAATGAATACACAAGAATTCCGTAACAATGTAATTTATTTTTGTTTTTCCCTCACCATATGTACACGTAAAGAATGGGGATGAGCATGAAGCTGTACAAGATGTGGATGAGGTATGGGATGATAGTGACGGGACTTAAGTCACCCGACCTTTTCTCTTCGGGCGGCCCCTCCCCCCCATGTGTCTCCCGCGGGGACCCTGGGGAATAGAAGGTGGAGTACCCATAGCCACACAGGGGGTAGGGGAGAGCGAGTGGAACAGGTACCTCGTCCTGAAGGAGGAAGTGGAAGCCCAGCCCCCCAAATCCCTGACCCTCTCCACCGAGTGAGTCCTGAGGAAGGCGAGGGAGGCGGCCACGCCCCTAACGCTGTGAGCCCTCGGGGCGTGTCCGGGATCCCCGTTCTCTATCACTCGGCAGAGAAGGCGAGCGATTGACCTAGGGAAGAGAGGGTTACCGGACCTAGAGTTGTAGAAGAGGTGGTCCGGAGAAGCCCCTCTCGTCGCCTCCACGTATGCTACAAAGGCGTGGACTGGGCAGAGGGGGTGGAAATTTCCATCCCTCAGGAACGAGGGTACTGCGAGAGGGCCAATTCTGTCGTCAGCCTGCTCGTTCTTAGCTAGAAAAGCAGGAGAGGGGGAGATGGTTAAGGAAGTAAGGTTAGGGCTTACGGAAGAAAAGGCTGTGTGACGGGTCAGGGCTGCCAACTGAGATGCCCTGTAACCTGTAGCTAAGGCGAGCAGGAAGAGAGCTTTCTGGAGGAGGTGACAAACCTCCAGAGGGACCCCCTCGAAGGTCAGGTAGGAAAGGACGCGGTGAAGGGACCAGGAGGGTGTCTGGGCCCGGTGAGGTGCGGTCCCCGCCCGAATCCCCATCCTCAGGAGAGAGAGAGGCCTCTCCGAAACCTTAATGTTAAAACCCAGGAGGAGGGGATCAGACAGGGCTGCGTGATGTGCAAGCACCGTCGCCGGGGCCCTGTTGGTGGAATCGGCGAGCCACGTGAGGAATTCCAGGACTGTGTCCTCCGAGATGACCCTGGAGGGGTGTCTTCGCAAGAAGTCCTGGAATCTTTTCCAGCACGATTCGTATTGTCGCACCGACGACTGACGATGAGCCCTCAACATCTTGTCCACTGTCTCCTTAGTGAACCTTTTGCTGAGGACTCCCCGTAGAAACTCCAAGCGTGTAGTTTCAGTGACGCTTGGAGTGGTGCAGACAGGGTGCTGGAGAGGCACGCCGATCCCAACTGAAGGGGATGAGGGCACCACCGGGACAACTCTCCGAACCACGGCTGTGCTGGCCAGAGGGGGGCTATGAGGAGAACCCTCCCCCTGAACGTGCGCAGCTTGAGGATCGCCTTCAGGAGGACTGAAGTGGCTGGGGGTGGGAAGAGGTAGAGATGCCCCCACCTGTTCCAGTCCTCTGTGAAGGCGTCCGGGCCTCCCGCCTCTGTTCTGGATGAGAATGTCAGGAACAGAGGGAGTAGGGCCGTGGATGGGGAGGCGAATAGGTCCACCTCCGGTGTCCCGTAGCGAAGGCAGAGAGACTCGAACACAAGGGGACGCAGTTGCCACTCGACTGACGTCCCCCTGAACCTGGATAGGGCGTCCGCCCAATCGTTCTCCCGCCCTGGCACGTAGCGGGCCGAGAGGTGAATGTCCCTCTTGGCCGCTATTGCGAAAATCTGTTCTGACAGGGACAGGAGAATTTCCGACCGTGCGGTGCCCTGTTTCTGTAGGCACTGCACGGCCGCAACGTTGTCCATATCGAAGCGGACGCCTATCCTGGCAAACTGAGGGTGTCTGTTGAGCCATTCCTTCGCTACCATCAAATCCCGGGCGTTGATGTGCAGTAGCCTTTCCCCTTCCTTCCATCCCCCGCAACGTTGATGTCCCAGGCAAGACTGGTATCCCCAGCCTACGTCCGATGCGTCTGTCGCCACCGTGATCCCCGGGGAAGGGAACACCCAGGGGACCCGCTGACGCAGGGCACCGGGACGTAGCCAGGGGCGAAGGAGGCGGTGGAGAGAGGGGGACACTTGCCTGGGAAGGTCCCTGTGTGCGGGGGACAGGTGGAGGTTTACCTCCCGCGTCAGCCTCCTGTGTTTCAATCGTCTCATGAGACGAAGTGTACATGCAATTCCTGGATGGTTTATAGAGTGATAGTGATTGAATACGTTTTTTTTCTCTGAATTGCTGAGGTATGTAGGGGCGTGGCGTGCCACAGGAAGTGTCACACCAGAGGCGTGTTGTAGAGTCGGGTGCGGTTATGCTTTCAAGGCGGGACATAAGGTGATTGTGAGGTGGCGTTATGTAACAAGGAAGTAGTGGGTGTTGAAGTGGAAGAATGTTGTGGGGGTGAGTGAACAGCAGCATTAAGTGATGGGGGGGACGCTACTGTTTGTGAGGCTAGAGTGGTGTCCATGGTGTAATAATGTGAAAACTATAGGAAAGGTAGGGGTATTAGGGTGTAGTAATAATAATATAATAGAGGTGGTGAATACTATGGGCGGGTATGGGCGTAGGTGTGTGTGTGGGATACACGACTAGGATTTATACAAAAATACATACAAAAGGGTATGGAAGAAAATGGGGAGAAGTAGCACTTGGGGGAGGGGTCACTGAGGAAAAGTGGTGGAATTGGCATAAACAGTACTTAGCTTAAAGATTGACGTGCGTCCTTAAGCGTATGCGTTGGTATGGCGTAGGTGGCGTAGTTGATTGCAGCGTCATAGGGCGTTGGCGGCGATGCACGTGGAGTTTGCTTATGGACGTGCACGTGGTTGGAGTTGAGCACGTTTGTGGTGGAGGTGAGACGATCGGGCAGTGATGCACGTGGTGTTGTGATGCTGTGCACGTGGGTACGTAGAGGAGCGATGTCGGGCAGCGATGCATTTAGAGTAACGTGGCTGGAGTGTAGCACGTGGAGGGACGAGTCACGGGCAGCGATGCACGTAAGGTAGAGGAGAAGGCGAATAGGTAACCTTTGGGAATGTAACATGCGTGTGTGTGTAATGGGCGAATGGAGGGCGGGAAAATAAGCAGGAAGGGGGGTATAATTGTTGTGCGGGAGGAGAGAACAGGGGTCTAGGAGGTAGGAAATAACAGCAGGGTAGTAGAATGGCAGGGTAAGCAAGATGGCGAATCAGCGGACAGCAGTAGAACAAGGTGGGAGTAAGGAGACACAGCACAGGAAAGTAAAGTAATGGAGGAAAAATTACGTTATGCAAAGATGGGTGGGATAGATCAAGGCCAATAAGACTAACAGGTCTTGTCATACAAGGGCAAAAATGAGTCCCGCTCGCGCATGACGTCACGGCGAGTATACACCACAGAACAAGTTGCCAAACAGTGATAAACAGGCTCATTTTCTAGTCAGTTTACAGTAGGTCAAAGGTGATACAGGTCATCTCTCTATAGTGTCCACCAAGTGCCCAGTGTGAAAATGCCATGCAACTGCATGTGCAGTGTGTGGGTGTGATTCTGTAGGAAGAAAGGGTTGCAACATAAAATTTCATGTCTTCCCCACCGATACAGAATCCTGATCTCTTTCTCTTTGTGAGTGTCTTATCAAGGTAAAGTAAAATGAAAAGCTTAGCAGTCATCTTAACTGTTCGAATTGATGTGCAATTTTAACAGGTTTTGCATACAATAGGGATGAAATTAGACTTGGTGTCCAGTATTTGGGAAGTTTCTGGCAATCACCTATCCCCAGCTACCCCCACATTTCCTCCATCTATTCCCTAGAGACCACGTTTCCTCCACTCCAGGTGATGGATGTTCATAAGTATCTCCCATTTGTTTTAGACTGCAAAACAAGTGTTCTATAACATCCTGATTTAGCCTATGTGTGCGTATATATGAAATGCCATATTTTTCTTTCAGTATTTCATATAGTTTGGGCAAAGATTTGGAATACACAATAAGTCCTTTTTGAAACTGGTACATATTTTGTTTCACTCCACATTTTGTTGCTCCAAATGAAGTCCATAGCCATCCCTAGTGAATTTATTACTGAATGCAAATCTCGAGTTGAATAAATCAAACCAGCTGTCCACTAATCCCTCAGACATACTCGTCGGTCAGCTGACATAAGCAATCATGTACCTCTCCCTGAAGAAATTATTAGGTTTTATGTTAGATGTAGGGTATTCTTCAGGATACATATATTAAACAAAGAAGTGGGTAGCAGCAAAAGAAAGCTAGCAAATAAAGTATGTAAGTCAGAGTAATGAGATGTATGACAATACATGACACTACTGTAATGTAATAAATGGCAATATATCAAGTTTGTGTGCAAATATTATAGTTTACCTTTAACTTGCATGTTCAACTTAGGCTAATTGTGTTTAAACATGGTATGCATGAATGTTCAATGAATGGAAGGGAGATGAAAGGATGGTGAGGGCATATAGTTATCTTAAACTTAACTCCTAATCACCATTAGATCATTCTCATTATAATTTAATCACTTACACTACTCCTCTCAACACCTTTTTCATTTTTCATAATTGCTTCCTAACCTGGGTAATTTCATCTGATGATAACTAGAACAAAACGATAAAAGCCGACAGGATATTGAACAGAGAAAGAAGAAAAAACTTTGTCACTGGATCACGGTATGCCCGCCTGTAGGCGACCTCACTCCCATACCTGTCACCATGTGAGGTGATTGGGGGCAGAGGCTGGGGGGTTTGTGGGAGGGAAATGGAGAGAAAATGGGGGATGAAGTCCACCACGCCATGACGTCACTACAGCTGCGCAGTACCACTGGCTGACAAGACCTGTTAGTCTTATTGGCCTTGGGATAGATCACTCGGGAATGTGGACACAATACGAATATAAGCTAATACAAGGGGATAGGGAAGTGTAAGTGTACGGGGTACCTTAGGAGCGAAGCGATGAGGTCGTCGTAGGTGAAGTGTTGAAGTGCTGATTGAAGCATAATTATCGGGTTGCTGGAACGTCGGTGTTGGCGTGTTGCAGAGGTTGAAGTGCATGTGCGTACTACCTTGTACCATGTAACAGAGTTGAAAAGCCGGGGTCACCAATTGAGACAGTAAGGAAGCTCCTTATGCATCTACCCGGATGAACAGACTCTAGAATACACGGTACAGTTTATTGGTAATATACAAGTGTGCAGTACATATGATATGGGGAAGGCCAGCCTGCCGATGTAGTGACGTGGAGAGTCAGTAGTTGCAGTGTCGCTTGTGTAGTAGTGTAGAGTAGGGGTACGACGTGTGGTCGTTAATGTTCCTAATGAGGAGGACAGCAACATAAGGTATGTCTTTTTGGAACCAATAATTCTGATAAAGGTTAATGCATTAATGAACACATAACATTAAAGTTTTATGACATTCATAATATGTCTAATATGAAGTGCTACCACAGACTTGCACTGTAATTCTCCTTCCTTATCTAGTTATTCCCTTTAATGTTAAAATATACTGTACTGCTTTACCAGTCATAAGATTTTACATTACATATTTCCTAGAGTTGGTGGAAGTTCATGCTGTTCATATCTCCTGCGATTCTTTGTATGTAATTCTACTTTCTCTATTTGAACTTAATTCAGAGGTCTGTATATGTAATGAAACTCTTCATTGACACTTAAATTTGATGTGTGGGCGACTCCTTTGTCCATATACCTTCCTTCCCAGTTGTGTGCTTCTAGGGTAAATTTAGCAAGTACCAATACTTTTCAAGACACAGGAGGATACGTCAGTGACCTCTCGGGTGGGTCTGAGTAACTCAGCTGGGGCACAGCCAACTACGGAGAGTCGTCGTGGGAACACCTCTTCCAGAAAATCTGGAGGTGGGAATGTTTTTTATATGTGTATTAAGTTTAATACAGAAGTGATATGAATAAAGTAGCTGACAGGTGTTGCAGGAATGCTACAAAAAACAAAAAAACTTTCCAGTACAGAATACAAGTGAGAGTCATAATGAATGTAAATGATGAAATGGTTACAATATGCTTAAAGATTTTATGCATACTTTGTATGGTAATTACATTAATCATTCAGTATACAGTACTTTGTTTTAGCATTACATTATTAATTATTAACATACTTGTATTTTGTTTAAAACAATGGTGTATAACACGGTACAGTATTTACTGTAGTGTACTTTGTTAAATTTTTTTAGCACTCTGTACTCTGCCATCTAACTAATACCCAATAATATAATCTTGTTCTCACACCCTGTCAGTAGCTTATAGTGGTGAAACCATGACCCACTCTCTAAAGATAATTTAATAACATTGTTTATTCTGATCACACAGCAGGAGACTACGTATTGTTGCCACAATTCCTCCGCGCACAAGAGGACATTAGGGACATCTTAGAAGTGATGAGGACGAGTCAGCAGGAAGCCACAGCTGCTATAAGAGAAAGTGAAGCAACTCAGAGACAAGCCGCTGAAGCCATTATCGCGCTGGCTTCGACTGTAAGGGATTTTATTGAGAAAAAAGGAAAATAACTTTGGTTCAGGATGGTTTTTCCTATGGGATCTTAGAATGTTTATTGTGTTGCTGGAATGTGTGACTGTTTGCAGTTCAGTGTTCCATACAGTATGCTCCTAATTTGGCTGGGAGCATACAGTGTTGTGTCATGGTAGGGAAGACAGTAATAGTATGCTCCTAGCCCAGTTAGGAACATAATGTATGTAAAATTAAGCTGCACACAGTCACACATTCCAGCAACACAATAAACATTCCAAGGTCTGTAATGACCGGTGTAGTAGAGGTCTAGAGGTTTATAACCGATTACCACATCGGCCCACAAAAACAGGTGATTAAAAAAGTTTTTACTAGAAATCATATATTAACAATTCCACCACAACCCAGACTTAACCTACGAACAGATAATACAAGGTGAACATAGCATTTAAGATAAAATTACTCCAGCAAGACACAAAGGGAAAATTACATGTAATATATAATGCCCTAACCAACCCTGATAATGACAATACACGAACCTAACAACAACAATAACCAAAACTCCGAAAGAATAGGGAAAACACTTGTGAGTGAGTGATTTACTAACTAAACTAACACATTATATGGACTAACACCTATTATATGGACTAATACATTATATGGACACTACATATCAGACGATTGTCAACACAATATACTTATCAAAGGACGAGAGATGGTATACAACTTCAGTTATCGCCCAACGCCAGGAGAAGTGATCAGACCTCGCTGTGTGGTGAGACTGACTAATAACAGAACCTGGGGCCACTATGTTAGCTCGGTTGAAGCCCGGTTTGTTTCCTAAAGAACTGGGTAGGGGTCGAGCCAACCACCTGAAGCCCGGCTGATAGTTTAGCGGGACGAACAATAGTAGGGTTGTTACACCTCCCCCCTGAAGACGACGTAATGGGATTGAAGTCGTAGTAGAAGTTAGATGCGAGATAATGTATCCGCCACTACGTTTTCTGACCCCTGATGTGATGAATAGAGATGTTGTATGGTTGGAGGTATAGGGACCACCTTAGCAGGTGTTGGTTGCTAAACTTGTTCCGCTCAAGGAAGGTCAGTGGGTTGTGGTCCATATAAATGTGTAGAACTGGTCCCCCAGAGTATACATAACATTCAAACCTCTTGAGAGCTGTTATTATCGCCAAAAGTTCTTTTTCAATGGTGCTGTACTGCTGCTGGTGGCGGTTGAGTTTGGCAGAATGGTAGGCCACGGGGGTGAAGACCGTCCTCTTCTTGGAGAAGAACTGCCCCAGAAGCAATATCACTGGCATCCGTGTGGAGGTAGAAAGGTTTGAGGAAATTTGGAGTTACGAGGACTGGCTCACGACTGAGGAAGGTCTTGAGTTGATTGAAGGCTCTCTGACAGTCGTCCGTCCACTTGAACTTAACCTTTCCACTCGTAAGATCTGTGAGTGGAGCTGCAGCAGCTGAGAAATTAGGGCAGAACTTCCTGTAATACCCTGCCATGCCAAGGAAATGCATCAGGGACTTGCGAGTGGTCGGGACAGGGTATTCCAGGACGGCAGTAATGTTGGCAGGCTTCGGCCTGACAACTCCATGCCCAACTACGTGGCCCAGGTAGTTGATTGAAGCTCTCCCGAAGCATGTCTTGGCCAGCTTCACCGTGAGCTGGGCCTCTTGCAGCTTCGACAGGACCTGCTTGATTTGGTGTAGATGATGTTGCCACTGGTCTGAGGAGATTAAAATATCGTCTAAATATACTGAGACACCCTGGATATCCTGAAACAAGTAGTTTATGGTTCGCTGAAAGGTGGCTGGGCCATTGCGCATTCCAAAGGGCATAACAAGGTACTGGAATAGGCCAAAGTGAGTGGTAAAAGTAGATATTCGCTGGGCCTCCTTGGAGAGTGGAATCTTTTAGTACCCTTTTAGCAAATCTATTTTTGTTATAAATTTGGACTGTCCCACCTCATCGAATAGGTCATCCACTCTAGAAAGAGGATATGCGTCTGGTACTGTTACTGAGTTGACTCGTCTGTAGTCCGTGCAGAGGCGACGTTGGCCGTCCTCTTTTGGAACCAGCAGGCATGGGGACGTCCAGGACGACTGGCTGGGCGCGGCCAGTCCATGTTGGAGAAAGTAGTCGACGTCTTTCTTCATCAGCTCCCGCTTCTGTGGGTGGAGTCTATACAGGTTCTGACGAAGGGGGACAGTTCCTGGAAGTAGTTGTACATCATGACAAGCCACAGTACATCTTTTGGGATGGTCACCAAAGACGTCCTGGTAAGAGATGATTAGATTTTTAACGTCTGTAGCATGCTCACTGGGTAGACATTCTAAATAATCTGGGAGGTTTCCGAGAATCTCAGAGTTCTTGGCATTCTCAAGGGGAACATGTTAGGATGGACTTAAAACCACGTTACAACAAGATGGTCTCTCCGAGTCAGGTGCAGTGTCAGAAAAGAGATAATGCTTGAGCCAGTTTACATGAATAACCTGAGTGCTTTTGCGACGATCTGGAGTGCTTAAAATGTAATCTACTTGATTGAATCTCTTAATTACAGAGTATGGGCCATGGTATTTTGCTTGCAAGGGTGAACCAGGAGTTGGGAAGAAAGCGAGAACCTTATCGCCCTGATTATATTATCTAGGTTTGGCTTAGACATCATAGTTAATCTTCATTACTTCCTGAGATTGTTTAAGATTATGTTTGGCAAATTCATGAATCCTGTGGAGTTTATTTTTTAAGTGATTAATGTACTGAGTAACTGAACCTAGTCTATAAGAAGTATCACTTAACAGTTTATCCTTGATGACTTTGAGGGGTCCTCTAACTGGACGGCCAAACAACATCTCAAAGGGAGACACTCCTAGGGTCTCGTTTGGAGTCTCTCTGATCGCAAAAAGTGCTTTGAAAGGGTAAGGCTTCGTCCCATTCCTGGTTGTTTTCATGGCAAAACTTTCGGAGAATTGACTTTAATGTTTGATGGCATCTCTCCATTGCGCCCTGAGACTGAGGATGGTAAGCTGTTGAGAGGGTCTGAGTGATACCAAGCTGGGCTAAGACAGCTGCAAAAAGGTCACTGGTAATGTTACTGCCACGGTCACTTTGTATAGTCGCGAGCTGATGGGATGGAGACACGAGCTCACTCATCATGGGGTCATTTCTACCTAACGAGTTATGGAGGGAGGAAGGGAGAGAGAGAGAGGAACAGATGGGGGGAGGTTATGGAGAGGCTGGTGGAGTGTTGCCATTTCTGACTGATATAGAACTATCGCACCATCCACTGAAAGTTTCATTCGAAGCCTTCACTGGTGAGAGGGAGAAACGAGAAGGAGGAATGAAGGTGGTTGGGGATGAATGTATGAGCGACGTGAGTGAAGATATTGCAGGATGAATTGAATTAGTTTTGTATACGAGTTAGACGGACATAGGGATATGTAATAACTGATTAATATTTTCGAGTTGGATATATAACTGATATTATTTCGCCACACTAAACTCACCATTGTGAACTGTGTGAGTGTTAACTTAAAAGTTTAAAGTAATAACAACATTGTTATTCATCGTAACATAACATTCATCAATAATTACATAACCAAATGATTAAGTTAAAGTTTACCGCAAATCCACTGTTTCTATTAAACCTGGACGAATCAAAGGTGACAAACATATATTCTCTTTGTCGGGAGAATAATATGTTACAGTTCTGCCCCTCAAAATGCACTGGTTTGCTAGATTGCCAACATTAATAATTAAGTCGTGTGGGTGAAAGCTAGACATATTATGGCTTACAAGGTGCAGTAATATTATCATAAAGTAAGTATTAAAAGTAATAGTAAGATGGTAGTCCTCTATTGAATTAATCCTTTGTATTATTGTTTGCACTTAAATACTCGTCATTATAAATTTGTAGGGCTCGCTTCAACAGAAAAAAAAAAAACACACACATCAGTGAGTAACACTCTGTAATCAACAACAATATAATAATTTAATGTTATCACTGTAGTTACTTGACGGTAGCCATTATTTTCAAGGATAAATACACACAGTATCTAGAACATTTTATTGGACTCATAATAATTTTTTGAGTCTCACTAACTTTGCCATGAAGGCTGATACCTCAAAGGTTGTCAGCACTGATTATCATATACTTCAAAACAGTAACTAGCTTTATTCTACTATGCCTACGTGTTGATTATTTCCTTATTATGGGCAGAAATTCACTTGTAATCCAATAATACACTATATGTAACGTAGAACAAGTTATTTTATTCCAGTGTGTTAATTAAGTTGGTAAGCCTGCGAAGGCTACAAGGTGTGGGATCAAGCTCCTTTAGTGTGTGTGTGTTTGTGTAAAGGGAACTGCGGTTCACATGACTCGAACCCTCACTTCACCAGAAATGTGCCTATATTCTGCAAGAGAGATTCTGTCTCATTCCGTTCCACAGAATATTCTTTTCCCATAAAATATATGGATACTTGTGGTTCTCATAATTTTGTGTAATATTAATTATTGTTGAAACACATTTATCATTGATTATTGCAATTTCATTAAATATGTCAAGTTTTATAGACACCCATCCCATCTGATGTCATTACAGTTCTGATATCGAACAATACTTATATATGAGAGTACTCTTATAATTATGATGACCATGCTAAAATTCAATACATAGGTTTGTTTTTGTGAACTCCACCTCCATTAGTCCCTTCGCCCAAAGTCAACCATAAATCATTAAGATAAAGAAAGACCCACAGCAACGGTTATTGGCGCCTCTCTTGCTCTTTCTACCTCCACCAGCCCCTCCATACCCCCCCCCCCCCCTTCTTCCTCTTTAACTCCTCTATAACTCGTCAGGTAGAAGCGACCCCATGATGAGTGTGCTCGTGTCTCCATCCCATCAGCTCGCGACTGTACGTCCTCGGGGATGCCATAGGTGGTGAACATGTTAATTAAAATATTAGCAATGGTTTTGGCCCTTATGTTTTTGAGAGTAAAAGCTTCTGGGTATCGGGTTGTTGGACACATGATAGTTAATATATATTGGTTGCCTTTCCTAGTTTTTGATAGTGGGCCAACTACATCTATCATTATTTTTGTAAAAGGTGAATGGGGTACTTCAATGGGCTGAAGTGGGTATGGTGGCACTTTCTGGTTTGGTTTACCCACAATTTGGCAAGTTGAACGAGAATTTACAAATTTACTTACATTATTCTTCATTCCTGGCCAATAGAAATCCCTGAGGAGCTTTACATAAGTTTTCTTAATACTCAAGTGACCGGCAGTACCTTCATGAGCAACTTTCAATATGGGTTTCCTTAAGGTTACTGGTAGTACAACTTGATGGCTCTCTGCCCATGTATCATAATCAGCTAATCTAGGTGGTCTGTACAGTCTCATGAGGACATCATTCTGGTAATAGTAAGCAGGAGTGTGAGTGATCTGATCTTTAGGAATAGCTCGAGAATGGAGTGTGTCTAATGTTTTATCATCTTTCTGAGCTTCCTTAAGTTGCTTCTCAGAGAATAATGTTTCACTCTTACTAGTACCAGTAATGAAAGAAATATTGGTAGCCTGGGAAACAGTAGTTGGGTCATAAGACTTTCCAGCCTGGGATTGGGTAACCGCAACCGCACAGCTAGGGAATAATCCTAGCTGATCCTTTTCTAAGTCAGTTGTAGGGTTGTAAGTAAGGGGTACCCGACTGATGGTCAGAAGGGGTACAACTTTCTCCCCTGATAAGTCATTTGCAAGGAGGAAATTTGCACCAGGTATAGGCAATTCAGGATCTTCAATTACAGCCACTGTAACAGAGCCTTGAACCAAGGGACAGGTTAGGGACACTTTAGCAAGATAAGCAGGAAATGGTTCATGAAAGTCCTTAAGAAATACTCTTTCTCCAGTGAAGTTGTTTTCTACTCCTGGCAGGGCAGATTTCAAAAGAATATATTGGGCTGAAGCAGTATCCCGTATGACTTGAAGAGGGTGAAGAGGGTACCTTCCACGGTACCTACAGTTCTGAAAGGTTTAAAAGGATCAGGGTATGAACTGTTAGTGGGGTTAACCGAAGCCACAGGCTTATTAAAAGATCCTGATAACCGAGACACTTCATATCTAGGATCGGGGCAACTCCTAATAACATGCCCAGGTCTTTTACAGAAAGCACACACTATCTTTGTCCTGGCACCGACCTCAGTGTTCTCAACAATGCTACCATCATATGACTTTGCACCTGACTGTATAAAAGACGAAGTCTTTCGTTCTCCTGAGGCTGGACGATGGATTAATGAAAAAACATCGACTAACTGGGCAGCCTTAAGGAGGTCCGTCTCGTCCCTATCTATCAGGTGAACCATAATGGCATGAGGAACCTTGCGTTTAAATTCCTCCAATGCGATTAGGTTAATTAGTTGGTCATAAATAGTTACCGCAGTAGATCTCAACAATTGTTTAAGGGCTTTGAGTTTGGAGGTAGCGAATTCCAAGTGCGTTTGGACAGAAAGTTTGTTCATTTTTCTAAAGTTTTGTCGGTATCCTTCAGTAGTGATAGAATGGCTGTTTTATCTAATGCATATTCCTCGCTATCTTCTATTCCCGTAAAAACAGTTAGAGCTCTACCGGTCAGTTTGGGTTGAACTAACCACGTCCAGTCGGACTCTAGAATTTCAAAATGAGCAGCTGTAGCTTCTCATGTTCTGAGAAGGTAGGCATGAGATTGATATATTTACAGAAGTCAGTTTTTGACGGAGGAGAACTTTCATTACTTTTTATTTGATACTGTAATTCCAAAAGCTTTATTACATATTGCCTTTCGTTTTCCCTTTCCTGTGCTGCCAGCTGCAGTTCTAATTTCTCCTTTTCAGCGGCTATTCTTAACTTCTCTAGTTCGAGCTTTTCCTTCTCAAAACAAATGATCTTTTCTTAGTGTTCTCTGTCACGTTCCTCATGAGCAACTTTCATTTGATAAGAGTGCAATCGTACCTTTTCTACTTGTAATAACATAGAAGGATTATCACAATTATAATATAGGTACCCAGCCTCATATCTCGAGTTTAGGTGGAGGGAAAAAAACAACAAAAATTGGACACTCTTAATTATTAATGAAAACTTGATGGCTATTATACCAATCCTCACATGTTGAAATTTCACCAAAATTGCATGGTTAGGTGTATGTTAGGTAAAAAATCAATTAACTGAGTAACCACATTTTTCATTAATAATAAATATTATGTACATTAAGACCTCTACAGCAGTGTAAGCACTGGTAGAAAATTGTAAGTAGGCTACTGGTAAAGAATTGCAAGTTGGATTACTTATAAATAATCCTTTAAATTTTGTCTTCCATAATAATATGTACAAAAATTATCCAAGCAGCCTATACCATCTTAAATAATACATCTTATTACATAATTATTTTTGTTTATTTGGCACTGATTGCAAGTTACATGCATTAATTAAGCCAATTTCAATTATCTATCGGCAATATTGTTGTTGTCAGCTGATTACCAAGTGGCACCAAGACTGCTCCCGAGCAGGGTTACTTTGGATATGAAGACGGCTTGCTTTTAACGGCTACAGCTTGGCAAGGCTTCATATCCAAGCGACCGACAAAAACAGTACAGGGCAAGCTCGCTTGGTGAAAACCAAGTGAGCTTCGTGTCGCTTGGACAACAAAAACACGACATTAGAGAAAGCCTATGACACTACATGGCAATATGGCATCCTGCAGCAACTCCATGCATATGGCCTGCGGGGTCGCCTTCCACGCTTTTTTAAAGAGTTTCTCAGTGGTCGCAGTTTTTCTGTGAGGGTTGGTACAACCCACTCAGCTTCCGTTGCACAGGAGGAGGGCGTCTTCCAGGGAAGAGTCCTCAGTGTCCCATTGTTTGCAGTAGCAATTAATACCATTGCCTCATCACTTCTGGACAGTATAGCCAACTCGATGTACGTTGACGAACTGGTGGTCTGGTTTGCTGCTTCCTGTATGTTAGTGACAGAGCGACGTATGCAGCTTGCCCTTGATAGGGTGTCGCGTTGGGCTAGTTGTCATGGGTTTTGCTTCTCTCCTGCCAGGACGGTTGCTATGCACTTCTGCCACATCTGAGGCGTCCACCCTAATTCGGTCATCGAATATGTTGAGATGAGGAGACTCGCTTTTTGGGTCTTCTTTTTGACAAACGTTTGACTTGGTTTCCGCACTTACGTTCACTTAAGGTCTCTTGCCTCCAGGCTCTTCTTAACATGTTGAGGATCCTGGGTCAGACATCCTTGGGGGCTGATCGGGCCACCTTCTCCGCCTATATCATGCTCTTATAAGATCAAAACTCGACTATGGGTGTGAAGTGTACTCCTCTGCCACGGATGCCCGTTTTAGAGTCTTAGACCTGTTCATCATGCTGGGGTACGTATGGAAACCGGAGCCTTCAGGTTGTCCCCAATCCCCAGTCAAGAGGTGGACGCTGATGAGTCACCTCTTGATCTCCGTCGCCACTCCTTGATGGTTCGTTGTTGGCATCGATTACATCGACTTCCTGACTCCCATCCCCTAGTGTTGGCCATCCTTGAGTGGCTTGTCCTCCTGGAACGTCGTGGCCGACCCGGCCCATGTTTGTGTCGATGGGAATGAGTGGGCTGAAGCCCTGGCTAAGGCAGCGCCCTCCAGTGCTCGACCTCCTGCCAGGCATCATCCCGTACCTGCTGTAGATCTTCGACCCTACATAGATGCTGCCGTTCGTTCCTGCTGGCATGAGAGGTGGGCGCCGTTGAGGCATCCGCCAGCGCCTGGGTTTGTGGAGCTACAGCAGCCTCTCCTGCCGGTGGGAGATGGCCACACACTATTGACTCATGTTTTTTTTATTGGAAAGGGCACCCCCTCCCTACTGTGATGATTGTCTGGTCCCCTTGACAGTGTGGCATTTTCTTGTCGAGTGTTCCAGCCTTGGGGACCTTCGTTGTAGGTACCTCTCCGAGTACTGGGTGGGGGACGGTTCTTACAGTCTCTCCCAGGTGCTCGGGGAGGAGGCTTGTAGTGTGGGAGGGAACTTCCTCTCCTATGTGAAGGAGGCTGGCCTCCTTCACAAATTGTGAATTTTATGATATTTATGGCTTATTTGACAGTTCAATGTTTTTAATTCTTCTATATTTTACTAAAGTTAATCTGGTTAATTTGGTACAAATTTGCGTTTTAGTTGATATGTCCTTTTAATCATGCTGACTATCCCTTTCGGGGTAATGAAGCCTACCTTATGTGTATACATATTTTATTAATGATGTAGATGACCATATTTAGAAATCCTTAGAATTTAATATTATGTTGGATGGTATATGACCCTAGATGTTGTGCCGCCAGATGCCTAGTGGCATCTATTAATCAATCAATCAATACCTTAATATTCCATGTGGCAACTGCTGACACTACAAACACCCACATCCATTTCATCCGCGTCTAGCATTACCGTACCTTACACTCTACAAACATATTGTCAGACATCAGGGTTCCCATTATCCCTCACGTGATAAGAGATTTACGATATTCTAGATTAAAGTAGATTAAAGAAGGCCAGGAGGGAATAGGAAATTTTTTCGTCTCTGAGGGAAGGATTAAGGGAACAAGTAGTAGAAGTGACCCTGGCAGTGCGATGCTGGTCAGTTAGGAGCTCCGTAGGTATTAACCAATCACAGTCTATGAGAAAAAAGTCAATCACCAAGTATCGAAGGTGATGTGACCATAGTCATGAACCACCACTTTACCTAGATCACACGATGTGCCCGCACCATCGCTCTACACACGGAGTTAAGTAACATGAGCATCGCACAGTGACTAGGATGCTCAAGACCTTGTGTACAGAAATGAATCTAGAGTTGGTAGCACAACGAAAATCTATTATGATTGTGTTTTTAATAATTATGCGTGCAAAATTCAGAATGTATAAGGCAATTATTATGGTAAAATCTGATTATCAAAGTTTATATCATGATTCATAATAAAAGCATCTTATTTCAGTATTCAATTCGATGGTAAAGTGTTTTCATAATAGATTCTTTTATATAGATTGTCCACCCAATTACTGTGTTGCTGATCACAAAAAGGTGTATAAGTTTCAGTACACCCACACACTAAAGTTTCTGTACCCCCTCAGTGGAGGTCAGGGTTAGAGAGAACGCAGGCAAACGGACAGGGGCGCCCAAACCCTTAACCCCTTAAGACCGATCAACCGACATGTCGGTGATAAAAAAATTAATGGTTCGCTCCGAATAACAGACATGTCAACGTACCTATAAAAAACTGTAGCGATTAGCTAGTGAGCTGGCATTGCTAACGATGGAAAGCTAACGTCCTTGAGAAAAGGTTTGACTGTGGTAGTGGTGTCTGGCAACTGCGTATGCTGGTGGGTGGAGCCTAGACCTACCCCCACCAACAAGGACCCCATCTCACCACTACAGTCCCCTTCCCTCCGCTTGGTAGCCCTACCTTACTGATACACACACACTCCCTCCCTCCTCCTCTTCTAGACAGACAAAATTACACTGAAATACGTTTATTATAATTGAAAACCACTTAGACGCATTGTTTGGGTGTTTATTTACATGTTTAGAGCGTACGCATAGTGTATGAGGTTTTCTTTCATGCGTTTCAGGGGATACTATTTTATTTATTTTCGGAAATTTGAAGCTCTGTCATACGCGTTTTCAGTTCCTGGTGTGTAAATTCAAGCTCTTTCATTCTGCAAGAACAAAATTTGCCTACATGAAAGTTGAAAATTGACCCCCAGAAGTCGGCTGGGGGTGAAGATAAAAAAAAAAAAGTCGGTCGTAAGGGGTTAAATTATTGCCCACATCATTACAGGCTATACCACCCTACGGGGCAAGCACGAGGGATAAAAGGAATACAGGGATAGCTGTCTAATATCCAAAGGATAATATATATTCAGTAGTCTATCCCACTACGATTGTGAACAAAAGACAGTGCCTTTATTTAATTTAAAGGATATAATGTAACAGATATTCTAATTATATTGGTTTGTTATTACTTTTCAACTAATCACCTTCATTTTTCTTACCCTCTTCCCCCTCACCCTCGCCTCAAATCATCACATTTCTTCTCTCCTATATCCACCTACGTTAATGCAGTATGCACTTCTTTAAACCAGCAGGGTTCTTCAAACTACGTGTCCTGAATTCCTCCAAACTGTGTCGCAGGCTCACAAAAAAATTAAATACATGAATAAAATAGAATAATAATGTTCGTGACAATAAAATAAATATGAAGTTCATACATGAATCCACCTAACATATTTTTATAATCGAACATTCATATATTTAATTATTAATAAAACAAATTCATTGCACAAATATTAGCCTTCTTGAGAGAGAATGAGAGAGAGAGAGAGAGAGGGAGGGGTAGGTAAGGCAGTGTTTATGATTCTGGTTAGAATGCCTTTTAATCATAAATATTACGTTTCAGTTTCTGGCCTTGTATTTTCTTAGGTTGATAATTCTGGTCATTTGTAAAAGATCTTTCTGTATGGGTCGCGAGAATGATGTCCTAGTAAAAACTGGGTCACGACTGAAAAAGTTTGAAGAACCCTACTTTAAACTATTGGTGATTCGATACCGTTCACAGTGTATGCTTCATTCATTCCTCCTGACACATGTCTTCTCTACCTGATCATTCGTTACCCTCCCATAAAACCTCCTATATAGCCCCGCACACATTTCTCTCCTCCTCTCTCACTAACATCCCCCCTCCCTCCACCTGCAACTGTTGCCAGATCCGACGAGGCCCAAACCAAGTCGCTGTTAGATGGGGTGTGGACCCTTGATCTGTCCGGAGCTGTACCTTCTCAGCCTCAACGTGGTGTTTCCTCTTTGTATACCAACTCCTTGACCTCGTCCAACCTTCCTGCTTTTGCCTCAAGAAATGCCTATGTCAAGCTCTCCTTCTCTGGGGACCCATCTACGGACACAAAGCTGCGTTGGTTGTCTGATGTCAACAGGGCCTTCCAGCTGCAGCCTGAACTGGCTGAAGTCAAGATGGCTGCTGTCACCTCCCGGTTTGTCTACATCTCTAGGAAGCATCAGGACATCATTGATAGAGTCAAGGCTGGTGAATTTTTGTCTCTGCCTCTCATTCTTGAAGACTCGCCCGAGAGGTCTCGTAAGTTCCCCAGCTACATCCTCACTCGTTTTCCTATTGATGTTGACCTGAAACTTGCCAAGGGATACCCTGGTGTGTACTCTGCCCGTCGTTTTTTCCAAGATGGTTCCCCCATTAGCTGTATTGTTGTTGTCTGGAGTCAACCCGATCCACCTCCAAATGAGATTTCCTTTGATTTCCTCCCTTGTCTTCCACCGTGTGAGGTAAGGAAACTTCATAATGACCAGCCTTGGTGCTACAGGTGCTGGGAAGTTGGGCATATCTCCCGGTACTGTTCTCCCACTCACCGGACTTCTACCTCCAAATACAGAGTTCGCTAGTGACTGCCGGCTGGATGTCATCTCCTGGAATGTATATGGGATCACCAGTTATGCTAAGCTCACTCAACTCAAGACCTATAATTTTCGTCATCATCCCAGTGTTATTTTTCTCCAGAAAGAATTTCCAGGACGGCCGCTCACTGCTGGGCAAGCTCCTCCCCTCTCAGGTTATGTGCCATATGTTCATCTGGTAAGGAATGGTCTCCTGACTTACATTCATAGCTCCATGCCACATTGCCTTCTCCGTACCTCCACTGATCCTGATATGAGCTTTCAGCTATTTGAGGTTCTACCTGGGAATGGAGTACTCCAATTATGTAATGTCTATTCTTCTATTCTGCCCCAGCTAGACTCACTCTTGAGGCTCTTCCTTCTCCAACAGTGCGTGGTATGGTGTATATGGAAGATTTTAATACTCGGCATTCTGATTTGGGTGACGGTTCTGGCTCTATTAATCGTAATGCCGTTTGTCTCCTTTCGTACATCCGCAAGCATCATCTGACACGCTGGGTCACTGGCGGTGCCACTCATTGCCTGGGAGGTACTCTGGATTACATCCTTTCGTCTGGCCTGATAGCATCTCAGGTCCAGTGCTCCTCTGTGCCTGACTTATTCTCTGATCACATCGCTCTTCAGTTTCATTATTCTCTACCTGCTGGGTCAAGTGCTTCAGCCACTCGTTTGTGTATTGCTGTGTCCATGTATTCCCTACATTTGATATATTATCAGCTGAACAGTTGTACTCTGATCTTGTATCTGCTACTCATGAGTTTTATAGGCTATACGTTTCCCACCCCCAGCATCGCCATACTACCCACCCCTGGACGCTGGATGCACGTATACAGCCAACCCAACCCCTGACCTGCTCCATCGTTACCAGATGTATAGGGACGCTTTAGTTGCCCTGCAGGAGTGTGCTCACACTGAGTCCTGGCAGCGGTTCACGGACAGCATCAACCAGCAAACAAGTGTGGCTACTATGTGGCACCTCATCCATCGAGTTGTTAAAAAGACACCGGCCACTGCTCGTCATCACACTCCCGCCGACTATGCCCAACAACTTGTCGATGCCTAGTCAGAACAATCTACCCCAGCCAGTCTACCCATCCACACACAAGATGCACTCGCTTCCCGTGCTGCTGTCCATCGGCTACATCTAATGTCTGCTCTGTTGCAAGATGATGACGATGATGGAGAAGAGATAACTGAGGAGGAGTTGCACCGTGCTCTCTCTCGGGGTAGAGCTTCTTCCCCTGGTGATGATGGTATTACTTATGCTGTGCTGCGCCTACTTCAACAAGTTCCTGGGAACCCTCTACTTCGACTGTACAATCTTTGTCTTCGTGACGGTTGTGTACCACGAGCCTGGACCAGCAGCACAATAATACCCATCTCTAAGCCCGGCATTGCAAAGTTCAGACCTATTTCCCTTACTTCCTGTTTTTGTAAGGTTATGGAGAGAATCTTACTCAATCGTCTCATGTACAGACTGCAGGATCGCCTTTCTCCATGGCTGTTTGGTTTCCTTCCCTAGCGGAGCACACACCACTGCCTGGTCGACCTGTACTCTCGTCTTTCCAGGGACAGTGTGGTGGCCTTCATTGACCTTCGAAGTGCCTTCGATGTTGCTAATAGAGACGTCATTTTGGATCAACTGGTTGACTTTGGGATAAAGGGTAATTTACTATGGTGGATTCGAGGCTACCTGAGTAACAAGACCTCCCATGTGTTTTTCAGTGGAGTGCTCAGTCCTTTGTGCAGTTTTCATCTTGGTACGCCTCAAGGGGGTGTTCTCAACCCGTTGTTATTTAATATTCTGATGCATCGGCTGCTCACTTCTCTCCCTGATATTCCTGGAACTACAATTACGTGCTATGCTGATGATATCTGTGTTCATTCTACCTCACCAAGGGATCTCCAGTGGTTTCTTGACTCCTCTGTGGCCTCCTCTCACTGTGGCATTATTGTCTCCCCAGATAAGAGCAGAATATTCACCTGCCGCCTTCCTCAAGCTCGGCCAGTGTTCACCATTGGAGGGACTGTCATTCCCATGTGTTCCCAGTACCGCTACCTGGGCACGCCAGTCAGTATTTGGCCGATTGTCCCTGCCAGACCTCAAGACCATCCCATTGTCCAGGGCTTATTGGGTCATCTCCAGCGCTGACTTACACCACTTCAATGGCTCTAAAAACTCCTCGGGCATCTTCATCCCAGTAGCCAGAACCATCTATATTGCTTTTATCCATTCAGTTGTTGATTACCTCTCCCCTGCTTTGATTCAACTTCCTAGAGATACTCTGGAAACTTTAGAAAAATTTCCGAATTGAGCAATGAGAATAATTCTCGGCTGTCCAATGTCGACCAGGATAGTGAACATGCAGCGAGAGATGCGTCTTCCCCGATTAATCGAGAGAATTTATTGTAATGTTACTTGCTTCACTGTCAAGTGCCTCCATTTCCCACATCTTTCACCCCATTACTCTCAGTTAGTCAGGACTTCTCTTAGACCAAACTCCCCTGTCCCTCCCATACTGCTTGCTGGACGTACTCTTTAAGGTCTGTTTCCTCTATGCTCCGTTGTCTTAATATAGATATAATGGTTGCAGACGTCCCCCCAGGGCCGCCTCCATGGATGCTACCAACACCTGATGCGAGCTTCACACCTACTTCCAAGTCAGAACTGTCTTCTCTACAGCGGCAGTTGGCTCTGGAACACATAGAAACAGTGACGTCCTCCATCACAGATCCATACTGCCTCTAAACTGATGGCTCATTGCAGGTGGATGGTACAGCAGGTTGTGCCGTTTTCTCATCTGACATGGAGTCACCTCTAGGGGGCTGGGTAGGCCGTCGTCTCTGTAATCACTCTAGCTCAACATTGTGTGAACTGTATGCCATTCTGGATGCTGTTAGTGTTGTTTGTCAACGTGGAGTGAATGCTGCCATTTTTTGTGACTCCAAACCTGCCCTTTATTCCCTCTCTAAGTGTTCAGCCCACACACTCTACTGTTATTCAGCAGATTTTATTTTATTTTATTTTAACTTGACTGTCAAATTTTTATGGGTGCCATCCCATGTAGGTTTACGTCACAATGGTAAAGTTGACAGTTTCGCAAAGGAAGCCTGCCATCTGCCTCCTCGTGGTGTTGGACGATCTCTCTCCTTGACATGTTACCTTACTAGTGTTCGCTCCTGGAGCTGCTCTCCTCTCTGTATGGCGACGCAGGGATGCAGAGAGGCCCTTCAGCATCTCCATCACCCATTACGAGTCTGTCTGCCATCACAAATATTCCTACCGTCGTCGAGGCCTCATGGTTCGGAGGCACAATGTAGTCTCTGCTCGTGTGAGGCTTGGCTACCGGCAACCGTGGCAGGTTGCTGGGATGCAGGGTTAGCCTCCCTTCACTGAGTGTCGCTTGTGTCGAGCGCCTCGTGCTAATACTATAGAGCACTATTGCCTGGCCTGCCCCACTGTCCGACACTTGCTGCCCCAGGGCCTGCCACTTGATGTGGTTTGTCGACACCCGCTGAACCATCGGGTTCTGAAAGAACTTCTGGTACGCCACCCTTCTTTTGGTGGAATTAAGTAGATCATAATGTAAATATTTGTCTGTATGCTTGTGCTTCATTCTGTTATGTGTGTGTGTGTGTGTGTGTGTGTTTGGTTGTAGTCATTGGATTTTCACGAGTCCCGCCTACCCTTGTGTATTGTTGTCTGCCTGTTGACTGACGCTACGGCGCAATGAATAAAAATAAAAAAAAAAAATGGCTGGGAAGGCGACATCTCAAGGGTTGTCACCACTGCATCGCACATATATTACTGGTAGTAATGTAGTAATATATGTGCAATGTTTATATTGTCATTATTGAAGACAAGAATATAATTGTAGTGCTTAACCATACGGAAGATAATGGAGAACATTAGCCCAGTATTTCTTCCTTCTGTTTGGTTAGTAAGCCTGTTTGCCTTTGTGGTGTGTGGAGAAGGAAACTATACCCTCCACCTATCCCCCTTTCCGAATCTCACCCCCACCAGTGAATGCTTCAAATGAAGCTCAAAACTCATGGTTCGGGAATATTATCTTGGCCAGAGTTGACAACACTGTAGTGGCTGTCTTCCATTTGCCTGCCCTCTCTCTGACCCTGACTTCCACTGAGGTATACTGCTGTATTGAGAAAGGAAAACAAGGTAGAGTAGAGTTGAAACGAAGACCAGCCGATCATACAGGCAGCGGATAAGGACCCGTTTAAAATTCTCTACATAGCCTACATCATTAAAGTATTCACATTTTCTACATTTGTTTAACAACATTCTGGTACACGATCTGCTAGTAGTTATTGTGCCACAGCGTCAAAAAACAATAATGTTACCTCGGATATGTCTTTGTGTTACATAATTAGTGTAAATAGTTAATTAAACAGTTGATGATGTTGAATGCATACATACATATATATACTCACACACCTGATCCTTCAATTTCTACAACATGAAATAGAGTTAGATTTAGTCCACATAATTCATGGACATAAATCACTGTTGGTTAAATCCTAGACAGCTTTAAATTATAAAAAATAACAATGTATATTAGTTCTAATTTACAGGTGTAAACTGTACACTTTATGTATTCTAAAATTTAAAATTATTTTACCAAAACTCAGAAGGAAATATTTCTTGCACATCATTATTTTGAGAAGATAATTTTTCTTTACAGATGAGGTAAGGTAAGTGAGAAAAGCAATTATTTATGTAAATTAATAACGTAAATCACCGATATATTTACAAGTCAAAGGGAAACTGAAAGTTTGAAGATAAAAAGAACAACCGATCCATTGGCCTGATTCACTAACGCAGTTACGAGACCTTAGCGACGTTAAGGGACCTTAGCGGGAGAGAGAGCTATTCACTAACGAGATAAGGTAGTCTTAACCCAAACTATCGTACGGTATTACCTAAGGGAGCGAGGAGGCACCCTTACGCGAGATAAGGGAGTGAAATGTCCGACAAACGAAGAAAAACGGAGCTGCTCGGCGTACTTTACAGACATGTCATCATGGAACTCGTTGTTGCTGTTGATCAGGAACTTGTATTGCAACTCCATGTTGATGATAATCACCTAATACGGTATTATCGTTTTCCTCGAGTGGAAATATTGAGATTATGTGATGAACTTCAGAAATTGGAAGAGTTACCAGGCGATCTCATGCTATCCCCACTCATACATTGGTTTTAATTGCCTTAAGATTTTATGCAATTGATAGCTTTCAGAGTGTTGTTGGTCTAGTGTGTCTAGAGTAATAAATAAAGTGTCAGAGGCCCTCTACAGAAAAGCAAGACTGGAAATAAAAATGCCTACAGGAATAGCTGCCACAACAGACATTAAGAATATATTTCATAGACTAAGAGGTTTTCCTAATGTAACTGGAACAATTGATTGCATACATGTTCCAATCAAAACACCCAAGGAAAGTGAACATTTGTATGTGAACAGGAAACAGTATCACTCTATCAACATCCAAAGTTGTTGCCAACAATGATCAGAGTACTAGTAGCCTACATAACTAATGTGTGTGCAAAATACCCTGGCAGCACTCATGATGCATTTATCTGGAATAACTCTCACCTTAGGCAGAGATTTGAGAATGGAGAATTTGGAACTTCTTGATATAAACTAACTTCAGGCCTTAATTAATTAACCCCATCACATGAGCTAAAAGGAATTCGTCAAGAATTGTGGACTAAATACAATAATACCCATGTTTTTAGGAAGCATATGGTTAATGTTGATAATCATTACTGCTATATATCGTAACATATATTATGTCACACAGTAGTTAACTTTGCTACTTTACCACACAGTCCTCAGTAGTGTGTCCAAGTGAAGTCCCCATAAACTTCATTGTTTATTAGTAACATAAAGTTAGGTTACTTTTGATATTTTGCAAAGTTTTCACAGTTTACTTTAAAACCCACAGTCCTATTCACCCTATTCAAAACTCGTACAGTATATTCCAAATGCTTTCCCCAAATAAACAGCTACAACATAGGCTCTTTCTCTAAAAAAAAAAAAGATTTCTCTACAGTAAATGGAATACATACTGTGTAATGTATGAAAAAAAAGGCATTGCTGGACTAAAAGAGAATTAATGAAGGAAAGAAAATAGTTGAACTGACATTTTTTCTGTATTCCGGCTGTACTCCGCTGCAGAAGTAAGTACAAATATAATGCTTTGTCGAGCACTCTCCTTCACTGTTTACAAAACAATAATATCAGCTGATGAGAGATTCTTGCGTCTGATTGGTTGAACTCTTTTGTTACAGACTTCGTGATTGGTTAGCAGACGACAAGATAAAATAAAGTAGGGCCATCTACCGTCAAAATATGAACTACGACTTACGGTAAGGATAACTTCTCGCTCCCTTACGATTGTTTAGTGAATAGACCTTAAGCGGCGCGCTGACGTTATCGTAAGGGAGTCTTAGCGCCACTTACTTATGGGAGCACTTAAGGGAGTGTTTAGTGAATCCAGGCCCAGGCCTGGAAGAACCAGTAGATACGACATGACGAAGGAAATAGTGATGGAGAGGTGGGCCAGCATGTATAGACAGACAAAATAATCCCAGCAGTTGTGATATATATTTATCAGATAGTAAATTAAGACTGCAACTGAAACACGTCAGTTAATACTTACATTATTTACACAAATCTTTCACATATTAACCTCTACCACATTCATGACAGATGAAGAAAATCAGACTACTCTTTTTTAATACAGTGCTTTAAGTATAGTTAAAATATGCATTAGCATAACAGAATGGATAAGGAGGAACACAACTGTATGATGAGGACCCTTTATTGACGATATTTCATAACCCCAAAACGTCGTCAAGAAAGATTCCTCCTCAGACGGTGTTTTTTCTTATATGCGTTTCATTGTTCATGGCGATATATGCAATTTGTTATAATACAAGGACTGTATACGTCATACATAAACTATAAGATAATTAGAGTCACCTTTGCATCATCCTTTCTGGGCGATCTAAAAAATACAGATAGAAGCTATTGGCCCTATACAAGAAGATTGATGAAGCCGAGAATGGTAACGATACGATGTCTCAATAAACACAATATATAGCCATCTTACCGGTACTATGCCATCGTCAACACCACAGATAATTTTGTATATGATGATGTGGTATCAGAATGATGACATTTTTAAGGACAATACAGACCCATCGCACTGGTACTGGACCATCGGCAGCACCAAGGATATTCTGGCATACGATTGAGTGGTACCAGTACGGAGACTCATTAAACATACAATAGAGCCATTGTAAGGGTATTATCCCATGGTCAACACCACCAATAATCTTGCAGAGGGCTTTGTCACCAACGTTTTAGTGTAAATGAGTCTTTCAAGGGTCCATATGCAAAAACATTGATATTGTATGGCGACTCTCAAGATATAATACAGAGCCAATCGTACCTGGTACCAAGTGATAGATAACCTTGAATATGGCCTACGTTCCTACTAGTACGATTGTTTGGCTCATAGAAAGTAAATAATTACCTACACCACAGTTACAGTGACCTCCACTGGTAAGAAGCACAGAGTCTGGTGGGTTTGGCTAAAAGAGGCACTACTGTGTTCGTTTACATAGTGTAAGGGTCAAATTAATGGACATTATTAATAAGTATATTTCCATTCATTTTCTGTCTAGATGAGCAAACAAACACAGTGGTATCACAATTCGCCAAACCCACTAGACTTTGTGCCCGTTACGAGTGAAATCAACTGTACAGTAGAGTAATTAAACCCATTTTTCATGGCTTTACTGGCTCCTTTCCCGTAGTCAGTGAATGAATCCACCGACTAAAAACTGTAGGCAGGAATATCAGTGGTGCTGAGGACGGTGTGGTACCGGTACGATAGCTCTTTCGTGTCATCGTAGTGTACTGTACCATCGTTAACACAACGATTATATTTTCCTACAACCCTATGTAGACTATACCGAATTTCCTGGCATATGAATATCAATTTTGCACACGGGACAAAATGCGGTCACCCAACCAGTGCTAACATTCAAGAAGGCAAGGCGAGGGTCAAGGTCGTGGTGCAGAAGGCATGTGTCTGAGAGAGAGTCAAGCTTTACACATTTATAAGTCCTGAATTCTTTGGCCAAGGTTTTGTTGGGTAAACTCTGTTTGCAGCAACACTTCCTAGACTCAGAGTCCTTGTTATTGTCGCACTTCTTTCTCTTCCTCACACTATCATCTTTGGCGTTGCATTTTGCTTCGCAGCTGACCGGTTGATCTCGACCTGTTGGGAGCGAGTTTGAAGAACACGAACAAACCAAAACATTACCTTCTCTCCTCTCTTCACTACTGATGCATTTTTTTCCCTTCTGCTTATCATCTTTGGTGTTATATTTTGCCTCGACCCTGATTGGTTGAGCTAGCCTTTTTGGCAGTGAGGTGGAAGAACATGGACCAACCAATTCCATCTCTTCTCTCTTTCTCTTCCTCATGATATCATCTTTGGTAGTATATTTAGCCTCGGAGTAGAAGTTGACCTGTTGTGTCCGTCGTTTTAGCAATGAAGCTGGAGAATACGAACCAGCCATAGGTCCCGTGGTAACAGGCAATTGATACTCACTGACCACAGACTCGATCGAATTCATTCTGAAATTTAAGGGTAATTCTTTGCTGTCTCCAGTCAGAGGGAATGGAGTGAGGAGGGTAGAATTTTCCTTCACATTACGCTTGCTTTCTATTTCACTTGCTCCTTCAAATTTCTGCTTTTCAAACACGTTTCCATTTCGTTCCTGAAAAACAATACTGCCACAGTCACCTAACAAGTTCCCTTTCCACTCCGTTGTTAACCACTTCTCTACTCTTTCACTCTTTTCTTCACCATTTTCATTTATTTTCACTAACTCCAAGTTTGTATTCCACGCCTGCATACCATTGGCATCAATGTTTGTAATGGGTTCCATTTTAATGCATATATCCTTAATGTCCTCTACACTAGACAAATTAGGAGATCTATCCATTTGTGTTCCGCATTTTGTACTTGTGCTCTGAGAAAAATATAGGCTTTCTGATTCACTTTTGTATTTACTTTTGGATTCAATTTTAAGTTCATCTATTGATTCACTCTTGGATTTATTTTTCAATTCGTCAATTGATTTAAATTTGCATTCTCCGTTGGATTTATCTTTGGATATCAGTTCTTCAGAGCTACGAGCTTCTGGGTCTATGCCAGATGAACCATTGTTTTTGTTGTTGTTGTTGTTGGTGGTGGTGGTAATGGTGTTGGTGGTGCTGTTTTTTGTTATCGTGGCGAAGGTGGTGTTGTTACTGTTGTTGGTGTTGTTAGTGGTGGTTCCGTTAAATTTGTTACAGGTGGTGGTTGTTGTAGCACTGGATGGTGGGGAGACAAGAGACAGAGGACATTTGTTGTTGTTTTTAGCCGATGAAACCTGACCGGGGAGAGGGATGTCAGACAGAACTAAGGCATAGGAAAGATTGTTGAAGTCATTAATAGACATACTCTTGACATACTGGGTCAAAATATCCGGTTTTATGTTTATAGGAGTGGCCTTGGTATCAAGTGTAGAAGTGGTACTTTTTGACCCAAGGGGAGTAGACATCAATTTATCCTCCATTTTAAAACAAAGGTTACCAGTAGTATCATGGGAAGGATTATCCCCTTCACGGGAATGGACATCTCGGAGATCCTCGACATCACGTGTAGTATCATCTTTGGCCAAGTGAAGAGTAATTAATTTATCCTCCATTTTAGAATAAAGTTTACCAGCAGTGTCATAGGAAGGAATATCCAGGTCACGGGAATAAACTCCACTAAGATCCTTGACATCGGGATTCGAAGTAATCTTGATATCACTGTGTGTAGAAACAATCTTGTCATGAACAGATGCATCACTGATAAAATCACAAGTAGAAGTAACTTCATTCTCGTGAGCACAAATAGCAGAGGAAGTATCACTGATGTCACGGGTTGAAGTATCTTCGCTAATATATGTTGTGGAAGACACTTTGGAGCCACGATCAGATATTATATCCTTATCATTACCATGAGAATTAGCACAAAGTCCATTTGGATTAATTGGGACACTTATAGTATTACCATGATAGGTTGAAGGGTTTTGTCCACACTGGGAAGAACTTTTATCCACTTTCGTGTATTTCCTAACAAGATTTGTATGGAAGACTGTGGGATGTTGTTGACGTGTAGAGGAAGAGAGAAGAAATTGAGAATGGGAAGGAGGATGGAGAGGAAAGGGAGGAGTTGGAGGGGAAGGGAGATGAAAGGAATGAGTTGGAGGGGAATGGGGAGGAAAGGAAAGAGAGGGGGGGAGAGGGGGAGGAACGGAATGAGTTGGAAGGAGAGGGGGAGGAAAGGGAGTTAGAAGGAGAGGAGGAGGAAAGGAAGGATGGATAGGAAGGGAAGGATTTGAAGGGGGATGGGTGGGAAAGGAAGGATTTGAAGGGGGATGGGGAGGAAAGGAAGGTTCGTGAAAATGTGGGGGAGGTTGGAAAATTGGGAGAGGTTGTTGGAGAAGAGAGCTAGACCTAGGAATAGACTGAGATTGATGGAGAAGAGGTCTGTAGGGAGGTGGATGGAGAGGATTAGTTGCAAGAATAGCATGAAAGACAGTAGGTGGAGGGAGATGACTGGGTACTTGGCTAGGATGAAGTCTGTTGCGTGACACGGGCCCCATACTGGGGATGTTGTGGTTGCCTGTGAAGGAAAGACTCGAATGCAGAGAGGGAGTGAGCCGTGAGGAAGTGGGCAAGAATCCTTACCGAGGTCGTAGGAACCAGTGAGTGCGTGACTGGGATGGTGATTGGTTATTAAATACAGGGACAGCTGTACTAGAAGCTACCGAGGCGTTGATATGGACGGGAGGAATAGAGGGTGGTGATTAGATGTTACAGACAGGGACAAGAAAACTAAAAACGATCAACGTGGATAGGAATTGAGTAATTGGAACTGAATGAGTGAGGAACTGTGATGGTGAATGATTAAACACAGGTGGGAGGAGTACCGTAAACGACCAAAATAGGGGCAGGAAGTTCAAGGGCGGAAGAGTGTATAGGGACGTAAAAGTGGATAGAAATCGAGGTATTGGAGCAGAGTGAGAGAGGGACAAGGGTGGTGATTGTGTAAATGACAAACATAAAGCTTGCAGCAGAGACTGTGATATGGAAAGGTGTTTGTGAAGGGACGAGAGCGATGGATAGTTATAAGGACTTAGATTTTTGTTGATTCAGGTACAAAGGAATTGGGAAGAGAGATGATAGAAACATGGCATCCGGTGTGAGTCGATGAAACTCTCTTGTTGTGGAGAGATGGAAGGAGAGGGACACACGAAGGGGAATCTGTGTATGTGTACGTGTGTCGTGTGAGAGGGACTGTGTGTGTTTGTCGTGTGAAAGAGATTGTGAGTGAGTCGAGAGAGTGATAGACTCAGCGAACACCTATGAAAACAATTGTGATTTTTCTTGTTCTTCACTGCAAAATGATTATCGATCTTTCTTCCGTGGATCCGGTTCATCTTTTTTCACTGCAACATGGACATCATTCTTTCTTCACTACAACATGTTCATCGTTATTTGTTCACTACAGTATGATCATCGTTCTTCATGGCAACATGTTCATCATTCTTCAAACCAATCTGAAATACAGGAACTGTTAGGAACTGGCCAGGACAAACAACATTGATTACACTCGTTAAAACAATCTTATCTATTATAAGGACAGGTGTAGTCTCTTAAAAGGTTTTTACTACTAAACCATTGTTGGCATGTGTATTAATTTTTCTACTTAGCGCAACTCAGATAGAGGTGGCTCTGTTTAGGGATAGTATACTTTTAGTACATTAGAGCCCCTTCATTCATCTTAACTATGCCAGGAAACATTAACAGATAATGATAGGCTATTGCTTGGAATACTTTGAAGGAGTTAGTGGCTTGGGAGTCACCAACATTGTTCTACCCTTTTAACTGGATCTTTACACCATGAGTAGCCATTCCATACCAAATTTTATGATCACTCAATCAACCATCCAGATTTCATTGTTTTGCATACGATGGCCTTGATACGGTACAATGACCCTGACACAATGCTGACCCATCATATCAGTGCTGTGCAACCATCAACATCACATAGCCTGGTAACGGTACGATGAGTCCCTAGACATAATACAGAACCATCGTTAACAAGACAGATATTCTTGCATACGATGGCGTGACTATTTACGATGACTTTCTATATATAATACAAAGCCATCGTACCAGCACAGTGTCTCATCAACACCACGAATATTCTTGCATACGATGGTGTGATTATCGTACAATGACACCCTAAACATAATACAGAGCCATCGTACCAGTACTGTGCCTTCTTCTACACCAGGGATGCACAACCGGCTTCCCGCGGGCCGCATGTGGCCTTCAAGCAACCCTCTGGCGGCCCTTAGTAGATAATAAATGGTAAAAAATAACAACAATAAAGTTTCAATCGAACATAAAGCTTATCTATGAATCACAGTGTCAAAAATCGCATTAAGAAGACTGTGTCATGTATGCCAGGCAAAGATTAATCATAGTTTTGTAACGTAATGAATTAAGTCATTAAGTACTATATTTTTACCATTAAGCACCTAAAATTTCTACATTTTGCTTAACATAAATCTTGCGGCCCTCAGTGAGTTTTAAGTTTGATCATGTGGCCCAAGGAGCCCAAAAGGTTGTGTATCCCGGTTCTACACCATTGATAATCTTGCATGCGGCCTTTAGAACACAGCCTCGTAATGATCAATTGATATGCTGTTGTTTATGTTCCTTTATATGTAAGGTCGTTAAAACATAGCTTAAGTAAAACATAAATTAAGACAATATTGTTACACAATAATCAATATTTTAAAATCCTTTTTTTGTACTCTAAGTCCAAACATAGAATGGGAATATTATTTACACAAGTCAAATATCTATTTGGCAATTTTTTTAACAAGTAGAATAATTATAATGATATGCATTTTACACAATATTTAAAAAATACCTAGTGCACTTATTTTACACAAGTCAAATGATCATATGGCAATTTTATTTACACAATAGCAAACATATTTTGGCAATCATTTTTCCACAAGTCGGTAATATTATCAAAGTATTCAATCAGAGACATGATATAATTTTCTCGTTATAAAGTTATTAGTCACCTCTCAAGCTAACGGGGATATTTACTGGGAGTGAATTCGAGGGCTATACCTATTCCTCTAAACAATGCAACAAACTAAATATTTTCTCTTTAAACAGGTACTTATGGAGTGCAGAGGAAAGAGAGAAGCGGTGTGTGTGTGTGTGTGTGTGTGTGTGTTCCTGGGTCACATTTAGGCCTCGTCCACAAGAAACCCAAGTCATGTCTTAAACATGCTACATACATGCATTTGTACAAGCCACAAACATACATAATAATAATAATAATATTTCACAATGATCTAACAATAATAACAACAATAATAACAATATTAAAAATAATAATAACAACAGTAATAGCAATAATAATAATAACAAGAATAGTAACAATAATAATATAACAATAGTATTAAGGAAATAACAGAAACATTTTAATAATGAGGATAATAAAAATTATGAAGAGTCACATTTTATTCTTGTATGTTTAGTGGTTTATAAGCTACTATCCACCAAAGCTTTGTTTATGTTTTGTAAAATATTCCTGTAATGGAGAGCGGACACACACGATTATGCCCGTGCTTTAAGGGTTAACCACCGCACAGGGAAGGAGTGCTAATTAATACAAATTTTTCCTGATATCTAGGAAACAAGAAACATTGTACTGTAGATTGGATATGGGAAAATTTAAATAATTAGCACTAAATTTCATGTAAAATTGTAGTTTCAATAAATCAAATAGTTGTACTTATTAATTAGAGAAATTATATCTTCCAAGAAACTCAAATATTTGTACTTAGATAGATTTATTAATCAGGGAAAAGATATTATAATTATCCCATGCAGTTCAAATTTTAGATGCATGATTCAAGTTTTTTTTTATTTTTTTATACTTGAATACTGGAGATTTATTTTTAATTTTTAATTGAGAGGTAGAGGGTAAAGGCAGTTACGAAAGCACCTCTCCTTTAAAGATTATTAACTTTTTCAGTCTGTGCTCCATATAATAAACCTTCCATGATAGCCGAGCACCCAGCAAAATTCCTCCATCCCTGTCCATGGTTTCTGGCCAAAAATACTCTATTTCACTTACTCCCTACGTCTAAACTACAATACTTAGCAACTAAAATTTGGTTCTGTTCTTACCATCAACTCTTCTTTTTTCCCTTAAGACCAACCCTAACTTTCTACAGCTCCTGATTGCAGGGATATTAAATGATGAACAAGAGTAACTTTTATCGCAAGAGCGGGTGGTATTCACGCACGCATGTTAAGCACTTCTGTGATGTGGCACAGTAGGAGGTGCAGTGCAAGGTTGCAAGGTGGCCGATATTTTGGCGAAATTACTGGAATTTGGCCGTATGATATAATACTGGGCCATGAATATATTTAGCCATCACGACCAGACTATTTGGCCGAATTCTGGATATGCGTGTATTTACTTAATTAATTTCACAGGAAATAATATATTGTTCCATGGATGTCTGTCGGCGTGTAACTCTCTTTCACTTCACCTGTTCTGGACGTGTGAAGTTAGGAATACGCCGTAAGCATGCTGCTACCCCTAAAATGTTCTTCCGAATCCGCAGTTCCCTATTGCAAGGGGTTACAATTACATGCATTCTGATAAGGTTCCTAGTTATTGAGGTTGCTTCAAGTTCTTCAGTTAACTCAGACCACGTCTGCTCTGTGTAGTATCGTGTCAGCAAATAAATGGAAAACCAGTTATGAAAGTGACAGAAAAATAAGCCATGGGAAGAAAAATTATTATTATGCTATGGCATGCCTCACGACATTTCTCAGTAATGCTGTTGTGGAAAAAATGTTCTCTACTGTAGTAAATGTGCAAAGTTAAGAAATCTTTTTGGCTGAGAAATGTTGGAAGCAATAATCAGAGTTCGTGCACATCTCCAGCTGCAAGGAAAATGTCGTAGAGATTTCCCGGTAACACCACACATGCTTGGATTATTCAACACTCCTGACATGTACGGTGTGAGAGTCGGCCAGGGTTGGAGTAATTACAATTCAAATTCTTAATTAAATTACGTTAAAATTTTTAATTGCAATTATAATTACAATTACTCACGTGAAGTTCAAATACAATTACAATTACTACAAGAGACAGCCAATTATAATTACAATTAAAATTACCCAGCTTCGAACAATAAGCTTTGGTTAAAAAGAAAAACGCTAGTATCGAGCAGTTGTCATTTATTGAAAATCTACAACAATAGTTTGTAAAATAACTAAATTAAGAATGTCCTATGATTAAAGCCAGTGGTGCAACTAGTTATGTAAATTGGTAAAAAGGTTATACAATTTAAAATTTCATTTTTGTAGTTTTGAAAACATTTAGCATGGTAGCTTTCATGGTCGAGGAGTGGGAAGCAAGAAAGAGTATGACGGTGAGAATTAACAGAGAGAGAGAGAGAGAGAGAGAGAGAGAGAGGTGGATGTATACGGGTAGGGAGAGGGGATTGTACAGTAGGTGGTGGGGTTACTGGGATAGTGATGCTATACATACAGACAGAGAAACAAGAAGGGTGAGAAGAGAAAGGGAGAGAGGGGAAAGGGGGGAGGAAAAGGGGAGGGCAAAGGATGAAGAGAGGGAAAAGGAGAGAGGGTGAGGATCGAAGAAGGAAAAAAGGAGGAGAGAGGGAGAAGGTCGGGCGAGACAGAATGACACACAGACAGAGGGAAGGCCAAAGAAGGGGGAAGGGTAGGTAGGAGACAGAATGACAGACAGACAGGCAAAGAGAGAGGCAAATAGACAGATAAATATAGTAGCATGGTAGTATCATAAGTACTACTCACCATTATCACTTATATGCCTTCTACTATCACAATCATAATACATGTCACCATTATTTTTAATATTATTATCACCAGCATCACTAATGCAAAGTTGCAAACATGAACATCATCAATTCATCATAATTATAATGTTTCATAATTATATCCGTGATACAAACTTACTGTTATATGATCGTCATCACAAGTTTTGTAAACATTACCATCTTGCTATTACTTTCACCACCAGTACCGGTACTACCACTATACAGTACTACTAGACTACTATTTTACTATCAGCACTAGCCTACACCTACGAGTACAGCGATCAACTTTCCAACAAATTAGCCTATTAACTATGACACCGGTCACTCACCATCATCGCTAATCACTATTACGTAATTTCATTGTCACATTATCACCATCACATTCATTAGGGTCATTACCAAATGAACTGTCATAACCATCCCAGCTACTACAGTACAGTCATACTCATAAGTCATAACGTCTAGAACTAACACAACCATCATCATCAGGGAACGGATAACTATACAATGTCATTCTTACCGTATCTTCAGAATACAAAGTGAAGAGGTGAAGAGTGAAGACTGAGGAGTTAGGACCTCGCCGTATGAAAGTCTAGGAGGCAATAAAATAATTATCATGTCCCAATCCTCCAAACAGGGAAAAGTGGACGCGTCTGATTCTCGTATAATACGTAGGTTGTCCAGTAAGGGTTGCCATACTTCATAATATACAGTATACACATATTTGCCACCATAGCAGTATATACAAGGAATATCAGAATTTTAGTACAACTTACTTTTTTCACAATTACAATTAAATTACAATTACTTCATTAAGTTCTACATCCAGTTACAATTATAATTACAATTACATACTTTACTGTAATTAATTACATTTCAATTAAATTACAATTACTCTAACCCTGTGTGGGACCAGTGGACGAGGGAGCTGAAGCTGATCATTTCGTCTAGGCTAGGGTGACTACGGGCCCCCATATTTATGATACATAACATTGTTCTCGCAAATATATTTGAAAATTATTTGGTCGATTTCTTTAACAGTTTGGCTGATTTAGCCATGAGGTATTGGATTAGTTGGCCGAGAACGTCTCAGAACCTGGCAACCCGGGTGGAGTGCCAGGTGATGGAAAGATGGGTTGAGAAACGGTGGGGGGGCACCAATCCGGTCGTTTAAGAATTATTTTCGGGAGCCTCATGCGTTTCGAAATCCAGACATGCACTGAATGAGCTGTGCTGTCCTACTGATACAATGCAGGGTATAGCCCGAATGTAAAAACTCCTGCCCAGTTAGCTAATTTTCACGCAAAATTGGAAATACTGGGAAACTCCGCCACCAGTTTGCCTGGTTCAACTTGAGTTCCCACTGCCCGATCGTCTAAACCCTGAGAGAATATCCCGCAGCAAGGGGTCAAAGAGTGGGCATATTAGAGTCCAGCAACTCTGTACCGCGGGCATTTTGCAAAGCTTAACAAAACCTTTGGTGGCAAATAGCTAATAAAATAAAATACTAAACCTACAGGACTGATATATGATACTGAAGTACAAACCTTTAGCTGTCTCCTGATGTACAGTAGGCTACTTGTGAAGACTATTTTGACATCTGTAGGACAGGTACAGTTGCCTGACGAAGTTCGTCAAGTCCTGACTGGTGTAGGGTAGGGCCACAGAGCTGGTAATAATGTGAAGTATAAAATGCCATATACTGCTACTATTAAATATTTGTAACTTAACACCCATATAACTGTGATCAACATTACGTTACGTAAATGTATTCATTTTATATTATTTGAAAAAACACACAAGCCCTGAAAAAATATCTAAATGTGTTGTGTTGTGCAAAAACTGGAAAATAATCGACACCTGTATCCACTGAAGGCATTGCACTGCAGTTATCGTACGGTGCTGTCTGTCGAAAGTTTGAATTACCGAGACATGTCAGTCGTGATGCAAATTTTATAGTCCGTGGGCTACTGGGGCTCCCATTTCACCCCCCCCCCCCCAGTATCCATCATGGGTGGTATCATTTTCTTCAGGGGTAACCCAGAAATCAATTTAGGCAATCCCCGAAAAAAATAGGGATGCAGTACCCATTTCGGCCATTTTTCTAGATCGCCGCCTTCGATTTTTACGAAATCGAATTGGTCATAACTTCACTCCTGGTTGACATAGAATCATAATCTTGGTGTCTACACCATGGAGGTATAATATAGAGGAGGCGGCATGAGCCGCTCGTCCTGTACACCCAAAGTGAAGCCAGGGGCGGACCCTATTACCCTACCCCCATTGACTCAAAACATTGCCCCGGCCGCTATAAACCCATTGTAATTATGCTCTTATTTTCTCATATTAACTATAATTAGAGCCAGAAAGAGACTTGAATTTGTTCCATATATGATAACTGCATAAAATTATCCAATTCTGTATATTATCAAAAGTACTTAAACCCATTAAATACCGCTGTTTCCTAGAGCATTATCTCTTCTCGCAAACTTTTCCTAGGAGTATGAATGAAAGAATGAATGAATTAATGAATGAATAGTTTATTTTATGCAAAAAGTATAGTAAAAGAGAAGGTCATAGCTTACACACCAACCCACAGACAGTATTATAAGGTTACAGAGAAATAAGAACAAGTACAGTTGCCCACACATGAATCTGGTACGCCTCGCTACTTGCGAGATACCTACAACAGGAAGGAAAGTGAGCAAAAGTTATAGTTTGTTGACAAGCAGATAGTAATAATATTTTACTGTCTGCCTGTTAACAAACTACATCTTTTTTCACTTAAATTTCCTTTCGTTGTAGCCACCTCACAAGTAATGAGCCATAACAGTTTCATGTGTGGGCAACTGTACAAATGCAAATAAAATTAACTATATAAAGAGTTCTAGTATGAGACTCTGGAAGGCCTTATGTCACTCTTTAAGTACAGTATATAAATAATATATACAGTAAGATGTGTATAGTGAAGTGAAGATGTGTATAGTGTAGTGAAGATGTGTATAGTGTAGTGAAGATGTGTGATGTGCAGTGAAAATGTAGCCTACATAGTGTAGTGAAGATGTGTATAATGTAGTGAAGATATGTATAGGGTAGTGAAGATTTACATAGTGTAGTGAAGATGTGGTTTGTTGTGATGTGTATAGTGTAGTGGTGTGATGTGTATAAGGTAATGGAGATGTGTGTGTAGTGAAGATGTGTATAGGGTACTGGAGATATGTGATGTGTAGTGAAGATGTGTATATTATGGTGAAGAGATGTGTAGTGTAACACCCAGATCTGTCATGTAATAGAGTTCACACTCAGGTGTAGTGTCTTGTATCAAACACATTTTACCACTTATAAGCCACATGGAATCTTACCATGATGGCTGCATAGATGTTACTACATAAAGTGTGTCATCACTTACTCAGTTCCAGTTCACTCTGATTCACACAAAAACATTAACTACTCATCAGTCCCAGGCCTTAATTTTACAATTATAAAAACTCTTTTGGCACATTGGCTTAACTTAGACTACAGTACTATAACTTAGACCTAAGTTCTCAACAACCAAATAGTCTACGTAGTAAACACAATTATAAATTAAATAAGTTTAAAACATTATGAAATATGCTAAAACATTCATAATACAATCTCTCAACACTCGAGTTATCCTACAGGCCAACCTTAACTTGGGCACAAGTAGGCCACCCCATGGAGCCAGTTTATCTTTTATAACCCAGTCAATGCCATATACAGGGTGTCCGGAATTTTTTGCCCGAAAATTTGGCAAATGCATCCTTTATTAATTCTGAAAAGAAAATACTCTATTGATGTTGTCTTTTTTTTTCTCTAGTTTAGCGGTAATCGAGACATTTAAATGTGTGACAGAACGTTAGGCAATGTACACAGAGGCAACCCCCCGCCGCGCCCCGCAGCCCCTTGAGTTGCCAAGTCGGAATAAATGTACATTTTATTTCAAATTTTACACGTTATTCTCAAAACTGTGTTATACTTATCAATCAATAATCATTAGACAGGACATTTTTATACAAGAGTATGTCACTTGAAAACAGGGTAGGCTTCATAAAGTTCAAGAAATTCGAATAAAATAAGTAGGTTACACGGCAGATGGTACCCGAGGGGTGGAGAGATTTGCCGCCTCACCGCCTGCCACAGTCACTGCCACACCTGACACCCAGCAGCATTCTCCTGTAGTGAGGGTGGAAGGAAGAAGTATTCTACGGCGTTCTCCCACTCATTTCACTACAATGCCATTCACCTTCACCAACGCTGAGTACACAGATATCATGCTCATCTACGGCTTCTGTGGAGGGAGTGCTGAAGCATCAGTGAGGGAATACCGACGGAAATTTCCAAACAGAAGAATCCCAGATCAGATCCCAGAAAAGAAGTCATCATAATCATAACAAATACCTTTGCTCTAATAGTTAGAGTATAAAAATGTCCTGTCTAATGATTATTGATTGATAAGTATAACACAGTTTTGAGAATAACGTGTAAAATTTGAAATAAAATGTACGTTTATTCCGACTTGGCAACTCAAGGGGCTGCGGGGCGCGGCGCGGGGCTGCCTCTGTGTACATTACCTAACGTTCTGTCACACATTTAAATGTCTCAATTACCGCTAAACTAGAGAAAAAAAAAGACAACATCAATAGAGTATTTTCTTTTCAGAATTAATAAAGGATGCATTTGCCAAATTTTCGGGCAAAAAATTTCGGACACCCTGTATACGTGAGGTTATACATTAACAGTTAATATCACAACACTATAATAGTCTTGGCTTTGCAGTTTTTGTGTGTACAGTATCAATATTCTACAGGACATGGGTGTCACGGTGTGAGGCAGGTGATGAATTTCACTTCGTTGATTTGTCCATTTCTGTCGTATATTTTTCTGTATGACTTAACATACCTATGAAATGTAGAAGAAAGACTCCTGTCTCTCTGGGTACACCCATATGCTGAACACGCCGGCATTATTACAAAAAATGGCAAAGAATGTTGGTGAAGTTGATGGTCCGACGTGATCAGCTGAGGTTTGTTTTGAGTCAATGGGGAGACAACCGACCAATAGCGAGTTGGCTTCACCTTTGTGACGTCATGCCGTCTCCTTTATATTATACCTCCATGGTCTACACCTAGGTTTTCGAGGTCTGTGAATTAATGGAACCTTTACCGAAGTGATATATTTAATATTATGTGCAGTAAGGACAATTTGAGATAATTGTACTATTATCAAGCATTAATCTCTCCTTCTCTGGCTGGTGTTTCTGGTGTACAAATTTATTTATGATATCAGTAAGCATTCAATAGTAAAGCCAATGTTAATATATGCATGTTATATCATGATCTTTATTTAAGGAACTACAGAATATTAATCCCATATCACCATTCCTTAATAGTAGAGGTCGCATGAGGCAGAAAAAACTAGGAGTGAATAATAATGCATCTGTTATGTTCAGTCTGATGTCATATGCAGCACAGACAAGTACAGTCGGCAACAGAAATTCATCCCATTCAGCTCGGTTGAGAGGAGCCTGGTAATTTGCTAGCACACTATGAAAGTTACAAATATGGATGAAATGCATAATACTGAAGATCATTTGCCATTTAAATCATACTTTTCAACTCTCATACAGTGTTACCAGATCTCCCGGATCCTCTCAACCCGAACTGAATGGGACGAATTTCTGCTGCCGGTTGTACAAGCCTCAGTCGATCAAAGGTATAGAGCGCCAGCGTAGAGGGGTTAGTGAAAATTTAATTGTTCAGGGAGAGATGACCAAGAAGCCGGCTGATTGGAGAGAATTCCTCGCAAATGTGTGAACAAGAAACAGCTAATCCAGATCATTCTGAAGGTGTGGAGCTCAGACTCATTAGCTGCACACATTGGTTCCAGAAAAGTTACTTTAATATGTGAAGGTCAGGCGTATCAACTCAACCAGAGTTGGAATATCTGTGCATTGTAACCAACTGGCGCCATTGGCCTCCAATCAAGAGGAGACAGATTCACGTGTCATACTCTACTACATGTATGCTCAGGAGCAGGGCTACAGCACTGTCAGAGTTCCCAGTCCCGACAGTGACATCTACATTCTTTTGCTGTATGTCCATGAGATCGCAGTCACTATTCTATTTGAGACCGGAACAGGGAATAAGAAGAAATTTATCAACATCACTGAGTTAGCTGAAGATTACAAAGAGGAATGTGGCACTGCACTCAACTCTCTACATGTGTTCACTAAGTGTGACTGACACTACTAGTGCTTTTAAGGGCATTTGGAAGGTCAAACCGATCAAACTGCTCCAGAAGATCCCCAGGTTCCAAACAATACTTGCTGAGCTAGGAAAAGAGTGGCAGGTCAGCAACACTCTACTGACAGGACTAGAGGAGTTTACCTGTGCTTTGTATGGGCATAAGAGGTTCACCAGTGTAAATAAACTGAGATTTACTATCATCAAGGAGAAATGTACGACAACTGATGGCAACATCAAGATCAATCACAGCATTGATATGAGCCAACTTCCACCTCGTTCTCGAGCACTCATACAACATGTACGACGAGCAAATTCTCCAGATGGCGCTCTGGAGACGTTCCATGTACAGTTGCCATTAGATGACCCGAGGCCACCCCATCCACGAACATGCTCGTGTTGTATCTGGTATCAGTGAAATATATGAACTGGACCGAAATTCAGTCGTCTGGTCGGGTGAAACAAACCCAGTGATAAGTGGTCAATATGCAGATTTAACTTTTCTGCAATGAATATTATGCAAAACAAGCTTGTTGGTGTACGAGGTAGCCTCGAGTCATTTGATGGCAACTGTACATATCTTGGACCCACCATCTTCTACATACAGAAGGTCACGGTTGTCACTTGGTTGAAGGGAAATTGGAATCCCTATGGTTTGATGGAGATTCGGTACCACAACGATTGGTAGATCATCTCCCAGATAAGGATGAGGAACTTAGAGTTTGAGGATGTGGCGAATGAGGTATTGTACACTCGCAATCCAAAATTTGTATCCAGGTTTTGTTGAAGTTTCGAGTCATTTGACATACTAGTGAACCAATTACAACGCTTATCCTGTTTTATATTTGCTTGAGGTCGCTTAATTAATACTCGATCAGGCTATTCGAAGCAAGCCTGGATACATATTTTGGATTGCGAGTGTACAGTTGCCTAAAAGGTTCTTCTTTACCCCCTGTAGTGGGTGATAGGGTAGAGGACAGATGGGAAGTTATCTCTGAAGTCGTGAGAGAGAAAGCAAAGAAGGTACTTGGGATGACATCGGGACGGAGAAAAGAAGACAAGGAGTCTTGGTGGTGGAATGAGGAAGTTCAAGATAGCGTAAGTAAGAAGAAGCAGGCGAAAAAGAAGTGGGATAGACAAATGAACGAAGAAAGCAAGCAGGAGTATAAGGAAATGCGGAGTGCAGTAAATATACCAGTGGAAGCATGGAGGTGCTTAGGAGAGATGGCAGTGGAGTTGTTTACCAGAGTGTTTAACAAAATCCTGTAGGGCGAGAGGATGCCGGGTGAGTGGAGAAAAAGTGTTCTGGTACCGATTTTCAAGAACAAGGGGGATGAGCAGAGCTGTGGCAATTACAGAGGTATAAAGTTGATTAGTCATGCAATGAAGATATGGGAAAGGGTGGTGGAAGCTAGACTGAGAAGAGAAGTGAGGATTTGTGAGGAGCATTTTGGTTTCATGCCCGGGAGAAGCACTACAGACGCAATATTTGCCTTGAGAATGCTGATGGAGAAGTACAGGGAAGGCCAAAAGGAGTTGCACTGTGTGTTTGTAGACTTGGAGAAGGCTTATGACAGGGTGCCGAGAGAAGAGTTGTGGTATTGTATAAGGAAGTCAGGAGTGGTAGGGAAGTATGTGAGTGTTGTGAAAGACATGTATGACGATAGTGAAACTGTAGTTAGGTGTGCAGCAGGTGGAGGTGGGGTTACACCAGGGATCGACTCTGAGCCCTTTCTTGTTTGCAATGGTGATGGACAGATTGACTGATGAGGTTAGACAGGAGTCTCCGTGGACAATGATTTTTGCAGACGACATTGTGATATGTTGTGAGAGCCGGGAAGGAAGTCGAGGAAAAACTGAAGAGATGGAAACATTCACTGGAGAGAAGAGGAATGAAAGTAAGTAGGAGCAAAACTGAGTACTTGGCTGAGAAAGGGTGGGGATGCAGTGAGGCTGCAAGGAGTAGAGGTGGCGAGGGTCGATAAATTAAAATACTTGGGGTCAACTGTACAAAGTAATGGAGAGTGCGGTAGAGAGGTAAAGAAGAGAGTGCAGGCTGGATGGAGTGGGTGGAGAAAGGTAACAGGAGTGATATGTGACAAAAGGGTTTCTGCGGGGATGAAAGGGAAAGTCTATAAGACAGTGGTAAGGCCAGTTATGTTGTATGGTATGGAGACAGTGCCAATGACAAAAAGACAGGAGGCAGAGTTGGAAGTGGCAGAATTGAAGATGCTGCGTTTCTCACTGGGAGTGACGAGGCTGGATATAATTAGAAATGAGCATATTAGAGGGACAGCGCACGTACGAAAGTTTGGAGACAAAGCTAGAGAGGCGAGACTAAGGTGGTTTGGTCATGTACGGAGGAGGGATGAGGAGTATGTGGGAAGGAAGATGCTGGAAATCGATCTAACAGGAAGGAGGAAAAGAGGAAGATCCAAAAGAAGTTTTTTGGATGCAGTGATGGAGGATATGCAGGTGGTAGGGGTAACAGAGGAAGATGTAGAAGACAGAGCAAGGTGGAAACAGGTGATCCGCTGTGGCGACCCCTAATAGGGAATAGCCAAAAGATAAAGAAGTGGCTGTGGGGTACATGTGGCAACGTTGAAGACTTTCAGATCTCTTCTGATACAGTACAGAATGATTCAGCAGGGAGATTGGTCACATTCATAAGTGTAATTCGAATATTGTTACTCTGCTACATCTACGCCAGACACAAAACAGGGGGTAAAAAAGAACCTTTCGGCAACTGTACCTTACAGAGTGAGGAGGAACTTTAGATCACACAGAGCTGTGTTGATGTAGTATTCGACATTGAATGGTATTATACAAGTTGTAAATGAACTTTTGTGAAATATAAATGATGCTATAAGTATTGAATATGGAAATATATTCCATATGAAGTTAATGATACATTAAGCAATATTCCTACTGATTCTTATCTCCCTAACGGGAACCGCCTTGACGTGGTGGGGGGGCTTGCGTGACTCTGAGACCTGGCGAGCTAAACTAGAGGGGGCTCCGACCCCTGCTCTGCCCCGATTTCGGGGAGAGAGGGCTTCCCATGCTAGTAAGGTCGCCAGTGATAGACCAGACAAAATGGTTCCCATGCATTAGGCTGCCAGTACGAGCCGACAGTGCTGCCCTCCAGAGGGACCGCCCTCTAGAGGCCGTCCTATGTTGGATGGTTGGGTGTCTGGGCCGGGAGATGTTGGGGAAGAGGGTATCAGCACCGTCGTGGGCAAACTTTCGAACCATTGGGGCTGCTTTTTAAAACGAGTGGCCCCGTCGGGGAAGAGGTACCCCGCCCACGGCGACCAGCGTTCGGTCCCCTCATCTGCCCGGTAGGCAGTAGCCCTTGGCTCCTGGGGCCAATATAACAAAATCAATGATTTATGGATAAAGAAAAGCCCCAATCTATTCCTCGAGCGGTGGTCGACAAGGCCATCGAGACGTCACTCTCTAGTCGTGGTGGTATGCAGAAGGCTGCAAATAAGAGTAGACCTAGCAGGTCGGGTGTTGTGTCAACAAACCCTGTTAGTGGTTTGATAACGTTAATGTTAACGAATGTACTTGCATCCCTTTCCTATGGCACTATCCACTCCATTTTTAAGTATTTGGGAGTGGTTCTTCGTTTCCGAATCACTTATGACAGTGACTGTAGGTCTAATCGGTGCTATATTACTTTCAATACAAATGCTGCTGCCAAAGCAGCTTTTGAAGGAAAAGATTCTCTGATTGTGGGAGATACTGCAAAGTTCAGATGATGCGGTCCACAAATGTAGTTGACAGTAACAATGACTACTGCCCTAACATCATTGATGACCCTTTAGACCATGTCCCTAAGGAGCGTCGGGTTCCTACACCCTTTTGGTTTGTAGCCTACTACAGGGCGGGACATGGTAACCTTATCCATGCTACCCGGTATCTGGAGAAAGAAATTGGACTACTACCAATGAGCCACATAAAAAATACGGTAAAGGCGTTTTAATCATAGCCAAAGATCTTACACAGGCCATGATGCTCCTCAATCTCCCCGGTCCTTCTGATAGCATGTTTGAATCCATCAAACCACATCAAACATTTAATTATAGCAAGGGGCGTATATATAATGAGGACCTGTATGAATTCTCAGAAGAGGATATTCTCGCAATGTGCCCAGACAGTGTCCAACGAGTATCAAAGATGAAGGGGAGTAAATATATGATCATCCTCACCTTCTATGGCTCACATATCCCAGATCGCATTAACATTAACTCCACCTCTTTTGAGGTGAAGCCTTTTGTTGAGCGTCCTTTGCAGTGTTTCTGTTGTTATGAGTTTGGTCATGGGAGGAGGAACTGCAACAACCATTCCCGGTGTGGTAATTGTTCTGCTCTTGACTCACATCTTACTTCTGAGTGTCAAACTTCAAAATTTATTATTTTCATATCTACGCTAAAATGATTGTGTTGTGGTGACATCTGACAACACAATAATTGTGGATATTGGGTGTGTGGCTTACTAGAGGTGATTGTACGGCTGACACCAAGGTTTGCTGTGTTACCAGGTAAGTGACTAGACCCTATGCGTATCATGACTTAATTAACGAACTTCGTCAGGCAACTGTACCTAGCTCAGAATGACCATCTTTCAAAGCACACTTTTACACTCCTTTGAAAATAGATTGATTCCGTCCTCATACACACAGCGCGTTAGCCAGACTGAGTTGGGTTGGACCAAGAGAGGTCAAGACTTGTGGCTTGATAGCCAACAGAAATCTACCACTAGCGAGAGAAAAATAAACTAGTTGGGAGCCACTCTAATTTGAAAATTGCATTGATGACATATGTCGTCACCTACTGTCAAACACACTGTTCGTTGTGTCGACATATATTGTCACCTGCAATCTAAGGGTTAAGGCCCTTGCCTCCAAATCTGCTAATGGAGTTTTGCCAAGTAACATATATATAATACATATTTATATTTGTTTCTCTTTATTGCTACCAGTGTAATTGCCAATAAAAATAACTGTGCATGAAAAATAAAAAGTTTTAAAGTCGTGTTTTAAGTTTCTTTCTCAAATGGCACACGTCTTTACAACAATTGCGATGAGGAGTTGCCATGTAGGCTAATAATAGGCCATGTAGTCTTCGTCAACTGCAAATTTTTTTAATTAGGCATTATTTTTACAACATGCAAGGTTTTTCTCTCATTTCATTCCCTTATCAATATGACTTCCAATAAACTGTATCATGTATCCTAGAGTCTGTTCACCCCTGGTAATGACGCAAGGTCTTCCTTGACGTTATAACATATTGCACTTCTACTGCACTATACAGTTGGCCACAGGAATTTTTTCACAGGCTATATGAAAAGAGAGGTCATTATTCTGAAGTACTGTAATGAACGGTCTACTCCACTGCCGCGTTCATCACTCAGCATTGTCAATGTGTGTACCCCACAAGATGTGAACTGCCAGTTTCGACTCTCTTACCCGAAACACTTGTCAGTATGAATTTAGGGGAGGGTGCTGGGGAATCTGAGGTTCAGGGTGGGGGATGGGAGTGGTACAGCCTGCCGAATAACTTCGCCAAGTGTCCGAGATTGCCTCTATAAGGTGGAAATCTGGTAACACTGCACGGGTTGCTGGTAACTACTGGACAACTTACTGGGTAGAAAACTAATCTTTTATCGTTGACATATCACAGTTATAATGATTGACTAAAGAAGTGCCCAGCATTAGGCACTGATCGACCTTGTGGCACTAGACGAGATTATAGTAACGGGGATACACATTATTAATATCAGTCAGTCACACGATCTACATAGACAGTTGAATAGAATTTAGTGAAAGTAAAACAAGATGTGTTACTTATGTATTATCCTTCATTGATACCCCTTTGTTAGGTTAATAGCGGGACTATCAATATAAACGGTCATGCTGCGAGCCTCACCAACAAACACTACGCCCATGGCTGCCTGCTGCCATGAGGTCCCTGTACAAATGAAATGGATCTGAATAGCAGTAGTTTCTTCCCTCAGTAATTAAATATATTAGCTTATAGGGGTTAGTCTGTATACAAATTAGGTGCGTTCCTGTTATAGAGCTTATAACTGGTAATTACAAAATATTTCTCTGTACTCTTTCACCTTGAAACTACTTAGTCGTATCGTAATATATTCTTACAAGTAACAACGTGAAAATAAATATAAAGTAACGTCAATGTTTTCAAAGCTACGAGCACACAACATTAGTACTACTATGATTTTCTTATGGAGAGTAGTATTGTCGATATTAGTAGTGCATCCAGCCACCTTCCTTCTTGACAACATCTTGCAGCCGGTCTGGCATGGATGCACTGCTCTCCATAAGAAAATCATAGTAGTACTAATATCGTGTGGTCGTAAATGTGAACACATTGACGTTAGTTGATATTTTATTTTCACGTTGTTACGTGTAAAAATATATTACCATAAATACTAGTTTGAAATTCAATCAGTGCAGAGAAATGATTCGTAAATACCACTTATACGCTAGTAATGCAAACACTGGAGGCTGTGAAAGTTCACTATAAATGTTCAATTTATAGGCTGTTCTATTACCATTGGTCGTAGGGTATGGAAATTACTATGACAAATGTCTAAACGCATCTACCACTATTCATAAAAAAAAAAAAAAAAATGAAAGTTTTATTATTGACAAAAATTGTCATCGTCACAGACTAATAAGCATATTGCAATGACAAACATTTATGGTAAACATGTTACGTGCTCAGATTTTATACTCTAATTATTATAATTTAAGTAAAGTAACTACAATTCACTTTATCATGCAAAATATGTGAACATAATAACTGTACGATGTGTTGGTTTCCACTGGCCGATGCTGAACATACATAAAGACGGACAACAACGGAAGCGAACTCCTGCCACACTACCTGACCAACGTGACTGTTGCCTTAAGAGTGCATAGTACTGAAAACACACACAATGACAAGAAATTCTCCTTTCCACCACAATGTTGAAGTAAAATAAGTCATGTTTGTTTTGCAGTAGTATATATACCTTTAGTAAATATGTTAGTTTTGAATAATTACCTTCACTACCCTTCCCCCTCTGCAATCCCCCCTTTTTCTGCTTCCCTACACCACTGCACGTGCCACTCCCATCTACTCCTACCCTACATTCCCGATCCCCCAGCACCCTCCACTAAACTCATACTGGCAAGTGTTTCGAGTAAGAGGGTTGAAACTGGCGGTTCACATCTTGTGGGGTACACACATTGACAACGCTGAGTGATGAATGCGGCAATGGAATAGCCTGTACACTTGTGATACGTAATCCCTGACCAGAGGCGAATAGCAGGCACCACACGTACCCTGCATTCGAACTCAGCCTCTATAAGTGTACTGGGTGGGGAAATGAGCAATATCAGGCGATTCGAATCTCTCTGCTCCTCACACTCTGGTCAGAAAATATGTATCACGAGTGTACATTAGGCTATTATATTATGCACAGGCATATATCTGTATTTCATCAATCCTCTACCGTTACCCACACATGAAGATGGTACGCCTCACTACTTGTAAGGTAGCTACAACAATAAGATAAGTGAGCAAGAGTTACTCTGTTGACAGCTAGACACTAATGATATGATGATATCACAAGTAGAGAGGCGTACAAGCTTCATATATGTGAAACATTAAATTATATGTGAAAATACAGATATAGGGCTGTACACTCGGGATCAGAAGTTGTGTCCAGATCCCTTGGTATGATGATCCGAAGTTCGAAGGTTTGGACAACGGTACGTTGTGTATAAAGATGTGCAGTGTGTACCGTTGTTCGAACCTTCGAGCCTCGTCTGTTTGCAATTCATCGTGTAAGGGAATCTGGACACAACTTCCTGTATCTCCTTTCTTATCTCACTACCCTTAGACCAAATGTGGAAACTCAGTCGCCACTCACGTCCGTCTTTACAGAGTGACAATTAATATCTTCTTTCATATATACGTTTACAATTACTTCAACGCTACCACACGCTACCACATTTGGTCTAGGCCTCTAGGGGAAGGGTAGCGAGGTAGGAAAGGGGATACAGGAACTCCTTTCTGCAACTGTACACTCGCGCACCACAATCTCTATCCCACCTGAATTTGGGGCGGCGATATGCCTCGGATCCTTTCTGGACGACAGCCCACTGAAACTATCGCAAGGTCAGACCTGCACCAACAGAAATGCTTCGAAAAATTGAAAAGGTGTCTAATCAACAGGCAGGCAACAATACATACGGGTAGGCGGGACTCATGAGAATACAATGACTACAACCATACATACACACACACACACACACATCACGAAAACATAACAGAATGGAGCACAAGCATACAGACAAATATTACATTATGACCTACTTAAATCCACCAAAACGAGGGTGGCGTACCAGAAGTTCCTCCAGAACCTGGTGGTTCAGCAGGTGTCGACAAACCACATCAAGTGGCAGGCCCCGGGGCAGCAAGTGTCGGACAGTGGGGCAGGCCAGGCAATAGTGCTCTACAGTGTTAGCATGAGGCGCTCGACACAAGCGACACTCAGTGAAGGGAGGCTCACCCTGTATTCCAGCAACCTGCCACGGTGGCCGGTAGCCAAGCCTCAAACGAGCAGAGACTACATTGTGCCTCCGAACCATGAGGCCTCGACGACGGTAGGAATATTTGTGACGGCAGACAGACTCATAATGTGTGATGGAGATGCTGAAGGGCCTCTCTGCATCCCTGCGTCGCCGTACAGGGAGGAGAGCGGCGGAGCAGACTTTAGAGAGGTAACATGTCAGGGAGAGAGGACGTCCAACACCACGAGGAGGCAGATGGCAGGCTTCCTTTGCGAGTCTGTCAACTGTACCATTGTGACTTAAACCTACATGGGATGGCACCCATAAAAATTTGACAATCAAGTTACGATGACGCAATAAGGACAAAAACGATAAAATCTGCAGAACAACAGTAGAGTGTGTGGGCTGAACACTAGAGAGAGAATGAAGAGCAGGTCTGGAGTCACAAAAAATGGCAGCATTCACTCCACGTTGACAAACAAGACTAACAGCATCCAGAATGGCATACAGTTCACACAATGTTGAGCTAGAGTGGTTACAGAGACGACGGCCAACCCAGCCCCCTGGAGGTGACTCCATGTCAGGTGAGAAAACGGCACAACCTGCTGCACCATCCACTTGCAATGAGCCATCAGTGTAGAGGCAGTATGGATCTGTGATGGAGGACGTCACTGTTTCTATGTGTTCCAGAGCCAACTGCCGCTGTAGAGAAGGCAGTTCCGACTTGGAAGTAGGTGTGAAGCTCACATCAGGTGTTGGTAGCATCCACGGAGGGGGTCCTGGGGGGACGTCGGCCACCATTATATCTATATTAAGACTACGGAGCATAGAGTAAACAGACCTTATAAGAGTACGTCCAGCAGGCTGTATGGGAGGGACCGGGTAGTTTGGTCTAAGAGAAGTCCTGACTAACTGAGAGTAATGGGGTGAAAGATGTGGGAAATGGAGGCACTTGACAGTGAAACAAGTAACATTAGAAAAAATTCTCTCCACTAACGGGGGAAGACGCAACTCACGCTGCATGTTCACTATCCTGGTCGACATTGGACAACCGAGAATTATTCTCATTGCTCTATTCTGAAACTTTTCTAAAGTTTCCAGAATAGCCCTAGGAAGTTGAATCAGAGCAGGGGAGAGGTAATCAACAACTGAACGGATAAAAGCAATATAGATAGTCCTGGCTACTGGGATGGAGATGCCCGAGGAGTTGTTAGTGAGCCATTGAAGTGGCGTAAGTCGGCGCTGGAGATGACCTAATAAGTCCTGGACAATGGGATGGTCTTGAGGTCTGGCAGGGACAATTGGCCAAATATTGACTGGTGCACCCAGGTAGCGATACTGGGAACACATGGGAATGACAGTCCCTCCAATGGTGAACACTGGCCGAGCTTGAGGTAGGCGGCAGGTGAATATTCTGCTCTTATCTGGTGAGACAATAATGCCACAGTGAGAGGAGGACACAGAGAAGGAGTCAAGAAACTGCTGGAGATCCCTTGGTGAGGTAGAATGAACACAGATATCATCAGCATAGCACGTAATGGTAGTTCCAGGTATATCAGGGAGAGAAGTGAGCAGCCGATGCATCAGAATATTAAATAACAATGGGCTGAGAACACCACCTTGAGGCGTACCAAGATTAAAACTGCGCAAAGGACTGAGCGCACCACTGAAAAACACACGGGAGGTCCTGTTACTCAGGTAGCCCCGAATCCACCGTAATAGATTACCCTTTATCCCAAAGTCAACCAGTTGATCCAAAATGACGTCTCTATTAGCAACAACGAAGGCACTTCGAAGGTCAATGAAGGCCACCACACTGTCCCTGGAAAGGCGAGTGTACAGGTCGACTAGGCAGTGATGTGTGCTCCGCTGGGGAAGGAAACCAAACAGCCATGGAGAAAGGCGATCTTGCAGTCTGTACACGAGACGATTGAGTAAGATTCTCTCCATAACTTTACAAAAACAGGAAGTCAGGGAAATAGGCCTGAACTTCGCAGTGCCGGGCTTAGGAATGGGTATTATTGTGCTGCTGGTCCAGGCTCGAGGTACACAACCATAATGAAGACAAAGATTGTACAGTAGAAGTAGAGGGTTCCCAGGAACTTGTTGAAGTAGGCGCAGCACAGCATAAGTAATACCATCATCACCAGGGGAAGAAGCTCTACCCCGAGAGAGAGCACGTCGCAACTCCTCCTCAGTTATCACATCTGCATCATCATCATCATCTTGCAACAGAGCAGACATTAGACGTAGCCGATGGACAGCAGCACGGGAAGCGAGTGCATCTTGTATGTGGATGGGTAGACTGGCTGAGGTAGATTGTTCTGACCAGGCATCGACAAGTTGTTGGGCATAGTCGGCGGGAGTGTGATGACGAGCAGTGGCCGGTGTCTTTTTAACAACCCGACGGATGAGGTGCCACATAGAAGCCACACTTGTTTGCTGGTTGATGCTGTCCGTGAACCGCTGCCAAGACTCAGTGTGAGCACACTCCTGCAGGGCAACTAAAGCGTCCCTAGACATCTGGTAACGATGGAGCAAGTCAGGGGTTGGGTTGGCTTGAAACAATAGGCCATCACGTTCAGCCTCCTCCTTTGCCTCCTGTATACGTGCATCCAGCGTCCAGGAGTGGGCAGTATGGCAATGCTGGAGGTATGGCCGGGATATGTATAGCCTATAAAAGTCATGAGTAGCAGATACAAGATCAGAGTACAACTGTTCAGCTGATGATATGTCAAATGTAGGGAATACATGGGCCATGAATAAGATGTAAGTCGGGCAATATTTAGGGGGCACAGCAATACGCAAACGAGTGGCTGAAGCACTTGACCCAGCAGTTAGAGAATAATGAAACCGAAGAGCGATGTGATCAGAGAATAAGTCTGGCACGGAGGAGCACAGGACCCGAGATGCTATCAGGCCAGACGAGAGGATGTAATCCAGAGTACCTCCCCGGCAATGAGTGGCACCGCCAGTGTCCCAGCGTGTCAGATGATGCTTGCGGATGTATGAAAGGAGACGAACACCATTACGATTAATAGAGCCAGAACCATCACCCAAATCAGAATGCCGAGCATTAAAATCTCCCATATAAACCATACCACGCACTGTTGGAGAAGGAAGAGCCTCAAGAGTGAGTCTAGCTGGGGCAGAATAGACATTACAAAGTTGTAGTACTCCATTTCCAGGTAGAACCTCAAATAGCTGAAAGGTCATGTCAGGATCAGTGGAGGTACGGAGAAGGCGATGTGGCAAGGAGCTATGTATGTAAGTCAGGAGACCATTCCTTACCAGATGAACATATGGCACATAACCTGAGAGAGGAGGAGCTTGCCCAGCAGCGAGCGGCCGTCCTGGAAATGCTTCCTGGAGAAAAATAACACTGGGATGATGACGAAAAACATAGGCCTTGAGTTGAGTGAGCTTAGCATAACTGGTGATACCACATACATTCCAGGAGATGACATCCATCCGGCAATCACTAGCGAACTCTGTATTTGGAGGTAGAAGTCCGGTGAGTGGGGGCAGATGAGCGACCTGGAGAAGAAGATGGACCAGGAGAAGGGACTGACTCGAAAAGCTTTTCAAGGCGAGATGCAACAGTATCCATCTTTTCGGTAAGGGTAGTGACAGTTGAGATGATGGCCTGCTGAGCCTCGACCAAGGTGGAGAGTTTGGAGTCATTGGCAGCCTGCGCGGCAACTAGCCCATCAATCCTGGCTTCAAAGGCAGAAAAGCGGTTCTCGAGAGCCGTACATCGTGCCATGAGGGTAGCAACAGACTTGCGGAGGGCCATGTCTGGAGGTAAGGCAGGGCTGGTAGGAGGAGCAGACTGGGGAGGTGGTGGTGGTGGCGGTGGTGGAGGCGGAGCAATAGTAGTGACACGAGCCTGGACCTGACGTCGAGTACATCCATGCCACACGTTAACCCCTGGCTGAAGGCATCGTGGACACTTCCATCGAGACGTATCCTCAGGAGGTGAAGGCTCAGAGGTGGAGGCAGCAGGACGTGATGGTTCGCCCCTGACAGGACATGTCTTGGAATCATGGTCGGCAGCACACCATGCACACTTCGGCCTGGCAGAACAGTACCGGGAGATATGCCCCACACCCCAGCACCTGTAGCACCAAGGCTGGTCATTATGAAGTTTCCTCACCTCACACGGTGGAAGACAAGGGAGGAAATCAAAGGAAATCTCATTTGGAGGTGGATCAGGTTGACTCCAGACAACAACAATACGGCTAATGGGGGAACCATCTTGGAAAAAACGACGGGCAAAGTACACACCAGGGTATCCCTTAGCAAGTTTCGGGTCAACATCAATAGGAAAACGGGTAAGGATGTAGCTGGGGAACTTACGAGGCCTCTCGGGCGAGTCTTCAAGAATGAGAGGCAGAGACAAAAATTCACCAGCCTTCACTCTATCAATGATATCCTGACGCTTCCTAGAGATGTAGACAAACCGGAAGGTGACAGCAGCCATCTTCACTTCAGCCAGTTCACGCTGCAGCTGGAAGGCCCTGTTGACATCAGACAACCAACGCAGCTTTGTGTCCGTAGATGGGTTCCCAGAGAAGGAGAGCTTGACATAGGCATTTCTTGGGGCAAAAGCAGGAAGGTTGGACGAGGGCAAGGAGTTGGTATACAAGGAAGAAACACCACGTTGAGGCAGAGAAGGTACGTCATGCACAGCTGAAGCACCCTTGGCAGTCTTGGCAGCCGGAGGCAAACAGTCCACACCATCGGAATCCTGCAAGGAGTCGGACGAGGCATCAACGGGTTGCTTGGTAGAGGTTGAGGAGGTGGAAGGCTGCAACCTGAGCTGCGGAGTGACCGAGGAGAGGGGGGGAGGGTTGCGAGAAGGCAGCTCAGGCCAGTGATCCTCGATAGGAGACTCATCCTCCTCCGACATGGCCAAGTCGGCCTCCAGGCAAGAAGCCACATCCGAATCCGCGCTCTCCATTAGGCCAGGCAAGGCCTAGATGGGAAGCGAACAACTGAACACACACGAACACACGAACATACACACACAGAACCACAATAAAAAAAAAATAAACCACAAACAACAATACCACAAACAGCAAAACCACAAAAAAAAAAACGAGATAGAAAATATAAACAACCACTATAACACCACAGACACAACAACACACAAACAAGAACGTTGAAACAAGACAAACAACAACACAGGCAGAGCGCCAGGAACACGTCTTCACTCCAGGAAGGTTGGGGTGAGACTAATCGAAAAGGTGTCTAAATCACTGTGTATGTAAACCTTATATACAACTCTTTCTGTGGTTATACTATACAATAGTATTTTAGCTGCAAAAATCAGTAAATTTCATTACAGCATTTTAATTCCTCAAATATTTGCATGAAAGAGGGACACAAAAGAATATACCAATAAGCTTTCAAGAATTACAATTAAAACGAAGCACTTCCATACCACCCAGTGAACACACAGGTATTCAGTGTGTGTGTGTGTGTGTGTGTGTAGCCTACTGTAACATCAAGATTCTTCCTCAGAAATTGTTTCCTTAACGTGATTAATCTTATGTATTTTGTATAATGATCTAGAACTTTTTTTTTTTTTTGAAAGTTTATTTTGAGGATAGTGACTCGTCCTGAAGCTCAGTGTTTTCCTCAAACTCATTCTTCCTTCTTTCAGTCATTCTGCCGTGTGTGATCTGATTAAAATGGCGTTGCTTTTCAGATATTATTTATTACTTCACATTAAATAAAATCAACATTGTTGTATAGGCCGAGCGTTTGATAATGAGATAACACCGTATTTGTATGACAATGGCATGCAGTGATATTTAATTTTTATATCAATATGCAGTAATTACAGTCCCCTATGTATCCATGCTTTGGCTGATTAACATTAACAAAAGTAAGGTGAGATTAACATGAAAATGAACATGAAGAATATTGCGTGTGTGACTCCGAAACACCAGCAGTGTGTCTCCTCTCCGTATGAAAAGATGGAATTATTGTAAGATAATATTGAGAACGCATAAAATGTCAGTTGATTAATGTTTAGGAAATTGTTGTTTGTTATAGCTCTATACTGTATATGTTTTGAATTGTGTTTGGTCATCCTTACATTATTGGTCACTATGTTACGGTGGAACCATCATTATTTTTAGCCACTGTGCTTAGACGGCCACATAGGTGAACAGATATTGTCTGATGATTCTCTCTCTCTCTCTCTCTCTCTCTCTCTCTCTCTCTCTCTCTCTCATGCACAATATAGACACGCTCGCGTGCGCCGAATAAACCTCAGAGTTCACTTGCTGATTTGAAGTGTGTTGTTTAGTTAGTGATTTCATGAATCCTCTGGCAATATTCTTTCGTGTGCTAGTTCATTATAAATTATGGGGATAGTATATTGCAATAATTATAACAATAAATGTCATTCACAGAGCCAAAATATGATTGCGTAGCCTTAAAAAACAATTAATTATACATGTCAAACAGGGAGTCAAGCTTGTATCGGTTCGAAACATATATTCGTGCTTGTGTGGTATCTTAATCGTTTGAGTGGGCTGTCGTCCAGAAAGAATCCGAGCCATATCTCCGGCACAAACTCAGGTGGGCTAGAGACTGTGGTGCGCAAGTGTACAGCCAGCTCCACTGTCGCGAGGGCCAGTGCAGTGTTGTCAGCGTTCCCTCTCCCAGGCTTGAACCACAAACTTCGATCCGAGACACACATCTGAATCATTCACTAGTAAGAGAGATGGTATTGAGGGTTGGCAGGCCTATATACTGAGCGAAACGAATGACAATGAAATAATAACCTATGTGAGCAATTTTGTATTTATGTGGATGCAGATATAGGCACCACATGATTCCTGATATATTAATTTGCTATATTTTATGGTGCAGAATACTACATTGTAATGCTCGATATTGAGGTTTTGATATGCTATTAAAATGATAAATGAAGGAGATCATAGTATGGGAACATATTCCATGCACCTGTGGCCAGTTTATGGATGTTCTGATAATATTGACATAATTATCAGGCAGGGTTCTTCAAACTTTTTCAGTCGTGACCCAGTTTTTACTATGACAACATTCTCGTGACCCATACAGTAAGATCTTTTACAAATGACCAGAATTATTAACCTAAGAAAATACAAGGCCAGAAACTGAAACGCAATAATTATGATAAAAAGGCATTTTAAACAAAATTATAAACACTGCCTCACCTACCCCTACCCCTACCCCTCTCTCTCTCTCTCTCTCTCTCTCTCTCTCTAGCAATTTTGTGATTAATATGTCATTAATGTAACAAAGTTTACCTTAATGTGTGTGTGTGTGTGTGTGTGTGTGTGTGTGTGTGTGTGTGTGTGTGTGTGTTCAACTTGCCTTATATAATATTATGTATTCCTGTACAACATTGTCTCATTAATGTAACTAAGAATGTCGCCTTTTGGCGTAATAAATGGATTAAAACAAAAAAAATCTCTCTCTCTCTCTCTCAGAGAGTTTGGATGGATTCGGTACCCGTAGTTTGAAGAACCCTGGTTTAAAGAAGTGCCTACTGCATTAACGTAGGTGGATATAGGAGAGAAGAAATGTGATGATTTGAGGCGAGGGTGAGGGGGAAGAGGGTAAGAAAAATGAAGGTGATTAGTTGAAAAGTATTAACAAACAAATATAATTAGAATATCTGTTACATTATATCCTTTAAATAAAGGCACGGTCTTTTGTTCACCATCGTAGTGGGATAGACTCCTGAATATATATTATCCTTTGGATATTAAGACAGCTATCCCTGTATTCCTTTTATCCCTCGTGCTTGCCCCGTAGGGGGGTATTGCCTGTAATGATGTGGGCAATACTTTAAGGGTTTTGGCGAGCCTATGGCCCCAGCCACTAGCTTGCTGTCACACCTCTCTATCACCTTTTCTTGGTGCTATATGTATATACACATAAGCTCACACAAGCGAAGCGCTGTTGCCACGTTAGCCAAGCCAAGTGAGGGGGTGGTCCAGGTGGAAATCTTGTAAAGTGTACCCTAGCTGTCTGCGGTGACTAAGCTGGTAACATTGTGTGTTGGAGGGGTCAAGTACGTGCAATATATCCCTCCTTGGTTTGGATTGGATTCTTAAGGTTCGTCTACAATCGGCTAGACATACCCTTGTCTTACTCTCGGACTCTCAATCACCAATAAATGATTCGGAAAAACAGAGTCCGGCTGCAAGGGATTCACGCCAAGAAAAATGGAATTAACGACGCTGACTGTACCATCCATAATAGTACATTATAAGGCCTTGATTCCTCCAAAGTATACCGGGAAACAGAACCAGGTTAACAAAGATAATGGTGACTTGTTGTTGCTTGTACCCACCCTTGTACTCACGGACTAAGGTATTGACGCCAACTTCACTGTGAATTTTATGAACCCATGACGTATAACAATGAAGCATTTACTACAGTTCACACTATACAGGGGCCACATTACCAAGTGCTTCAGTTTCATGATTTACTACGAGTACGTGGGTATAGCCTACGTGTTGTCTAACTGGATCATATATTTTGGATGAATATAATGGAAGGCTACCGATTCCCCCAAACCATGTCGGTAAACAGACAACCACAATATAAGAGTATAATTTAACACACCTTACTTGAGTGTGTAGCGTTTCCTTCCTCTCGTCGATAAAGTTTGAATGTTACTGTAAGGAAAGAAAGGTAAAGACTACAACGTTGACTCGGTTCTCTCTCTCTGCACCAATAGGAAACACTCTCTCTCTCTCTCCACCAATAGGAAAAACTCTCTCTTTCTCTCCATCAATAGGAAACTCACTCTCTCTCTTCACCAATTGGATACAAACATACACACTCTCTCCCCCCCGTAGGAGAGTAGGGCTATTGCCAGTAGTGATGTAGGCAATACTTTAAAAGTTTGGGCACCCCTTCGGCCCCAGCCATTCCCTTTCAGTTCTTCAACTGTCCCTCTTTTCTTTCTATTTCCTTCCTGCTTACTATCACACCTCTCTATCACCTTCTGGTGCTATATGACCACGCCATTACGGCACCTAATATCAATCAATCAAGCTCTCTCTCCAACAATAGGAAAATAACTTTCTATGTTTTTCCACCAATCGGAAAATCACTCTCTCTCCTTCCACCAATATATATATATATATATATATATATATATATATATATATATGAAATTGAAACTGAAACATTCTCCCTCTCTCTACCAATATGAAACTATCTTTCTCTCTCCCCGGGATCCACAAAGCACTTACGCCGGTGTAAACCATATATTAATTATCTACGGTGCTCTCTCTCTCTCTCTCTCTCTCTCTCTCTCTCTCTCTCTCTCTCTCTCAATAGGATACTTTTCTCCTCAACACTAGGAAATTCTCCATCAATATGATACACTCTCTCTTTCATTTCCTTCCTCCTTGTTGTCTATATATCACCTACTCTTTCGTCTTGCTGGCCATCATTTTTCATCATTCATGCTTGCTGTAGGTTTATATATAAAAAATAATAATAGTTTAAATAATCTAGTGATGCCAAACTATTGTTAGTACATCCCTCCTCTCCCTCTCTCTCTTTCTCTTCGGGACAGTAAACTCAGGAACCGAAACACAATCCGAATCGAAGCATTAGTGGGCTACTTATTCCTCCAAAATATACCAGGAAACAGGCCACGCCAGTAGCCTATTTAATAAATAGTACAAGGGATTTTTTTTTTAATACTGGGGATCTGTTCCATTGCACCGTTTGGAGGAATCAGCATCCCTCCAATAATCTATATATTATATTCCAAGAGATGTCAAAGGAGATAGTTTATACCATTGGCACAATTGCGAGCAGATGACTCGAGGCTACCCCCTCCACCATCTTGTCGTGATATGTTGCACACCTTACTTGGCAACAGTGAGTTTTCATGAATCTTCTACTCACGGGTTCAGTTTATTATCGTTTCGAAACGTAGGTGTCTACGTGTCTGACTCAGGCTGTTTTAATCTCGTTTGAATGTATAAATAGTTATTCAGCTGTGCACATTGTCAATGCATTATGAAATGGATATAAGCTATGTTTCAAACTCAAGTTAATTCAATTATTAAGCACAATTGACATCAAGAATCAGATTTTGGAGCAGTCAGATATCCTCGTCGAGCCTCCCTTCAACCTTCGTGGAGTGTGGACGTTCATCTGGCGCTCTGCCTGCATTCTTGTTTGTGTTGTTGTTTCTGCATTCTTGTTTGTCTGTTGTTGTTTCTGTAGTGTTTTTGGTGTTGTTTGTCTTTTGTCTCGTGTTTTTGAGTTTTGTTTTGTTGTGGTACAGTGTATGTGTGTGTCCCTGGCTTATTGCACCGTGATCAGTTGTTCGCTTCCAATCTAGGCCTTGACTGGCCTGATGGAGATTGCGTATTCGGATGTGGCTTCCTGCTTGGAGACCAACTTGGCCAAGAGGTGGGGTTAATGTTAATGCGATCTGGGATATGCGAGCCATAGAAAGTGAGGATGATCATATTTTTACTGCCCTTCATCTTTGATACTCGTTGGACACTATCTGGGCACATAGCAAGAATGTCTTCTTCTGAGAATTCATACAGGTCCTCATTATATATACGCCCCTTGCTATAATTAAATGTTCGATGTGGTTTAATAGATTCAAACATGCTATCAGAAGGACCGGGGAGATTGAGGAGCATTATGGCCTGTGTAAGATCTTTGGCTATGATTAAAACTCCCTTACCATATTTTTTTATGTGGCCCATTGGTAGTAATCCAATTTCTTTCTCCAGATACCGGGAAGCATGGATAATGTTACCACGTCCCTCCCTGTAGTAAGCCACAAACCAAAAGGGTGTAGGAACCCGACGTTCCTTTGGGACATGCTCTACAGAGTCATCAAAGATGTTAGGGCAGTAGTCATTGTCACTGTCAACTACATTTGTGGACCGCATCGTCTGAACTTTGCAGTGAGTATCCCCCACAATCAGAGAATCATTGGCCTCAAAAGCTGCTTTGGCATCAGCATTTGTATTGAAAGTAATATAGCACCGATTAGACTAACATACACTGTCATAAGTGATACACCCATGGTTGATGGAATATACCGTAAGGGCTGAAAACAGTTCAAACCAGTTTCACCAGACACAACATCCTTTGAATGTGCTGATCTGACAGCATGATGGGAAGTTTCCATGCTGAGCTACTGATTGCTAGATTCACTCTGTAATTATCTGTATTTTAATCTCTATGCTATAATCAACTGCATATTGTCATCTTGTATGAAGAGAAAGGGACAATATATATTTACTCACATTATTCTTAAATAAACTTGTATCTAACACGTCTATATTTCATGTAAAAGCTAGGCATTGTCAACACCATCGTTGCAATCTGTCACACACGAAGGGTGTGGTACATGAGGAAGGATCGAGAGAAGATATGCGCACTTGGAGCCCGGCCATGGGCTAGACCGCTAGGGAGGATGGAGTCCTGCTGCCCTAAGCGAGAAGATTAACCTCCTACATAATCTTAGAGAGACACAAGATGTCTGGTATAACCTGTAATCTGATATATTTCAGTAAACAGAGACAAGTCCACGGGTTTACTCTAAACCTTGAGTAATTAACTTAATTCCCCAGGAAGACGAGAGTGGTAATTCAGACAACGAGTGGTAAGTTGACTGAAGCCAACAGGTCTACATCGGGTGGTAAGTGAAAACCAGCCCAACTGATAAATGAGAGTTCCTTGGCAGGTATTTTCACAAGCTGAGGTGGACGACCAACGAGTACATGATGGTGACAGTCGGGTGGGGTCTCCACAATCGTGAAGAGACTCCACAGTGTCCTGCCCAGGTTATTTATTCTATATTCCAACCAGGGTTTCCACGGCTAGATCTTATTTTCCCCTAGATCTGTGTCCAAATTCCCCTAGATTGGCATGATTTACCCTAAATTCATATAATAAGGACTATATAATTAAAACTTCGGTACGTTTGAGCAGAACTGATGATTATTTTAGGAATTTGTTTCACAAAGTGGCATAAAAATGTACATTCTGCAGATAAACCATCAAAATAAATCAATATGAAGTCATAAACAAAGCATTAACAATATTTTCTGTAGGTTATCTCATAATGCAATTAACTACACAAATTTCACCGCTTAACAGAACATTAATTTCATAATGCAAAATGTGAAAAAAAAAATTACCACATTTCCATCAAGGTTCTTAAGTTGAACATAATTATACACAGACATTGCTATCTGTACATATTGTACTGTACCATCAAATGATTAATGACTGATTTCAGAACAAGTTGCATTACATTTTATTGCCCTGAGTGCTGAAATCATTTTGTCATCAATATTTAAAGTGTCCGCAGTCATGTTTTAGTTACTAAGGTAGTACAGCATGTGCATTAAGCCACATATGGTTTCATTTTTTAGCCTCGTTCTCCGTGGAGTCTTTGTAAGTTGTATTTACTGAAAAATCTCTCCACGCTTGCATTGGAAAAAGGCAATGACAATAAAACAGTGATAACTACTTTTAAATTTGGGTAACAAGGGAGGTTGGCAGCATTTTTTTGGTTAAATACAATATTCCAGTACTGCAAGCATGGTGTATGGTCAGTAAGCTGTTCGTTGAAGCAATGTGATCTCCATTCTTCATCAATCCTTTTTTTTCTGCATATTTATTAAGCTGCGGTATTGCTTCAAAGATATGTGCCAGTGATTTTGGTTGAAGACAGACAGCATTCATGGGATCTAGACACTGCACTAAAGTATGGATTGGTTCATTAAGGTTGAACCGAGCTTGTAACTAGTTGTCTTACAGATTCAGTAAGAAAGTTCATACAGTTTACATAGAATACTGTCACATCATGAGTACTACTTGATTTCAAATCATTCATAGTTTCCATAGCAGATATTCCTAAGTATATGTTATCAGGAGACACCATGCTTGCAGAAAATAAGGGATATTCTGGATCAAGTGCTGATACTTCACACTTCTTAACATATGGTATGCTCATAAAATCTGAACATGTGCTTCTAAGTAATTTGCAGACTTCTTTTTTGAGGCAGTAAAAATTGGGGGTTTCAGACTGAAATTGTGTGTTGAAACTGTTGAAGCGAGCAAGGTTGTGAGACAAAATTTCCAAGTAAACAAGGGTAAACTTGTTGTTCAGACTTTTCGGAATTGCATCATTGCTGTCAGTTGGATCTGTGAAGGCAACCTCAGTAAAGTATAATTTAAGAGCCTCCCATTGCTCAAGTAAGCGTTTAACACAAATCTCCAATGAAAACCACCAGGTAGTCTGCCCTGGAGCTAATATTTTGTGAGGAGCTACACCAACAAATTCCTGGAATTATTTAAATGCATCTTGCCGCTTTGAGCTTAAACTAAAGTGTGTAAAGATGTTACGGCAAAGATCTTCAAGGGACTTGGGTAATTTTAGGCAAGCATAGGACGCACATAAATGAATCATAAGACATGAACACTTTACTATTACAACATTTGGCAATAAATCTTTTAAAATGGTAGCAACAGAATGCCTCCCACCCATCATGACATTTGTAGTGTCAGAACAGAATGCCACAATATTCTCTAAGGGAATCTGTTTGTTTTGCAGGGACTGTTTTAAGGCCTTAATCAGACCATCTGCAGAACTGTCATAAATCTCCACAAGATCTAAGAAAGAATTTTGCATTTTATTATCATCCCAATACTGTACTATAATGCTCATCTGTTTGGTAGTACTCCTGTCTGTCTTTTAAAAGCTCACACAGATCCTTTACCAGATGTATCCCAAAGACCTGACGGATGACATATGATGCCCTTTGTTTTCCCAGACAGACATGTTTCAGGGCATTTTGATCAGGGAATAAATTTTTTAACAACAAGGGTTCACACAATGAAATAGGTAGGTAATTTTCCGTTAAGAAGGCACAAAGTTTCAGTTCAATTTTCTTGGCAGACTTGTTTAATGTATCATTACTGAGTATGAAGCTGGCGAGAAATGAATTATTTGCATGCTGCAATGAAAGATTTTTGTGCCTCTGACTGGATGCGTGTCTCATAATGTCTGATTTGCTACATTGAATGTCTGAGTTACATATACTGCAATATGCTACATGCCTAAGAGATGTTGATCTTGGAGATTTTTTTAACCATCCTGAGAACTTAGGGAGACTCTGATGTCTTAGGGTCTGAATCAAAGGCACGTTACCAGTACAAAAATTGATATGATTATGGAAAAAAACTACCAGTACAGTATAATTATAAGCAGTACCCTGCATTGAAATTAGATTTGCTTGTTATTACAGAAAAATAGGTATGTTTTGGTTAGATTTTGGATAGGAAAACAATGATCAAGAATTAAGGCTTCATAATGTAACGTTAGATACTGGGCCAGATATTGGCAATTTGGAGCAAAGCACTTAAATACACTTATGAGACGTCTCGGTTTTCATCCCTGCACCATCATGGTACTGGTAGCCTACGGCGAATTTATATATTTTAGCACATTATAGAGCATTTAGAACTGATAGTGACGTTGTCTGTGAATGAATATTATCACTGTATATTACTGAGTATCAAAACATTTCAAAAAATTTAACGGAAGTGGTAAATTCACTATTTGTTTTCGACCTTATTGATATATTACAAAGTGCTAATTATAATTATTTACCTGAATAAGGCTGACACAAACACTATAGGCTTTCCCACAGGTTCAGTCGTCTGAGGACAAGTAGCGTTCACGTGTAAATAACTAAATATTTATGGCCGCCATCCGCTGACCGATCCTCACACACTGTACTGCACTCACTGTCTGGCACGTCACGTGTAGCCAGACACGGCAGCTGTGCACGGCAGGCTGTTGCAATTTGAATTTGCCTCTCTCACACACACACACACAAAATAATAATAATAATAATAATAATAATAATAATAAATAAAATAGTGAAAGAAAATTACTACATATCCCCATTTTAATGGGGAACTCTACTACTTCCCTTGCACAAATATTCCACTTCTCCCATCTTCAAACCAAGATTGAAACTGCTATGTAAATTATCAAAATCCCCTAGAAAATAGGAAATATATCCCAAAAATTCTCCAATTTCCCTAGATTTTTCCTTTTTTAGCATTACCTTAGGTTTTACCCTAACAAGGGTCCAATTCCCCTAAAATGGGGTATTTTACCCTAAAGTGGAAACACTGATTCTAACAGAATAGTATTGTGTACGTGGGGGCGGCTTGGGCGCTTACCTCGTTGGCAACACTGACGAAGCGAGAGCGAGACCAGCGGTACCAGCCGGAGGAGGTTGCGAGCTAATGGTGGGCTGTGTAACTTAAAACATTAATCAGGCATTTTCCCTGTGTGCTTTTCCCAGGGAAAAGGAGGATTTGTCTGTTGTGGGTACTCTCATCTGGGAAGGAACAAGGATGGACTTAAGGAGGGTGAACAAGAAGAGTGAAGGGAGCTGTGAGAGGAACGACTGGCCAGCGTTTACTCTGGGGGTGTGTGGCATCTACACATTCCTTGCTACATCTTCATTTGGGGAGGGCTTCGCCGCAGGCGCTAGTCATGACGTCATGACAAAGTTACTCCCTAACAAAACAAAACCTACCTAACCTAACCTAACTAGGGGCAGACTACCGGGACCTAACTGGGGGCAGACTACCGGGACCTAACTGGGGGCAGACTACCGGGACCTAACTGGGGGCAGACTACCGGGACCTAACTGGGGGCAGACTACCGGGACCTAACTGGGGGCAGACTACCGGGACCTAACTGGGGGCAAACTATCGGGACCTAACTGGGTCAGACTACCGGGACCTAACTGGGGGAAGACTACCGGGAACTGTGAAAATAGTAAAAAAAATAGTTTGTGTAAAAATAATACTATCCCTGCCGGTGTAGCAGTAGGAAGTGGAATGCCACTGGAACGTATCAACTGCGCATGCGTGTGGGCCCAACATGTCATACCGCGCCACAGTACACAAAACACACGACCTTTGTTATGATAAGACGTCTCTCCCTATGTATTTTATTATGGGAAAATGCTCCGGCAGTAATTTATTTTCCAATTTCGCATATCGTTTACTATGTCAATATTTATGTATGAAATAGCAAACTCGATATGATTTGCAAGCGATTGGCACCAAAAACAGCGCATGGAATATCCCGAGTAAGGAATAAATGTCATAAATAAGTAGTCGCTGTACGAGGAGGGCATGATGAGCGCTGCTCCGTACCACCACACCCTATACCGCTCTGCGTACCACATACCTTGATCGCGAGAATGTGCAGTGACAAGCTAAATCATTATTTTCCCTCGCATAATTCATGTTTCAATACAATAAGCATTCAATTATCATTCGTACTTGTAACATACCAAGCTCAATAAATATATATGTCTCCCTCCATCACATCATCGCTGTATATGACTTAATATGTTACCGATATTCTAGACAAGCTTACATATCTTAACCCTCTCATATTCTAATGAAATATATCAATACAAACTTTGTTGTATATACAGTGCATACAGTATATTAAATTACGGTATAATTTACAAAATTACATGACTGTTTTTCTTCCTTCTTCTCTTTAATTGTCAATGATTTTGTTTAGATGTTTAATTTCATTCTCAAGTACACATATTATACATCAGAACACTACATCTTTGGGTAAATCAATTCCCACACGTTCTATTAGAGAAGCAATTAAGTGAGCCTTCAAGGCTTTCACCATGAACTGCTTTAAACATTTATCTCATTTTAACCGAGAACAAATTTATCTGAAGGGAGATAGTGCATAGCTTACCTTTATTAATCCTTTCAGTCCATGATTTGCTTAATTAATTAAGAAACAGTGGCACAATTGATGGCCTTATTTCCTAAATATGGATATGTTCCTGCAATTTTTTTTTAGTATATAGCCACCTATGAAGCTAAGAGCTTTCTCTTCTATCACTGTCTTTACCTTCCAAATCGAAATCTAAGTCTTTAAATAAGATACTAGTTAAGCACTTCTCCACAGCTAGAACACTTTCATCATAGTGTGTATGCTGTTTGTGCAGAAATATAGCCTCAGTATGACTGGTTATGCAATCATAATATTCTTCCCTGCATCATAATTTTCTTCCCTCCAGTGAAAAATGCAAGTGTGAAGTGGGGTCACCTCACCCTTACACCAACTGTATAGGGAATCTCATTTCACCTCTGTTGAAGAAGCATGACTCATTGAAGAAGTGAAGAAACAAGAGGTTCTCTCCAGTATCACCCTATAATGAGGCATATTTTAATTTTCCCTAAACTTTGGCTAGAAGTAGAGATTGACAATATTTCAATTCTTAAGGATGAGATGATTGTGCCTGTACTATAATTATGTACAAAAAACCAGTACTGTAATATTTTTAAATTGATCAACCTTGACTATTTAGGCCTATGTTCTTTTGCCACAAGTAAATGAATACACTAAGTAGCTAGCTGAATTATTGGGCAAATTTGGCTCATGATGACATTACATAATACTATACTCTTTCTTGTATACAGTATCAAGATTAGCATCAGCAGGTCCTAATGGGTCTTATGTCACTCCAGCAGTGTATGAAATCTATGGATGATAGGGGATATATCTGAGCTGTATGAAGTTAAATGCTTGGCAATAAATTAGTTTCAAACAGAAAACTCTTAAGTAGTGTGACAGAGAATGTAGGGAATTCGCAGAGTTCAGACAGAGAAGGGCCGAGACCCTAAGATAGGATTATAAAACTATATTAGTGACAAAATATCACCTACAGTATAAATACAATAAGGTAGGGTCTTGCAAAACATCAAGTACAGTATAAAGAACTTTATTTCCTATAATAAATTGTTAATATTGTACATGACTCAAAAGACATACTTTTATAACAGCTGGTACATTATAATTGTGGGTTAAATCTTAGTGTGCTGGGGAAGGTGTATGGGAAGGTTCTTACTGAGAGACTGATAGAAGTAACAGGGAATAAAGTTAGTGAGGAGCAAGGAGGGTTCAGAAAGGGTAGAGGATGTGTGGACCAGATCTTTGCAATAAAATCAATAGTGAAGAAATATATTGGGAAGGGTAGGAAGTTGTATGCTGCCTTCATGGATTTGGAGGAGGCATGCGATAGGGTTGATAGGAGAGCTATGACAGATGTATTAAAGATTTACGGAGTTGGTGGGCGCTTGCTGGAGGAGATTGAGGCCTTCTACAGAGAGGCAAAAGCTTGCGTGAGGGTCGAGGGTGATTTGAGAGAGACCTTTGATATCAGTGTAGGATTGAGGCAGGGGTGTGTCATGTCATCATAGCTGTTAAATATCTTTATGGATGGTTGCATGAGAGATGAAGGCAAAGGTGGAGGGCCTGGGTGCAAAACTGAGGTTGAATGAAGCAATTGGTCCTTGGTTGCAAGCTTATTTGCGGATGACACTGTGCTGCTGGCCGAGAGTGAAAGGGAGTTACAGAGGGTGGTGGATGAGTTTCAGTCCGTGTGTAAGCGAAGAAAACTGAAGGTAAATGCTGGTAAGAATAAGGTGATGGTATTAGAGAGGACTAAAACAGAAGTAATTGACTTTGCTACACCCTACAGAGTGGCTGTGCCAACTGGGATGGAATGCGAGATAACTAGAGGGTGAGAGGATGGAGGAGGTGAGGGAATTTAAGTACCTGGGAACAGTTTTGTGTAAACATGGAAGGAGAAATCAGGAAGAGAGCAGTGAGGGGCAGGCAGGTCATAGGATCACTGGGGAGGATAATGAAGGGTAGGAGTGTGAGTATGGAAGTGAAAAAGGGACTGAGAAATAGTATAATCCTGCCAACACTGACATATGCGTCGGAGACATGGACATGGAGTAGGCTCATCAGTCTAGAATAGGTCCAGCGGAAATGAGTTATCTGAGAGGAGCATGTGGACTTACTAGGTGGGATGGAGAAAGTAATGGGAGTGTGTATGAGAGGTGTGGTATGAGTGAGAAGGCAATTGGTATTGAGTGTGGAGTGGTTGAGAGAGTGAAGCGTAATATACTGAGATGGTTTGGACATGTGGAGAGAATGCAAGGTGAGGAGTTTGTAAAGAAGGTGTACGATAGTGAAGTTGTGGCACCTGGTGTGAGAGGCAGACCTCCGGTTAGATGGCAGAACAGAGTGGAAGAGTATGTGAGAGAGAGAAGTGTGAGGGGGGGAGGGGGGATGGAGCAAGTGAGGAGGGAGTGTTGAAACAGGGCAGAAGAGTCTCCTTCTGCCGTGGCCACCCCCTTGGTGGGAGTTCCCGGAGGGAACGTGGCGTCAGAGCTACAGATAGATAGAGAGATTTTAGAAAATATGGACAAAATTAATCAACATTATAATTCTTAGTATTACTGTAAATTTTTTTTATCAAATATCAAATATAGCATTCCATCTCTTGTTGATATATTTGTTAAATTAACAACAAATATCTGTCAAAGTCAAGTGTGACAATGCAGAAGCAAGGCAAATTTACCTGAATGCTGTGTACATCTTATAAGTTTAAGATTATTAAAAATCAATTATATGGCCAAACCGAAGCACAATGTCGTCAATGCGCTAGATGATGGTTAGCTAAATTCCGACCTATGTTTTAAACAAAATAATTATGTATTCTTTTGTTATATGTTATATATTAACTACATTAATAGGCCTCTATACATATATATATATATAACAAATCCTACACACCACAGAAACTGGACATAACCACACCAGTATGTGTCTCCAGACGGATTCGAACCGCTGTGCTAAGACATTAAGCACACAGAGCCTTATGTGCTCTGGGGGGACTATAAGAGGTAATTGGAGACTCTTCTAAAGGAGGTGTGTGGCTGGGAGTAAGACTCCTGTCCTAGTTTGGCCATCTGTTTTGGATCACACTCTGTATTCCCCCTACCATTTTGTGTGGTGGTGTGAAGTGGTGGTAGAGATGATTTTTTTTTTTTTTTTTTTTTTTTTTTTATATGTTCCGACACTGGACATAGGCTTAATCAAGCCCGTTACCGTGGCCCAGGTCAACTGCTACTCTCACACACACACGTCACGACTTCCGAACTGGTACCCAGCCACAGAGGGAGGGAATTGAGGGTTATTCCCAAATACTGCAGGTGTTATGGTACCAGCGAGGGTGTTTTACGACGTTCGGTGGCCTTATTGTTAGTGCCTGAAACTCAAATCGGAAGAGTAAATATTCTCAGGCCCTCACCTGAGAGGATCGATCTCCCGACCTCTAGGTTACGAGTCCAGAACACTAACCACTCGGCCACCTCCCCTATACATCCTAACTACCCACTACCTTCTACTTTCCACCACCACAACTCACTCTGTCAGGGTACTTTGGCCACTGCACGACGGCGATGTGGTGGTCCACGGCAGTGTATCTGTAAACAAGCAAAATGAATTGGTCCTAAAATTCATCACTGAGGTACTCTAATATTTATAGCAGTGCTTCTTAAACGTTTTAGAGTCACCGAGGTCATCTTTGGCAAGGTCTTCATCACTTATACAGCCCATTGGTTGTATAGTGGATACAGATGTTAACTAATTAATATCTAATCCTCATGAACCCCAGGTTAAGAACCCATGATTTATTGTTTTTGCCTTAAAACTATTGATGTTTAGAAATAAAATGCATTTTTGGTTTACAAATAATGTCAAAGGATATGCAATACAGTACTTTTTTTCAAGTATTTTTTAGAAAGCTGATAATATTAAAAGACAATACTCAGTGATATAAGTTTTTACCAAAACAAGGCACCTACCAGAGTTTATCACTTCATCTTTCACTTGCTGTTGCACCTTGTCTCATCATGGGAGAACACAGATGAGAATATTCCCAGCTCTCGTCTCTCTCAGCTGCCCTTAAAGATGTAAAGATTATGTTAGCAGTATTCTTCCGAACTGGCCTCAGATGAATGGGCAGACAGGAAACTACTGTACTGTGCATTTAAAGGAACTCTACTTCTTGTGTACAGTCACTACAAATAAAAAGGTAACAAGGCACGGAGTCTTATCACAGTTTAAATGAAACAGCCGGTTACAGAACAAACATTGAATTAAACTATTTCCTAAAAACTCTGGCATGCTACATTTACAGCATAAAAGAATATCATAAAAGTTATTATTTGCAGGGGTTAGGTTGGATGGACTAACAGGAATTGTTTGCTTAAGAATGCATAACTGGGTAATTATGACCAACAGCAAAGAAGCTCCTGAACCAACAAAGATGAAACAATGTTAATACATTACTCACCAATCAGGTCTACTCCAAGTAACTCAAAGGGTTCCTTGACATTAATGGGACACATTTCTGGGGCCTGAATCTTCAGTGTTGTAAACATCTGGCACTGACTGAAGTAGCAATCTGGAAAAAATGGTAAAATTACTGGAGAGCAATACAGCAGTGGGATTAGAGAGTAATGCATTCAATATTGAATGAACACTTTACTAGAATCCCACTCATTTCCTGTACACTTATCAATGTATTTGTGTCATGTTATGGTCTACACAAGAAACACACACACATACATAATGCTGGATGTCCTGTGTCATACTTCTCCAATAGGCAATAGTACACCTTGGAGATGTTCTCTTATGTTACATTCCAGCCACTGTGTCCTCCAACAGGACTGCTGTGGTACAGCTTGAAGACTATGGGCAGGTCATCATAATTCCTCAGGACCTTCCTTCTATCTGCAGCTTGTTTGAAATACAGCATCTTGTCTGGAAGTACAATAATGAAAGTAAAACATATGTGAGTTAAGAAATTCCAGGTAAAATCCATATCACACTAATAAGTACACACACAAGATTCTCCTCACTTGCTTTTTATAAACATACCAATTTAATAAATACAGTTCCCTACCACTTAAGAAACAAGATTTAATACATTATCCGAATCAAAGAAGTTTGTAACATTTAATTTTCTCATAAACATTAAGAGTTATATTTCCATAGGTATAAACTTATCTCAACTATCCATGTGGGTGAAGAAGTCCATTATCTGTGTACCATTCATACTTACTTCATATACCACCCACGAGAGTGAGAAAAAAAAAAAAAAAAAAAAAAAGAGATGGGAGAGTAATTTCTCTATACCTTACTTGACTGTCTAGTTTCAACACCACAATCTAGAGAGATGTCAGAGAGGGCAGCTCCTACAAAATAGTATATAATTCAGCTTTCCATGTGATAAGTAGATCTTTAATTAAGTAAATAAATAAATAAGAAGAGACTAAAACAACAGTACAAACACTGATTGGGTTTAACCTTAGATGTTTGTCAATTTCATATAAAAACTACTGATAGGTTGCTTCCCAAACAGGTATCTAATGTATAATATATTATAATATAACTTGCCTGCTTCATTCCACTCAAAAGATGATGAACGCCTCCTTATACAGTACACTCTTCTCGGCTTTGGTGAGTCCGAGCGAGTGTATATCAGTGTTACAATCACTGTTTTTGGGGAGATAGTCTTTTCAACGGCCCCTCTCTCGTCCTCTTTTTTTTCTTTGTGTTGCCTGATTCTAGTTTTTCTCTTTGTTTTCTCTTATTATCCACATATCATGTAATATTTATTTTATCTTTTCTGTCTCTTCTTGGCTGTCTAGCTCAAACAAAGCTTTTCCAATGATTTTGTCGTTATCTTCTTCAAAGAAGTGTACATTTTTGCTAAATTGGCAATCCTGCTCTCTTCCCGTCGTCACTCGTGCGCCTGGCACCTTCAAACCCCCACCCATGCGCAGTTGATGGGTTCCAGTGGCGTTCCACTTCCTACTGCTACACCGGGATTGAACCCCGGATCCTGACCATCTAACGCCATAGTCATACCAACAACACCACCAGCCACCACTGCCAAATGGAACTAAGGAAAAGTATTTAAAGGAAGGAGAGAACTCGCACATGCGCAGATGTCATGACGTCATGACTAGAGCCTGCGGCGAAGCCCTTTCAGTCTTTTGTCATCTCTAATCTCCAATTCCCAATCTTAGTTAGTTATTCTTATTCTATACATATACACAGTGAACACATACAATAGTGACACGTTGTTGGGGTATTTTTGTATGCCTATAATGTCATTTTATATTGGTATGTGGTGAAGGTGTGTAGGAATATTTTTAACGGGATATGTTTAAGGGATTAGGATCATTGAGGGGACTCAGAGGATAGTAGTAGCAGTTTGGATGGGGAACTAAAATTTCCCACCAACTCCCAGTACCACTAATATACATGAGCAATTAAGGGGACTAAATGTAGTAGTGCCAGGACAGTTAAGAAGCGGATATCAGTTCCGTGTAGAGGGTTTAGTGACGTATCAGAGGAAACACGGGAAAACGTGTGTAAGTTACCGTCAAAAGAGGGCGGGGAAAGGTTAATAAAAATACTACAGTTGTACAAGCTACAATTCCAATGGCAACTGCAAGTACCAGTGCTGTTGGGGGGTCAGCCCCTAGTCAGACGACAGGGCAGAGTGTCACTAACCCTAGTATACAAGGCAATTTGGTGGTGGGTCGCGCCCACGTCAAGTAGCCAGTATAACGTTATGGGACGTTATCACCCAGGATGATTGAAGACTCACTGTGCAGTACAAGGTAGTTTATTGGTAGGTAACACTTGGGTAACAGGTTGTGGTGAATCAAGCAAGGTGGTGTGTGAGTTGGTTTGGCTCAGAGTAGCGAGGGGAGTGGAGGGATGCTCGCGTGTCTGAGGCCAGGAGTGAACTGAGTGGAAGCGGGAAGCCAAGCACCTGTGTGTGAAGGTGTGTCAAGGCGGGAAAATGGCTGGGCCAAGTGGGGGTAGAAAGCGCAGTGTGAGAATGCTTGCTTGATTCACTACACCAGTAAAGGTTATGAGAGTATTTACAGGTGAGGATTTAATCCCTAAGTTTGAGAGTGATCCTGCAAAAAAAATAAAGAGTATACAAAAGAGGTATAGCCTACGATATAGGAATTTATACGGAGACTCGAGCAGTCTTTCGTGGAATACAATATTACTGATGATAGGGGCAAGATAGGATACGCGGACTAGGGCAGTCTGCAAGGCAGGGGAGTGCACCGCTAGAAGTTGCAGGCGCAAGGGCGGGTGCTAGAAGTAAAGATATACAGGATTGTATAAAAAGAAAACAAAATGGGCTAAGGATATTAATGGGGAAGACTGGATGAAAGTCGATGAGGCGCGTGATATGTGTGAATATTACATAATGGGGTAAAGCGGGAATCGCTTAGGCTATGCGGACGCGCGTAGGTAACAGAAGAGGACCAGAGGAGAGTCCGTAAAATAAAGGTTGAACAAAGAAAGGGGGTTTAGCACTTGATAGTGTAAACAGATGTCATTGACAAAAGGTCAGAAGGTGGGCAGTAAAACAGATGTAACCAGAAGCAGACTCCACCAAGGTAACATAATTTGGTGGCAAATTAAATATAGGAATTATTTAGAGTCTATATTTCATGCCGTTTAAGATAGGTAGGAATCCTATTTAAAATGTTCTAAGTGTAAATGCTCATTGTTGTGCATAGAAGCATCGAGTTATGTGAACTCAAGCAGTAGGGTTACATAGAAGTAAACAGAAAGGTAAAAAGGTAACGAGTACTAGCATGAAACAAGCAAACTCTGGTGAGATGTACGACTTTGCCAGCCGTATGATGTTGTCCTTGACACATACCTCAATCAGTCAGTATGGCACAGTTGCACAGTCTGGTTCAAGAATTAAGTAGTAACGCAGTAAGAATAACCGATGTTCCTCGAATAATCTCTCATACAATGTCTCTATTACAATGAAGGAGGAATGGATAGTAGGTTATTCATTTATATGGAGTATATGAAGTACAAGGCAGTAATGCAGTCAATAAACAAGGTAAGTAGGACAGTCAAATACAGTTACAATGTGTGTATGAAGGAAGCTTATGGTGTAATACATAACAGTGTGTGATGGACTAGTGAGTACATGGAATTTTGACCAAAGAAGGGGTCAAGGTGTATACAGGGGTCAGAGGTTTATACAGAGTCAAAGATAGACTTGTATTACAGTCAGTTCCAGGGACGGAATGAAAGATTAACAGTTTACACAACTTATACAGTTGTAAAGTCCTGTGTTAAGCTCAAAAACTAACATACGGATGCATGGGGGTACATAGGGGCCTGTAACTGTCTTGTAACAGGTTGAGGACAGCTAACGGAATGTTCTGTTCTACCCAAGTACCATTGTTTTTAAAGGTTGACTAGCATGGTCATACCAGGGTTGTCAAACTCATTTACCCCAGCGGGTCACATTTAATTAGGGTATACAGTAGGCCTACGCGGGACAGATAATTATAAACAGATCGATAACACTTATTAAGGAAGTAATATAATGATAATGGATTAATGATAATAATAGTAATGATAATGATATTAAGAAAGAAAGGCAAATTTTATCTACACATGTGTTTACTTGTAAAGTTATAAACATAAAGCAGGCCGACTGTCTGGAGCAGAAAATGTGCCGTGGGCTGCGTGTTTGACACCACTGGTCTATGCAGTTAATGTTACGTAACTCCGGTTACAAGGGGAGGTTGCGGCCTATGATAAACAGTCCAGTCACATGAATAGAATTGAGGAGTACTCAATTACGGAGATACAGGAATCTCAGGCAATACTTAAGCAACCTTTCTTCCTTCACGTCAGTTATGTCTACCAAGTCAATGCATGAAGTTGTGGTTTTCGATGGATTGATATATATGTGATATATTGGGGAATGTATTGTTTGTTGGGGAATGGACGTTGGTACAGTGAGAGGATCAGCACACATAAAGTAAGTACACAGCATGTCATATCGCTAGTCAAGTTGATCATGGAGATTACTCGAGTGAATGAAGTACTACGGATTGCCATAATTTGGTAGTAGCTTCCAGTAATTACAGTTAATATTGAGTACAGTAAGCAGCTTACATTCACGTCAATAATATGGTCAGTGATACTTGCACTGGTGGAGATAATATTGTTGGTCGTGGATTGTGGTTAATATTTAGGTGTCTGTATTTCTCACAGGAGTTGTAGCCTGAGTGAGATGACACGTATCAAAAATGATGGCTCATCAGTGAATGAGGATTAAGCATGAGAGCCTCTGAGCATGATTTGGGATTTGTGTGCTCAACTGAAACAATACTCTTGTGTGTACTCATATGAATGTCAAACATGTGGTTAGACATGTTCTGTCTCCTACTTATGCAAAGTCAAAGTCAGTCACAGCTAAAGCTATAGTTATAGTTACAGTACTCCAAGTTAAAGAAAGAATAATGCAAGTTTAAAAGTCAGGAGACATGACAAGTTTCACAAAAAATGTAGATGATCAGGATTTAAACGGCTTAGTTAGCACATTACAGGGTTAGTTAGAACCTTGAAATATTTTGTATCAACATGTGCTATTCTATGTATGTAATTGCCATGTCAATTGCAAGTGTTTATGCAATTTCAATGTCTTGTGATATATGTTGTTCAACATGAATGATGAATGCTAAGTATTATTGTTGTTGTTGTTGAAGCTTTTCAAGCTGTCTGACCGAGCAGCCCGAGCTCTTGTGTATACTTTATTCTTTACGAGTTTGAATATGTATTTGATGTGTTTACCAATATTCCAGACAAATGTCCAGATTTTCATGTGAGGAGTTTGTCTTGTGAACAGGAGGTAATATAAGACAGCCAGGGATATATATATTGAGGAAGGAGATGTAGAAATGGTAAAAACGCCAGAGAGATTGAGTATGCTATCTCTTAAATTCAAGGGTCTCTATATTGTAAACAGAAAACTGGGAAACAAGTTAGTAGTTCATGAATAACGTAACAGATACTGATCACAGGGTACATGTAGATTGTATCAAGAAGGTTCCTAGATAGATGATTCCAGTGGAAATTGGGACAGTGTTAGAACATGAGACAGAATTGCAACTGAAATCAGGAAAATATCTTGCACAAACTATAACAAAATAATTTATTCACAGACGATCATGAGGACATTTGGAGGTTTCTGCGTGGTGTTGGTCACGACGCTCATGGGTATACAGGTTACGGACGACCACATAGAAACGGGTACCCTAGAAGTGCAGTCATGGGGGCACTCTTGATTGATACTGGGGCAGTAGTCAATCTATTATCAAAGGAAATCTATCAAAATATTAGAAGACATCATTCTGGGAGGAGATATGCATTACAACAACCCCAATACTCAGATAAGGAGATTAAAACGGTAGGTTATGTAAGGGGCTTTGAGGAGAAGTCAACCCAAGGGATCACTAAACTAGCTAGACTATGCGACACTTCTAAGGAGGAAGTCACGCGTTAGACTGTTGTTACTGCTGTTGTACCTGATGGCCACAGGTTACAACTGCAATAAATGATTCAGTTCAAGGTGTGTTTGAAAGGAGTGAAAGAAGGAATAGATGTGGTTTGCATGTCTGAAACATGTAAGATAAAAGGGGTGTCGCTAGAGTCTACCTTGACTACAGTAAGGTCAGGGGGTGAGACTGTGGTGCTGGCTGTAAATAATACATGAGTAGATATTGAAGTTAAGCCAGGCAGTCAATTGTGTACTTTCCTTGTATACCATGGTACGGTATGAGAGCCGAAGCATAACCTACCAGTTGTGAGTATTGTGAGTTGTATTGATGCATCTCCATCAGAATTAAGAAGTCAAGTTAAAACTGGGGGAAACTCAGAAGGTAAAGAGGAGTTGTTACAGTTACTTCAAGGGTATAGGAAGGCTATAGCTCTTGCAGGGGAATCATTAGGTATTACAGACCAAACTTCATATATCATTATATTAAAGCGAGAGGCTCCACTCAGTTATATAAAACCATATAGACTCCCACATTCTCAAGGATAAATAGTAGACGAAACTGTGACAGATATGTTAGAGCAGAAGTTGCAGGTTAAAACTTAGTAAGTGGCAAGTGCGAATTCCTGAAACAAAAGATTAAATATTTGGGGCATGAAGTAGAGGAATCGGGAATACATGTGAATCAGTATAAGATAAAGGCTATTTTAAGGTTTCCAACACCGAGCAAGGCAGATCATGAGCGATCATTTCTGGAATTAGCAGGGTACTATAGGAGTTTAGTACATCAGTTCTCTAGCAAGTCACACATCAGGAGGTATATGCCATAGTATGGGACTTGAACGATTTTCGTCCTAGTATATTTGATTACTCAATTACAGTTTGTACTAATCACCGTCCATGCTTCGAGTTGTTCAAGGGGAAGAATATGACCGGGAAGTTAGCACGATGGCACTTGACTATTCTGGAGTTCAACCCTACTTTCAGTTTTGTACTGGGTAAGATTAATGTAGTTGGAGATGCATTAAGTCGCCAGACTGTGAATTCAGTAACCACATTAAATACAATATCCCCACAGAGATTAAGGAAAGAACAAAGAATGGACTCTATGTGGAAAATGGTAATTTTTGGTCTAGACTCGGGGGAAGAGATTGATGTTCCAGGGTTGCCTCGGTGAACAACAGATTTTATCCTTCACGTTAATATGGGCAATAAGGTAACTGTAGTTGGAGGGGAAGGACAGTACAGAATAGTAGTGCCAGAGTCTCTTATAGAAACAGTATTAAGGCTTCTTCATGATGCTCCTCAAGCAGGTCATAGAGGGAGGGACTCGTGTTTAAGGGAAGCTAGATCAAAGTATTTTGGGATGAAGATGCGTAAAGACATAGAGAATCATCTTAAAGAATGTGTGTCTTGTGCTAGGAATAAGGGGACTACGTGACCACCAGCTTCTCTACAAATATTTCCAGTTCCTGTGAAGCCTTGGGATGTGGTTGTAATAGATGTGTTGCAGCTAACTGCCAGCCTTTAGAGATTCAAGTATTTGTTGACATGTATGAATCTTTTTCAGCAGAATTGTAATGACAGCTCCTTTACTATATAATACATCTTAACCAAGGGAAGATGAACTCTAGAAGTAATTTTAAGTTACAACCCAATGACTAGGTACTACACTACATGGTTAGTTGTAGGGATTTAGAATTAAGGAATTGTATGAATGTGTATTATATTTTATTTTCCATGTATAAATACTTAATATAAGGAAGTATAATTAATTATCGATTATATCATTCACGAGCTCAAAAATTTATTTTTCTTTTATGTTAATTCATCAAATGTATATATATTTCATCTTGTGTATATTATATATATATGTTACCATGTCAAGAAGGTTAAGCATTGTTTTAAAGCAAATTTAATGCTATTGTGAACTGCAGGGACGCAGTTGTTTCAGCGTGGCCGAGCAATGTATCCGCGCCTGTGTTCACGTTCGCGATACATGATACACCCATGGTTGGTGGAATATACCGTAAGGGCTGAAAGCAGTTCAAACCAGTTTCACCAGACACAACATCCTTTGAATGTGCTGATCTGACAGCATGATGGGAAGTTTCCATGCTGAGCTACTGATTGCTAGATTCACTCTGTAATTATCTGTATTTTAATCTCTATGCTATAATCAACTGCATATTGTCATCTTGTATGAAGAGAAAGGGACAATATATATTTACTCACATTATTCTTAAATAAACTTGTATCTAACACGTCTATATTTCATGTAAAAGCTAGGCATTGTCAACACCATCGTTGCAATCCGTCACACACGAAGGGTGTGGTACGTGAGGAAGGATCGAGAGAAGATATGCGCACTTGGAGCCCGGCCATGGGCTAGACCGCTAGGGAGGATGGAGTCCTGCTGCCCTAAGCGAGAAGATTTACCTCCTACATAATCTTAGAGAGACACAAGATGTCTGGTATAACCTGTAATCTGTAATCTGATATATTTCAGTAAACAGAGACAAGTCCACGGGTTTACTCTAAACCTTGAGTAATTAACTTAATTCCCCAGGAAGACGAGAGTGGTAATTCAGACAACGAGTGGTAAGTTGACTGAAGCCAACAGGTCTACATCGGGTGGTAAGTGAAAACCATGCAGCCCAACTGATAAATGAGAGTTCCTTGGCAGGTATTTTCACAAGCTGAGGTGGACGACCAACGAGTACATGATGGTGACAGTCGGGTGGGGTCTCCACAGGCGTGAAGAGACTCACCACAGTTACAATAGCGCCATAGGAAAGGGATGCAAGTACATTAGTTAACATTAACGTGTCCAAACCACTAACAGGGTTCGTCGACACAACACACGACCTGCTGGGTCTCCTCTTATTTGCATACCACCACGACCAGAGAGTGACGTCTCGAGGGCCTGGTCGACCACTGCTCGAAGAATAGATTGGTGCTTTTCCTTATCCATATATAATTGATTTTGTTATATTGACCCCAGGAGCCAGGAGCTACTACCTACCAGGCAGATGAGGGGACCGAGTGCTGGCCGCCGTGGGTGGAGTACCTCTTCCCCCATTTTTAAAAAGCAGCCCTAATGGCTCGAAAGTTTGCCCACGACGGTGCTGAGACCCCCTTCCCCAATATCTCCCGGCCTAGACACCTAGCCATCCAACATAGGACGGTCCCTAGAGGGCGGCCCCTCTGGAGGGCAGCACTGTTGGCTCGTACTGGCAGCCTATTGCATGGGAACCATTTAGTCTGGTCTCTCACTGGCAACCTTACTAGCATGGGAAGCCCTCTCTCCCCGAAATCGGGGCAAAGCAGAGGCCGGAGCCCTCTCTAATCAAGCTCGCCAAATCTCAGAGACACGTAAGCCCCCCATCACGTCAAGGCGGTTCCCGTTGGTGGGGGGGGGGGGAATGGCTAAAGAGAACCTGAAGTCAGTGCAGGTGAAGATGAAACGGTGGTTCGACAGATTAGCCAGGAAGAGAGAATTTAATGTTGGGGATGAAGTATTGGTGTTGTTACCCGTGCAAGGTCAGTCGCTGGCAGCCAAGTTCAATGGACCCTACGATGTTGAGAAGAGAGTTGGGGACACCGACTACCTCATGAGGACCCCTGACCGCAGAAAGAAGTCCCAGTTATGCCATTTGTATTAGCTGTCGATGCCAGCAATGTTTTGATGCAAGAGGACGATCAGGGGGTGGAGCATCCTGTGTGTTACTTTAGCAAGAAGTTCTTTGTCCCGCAGAGAAATTACTCTGTCATTGAAAAGGAGCTCCTAACCCTGATCCTTGCCTTGCAACATTTTTCAGTGTATGTTCCTGCATTTGGTCCAAGTGTGACTGTATTTACAGATCATCATCCGCTGAAATATTTAAATAGCTTGAAGACAAAGAATCAGCGATTGACAAGTTGGTACTTATTCTTGCAACAATACAACTTGAATGTCAAACGTATCAAGGGTGTCGATAATGTCTTCGCTGATTGTCTGTCTCGTGCTTAGGAGATTTGATTTTTTTTGTTTATTGCCACGCAAGAACGAGTTTTCCTATGTAAAACTCTATCTTGAGTTTTTTTTTTTTATTAATTGCGCCGTAGCGTCAATCAACAGACAGGCAACAGTACATACGGGTAGGCGGGACCCATGAGAATCCAATGACTACAGCCACACACACGCCCAGACACACACATCACGAAAACATAACAGAATGGAGCACAAGCATACAGACAAATATTTACATTATGACCTACTTAAATCCACAAAAACGAGGGTGGTGTACCAGAAGTTCCTCCAAAACCTGGTGGTTCAGCAGGTGTCGACAAACCACATCAAGTGGCAGGCCCCGGGGCAGCAAGTGTCAGGCCAGGTAATAGTTCTCTATAGTGTTAGCACGAGGCGCTCGACACAAGCGACACTCAGTGAAGGGAGGCTCACCCTGCATCCCAGCAACCTGCCATGGTGGCCGGTAGCCAAGCCTCAAACGAGCAGAGACTACATTGTGCCTCCAAACCATGAGGCCCCGACGACGGTAGGAATATTTGTGACGGCAGACAGACTCATAATGTGTGATGGAGATGCTGAAGGGCCTCTCTGCATCCCTGCGTCGCCTTACAGGAAGGAGAGCAGTGGAGCGGACTCTAGAGAGGTAACATGTCAGGGAAAGAGGACGTCCAACACCACGAGGAGTCTGTCAACTGTACCATTGTGACATGAACCTACATGGGATGGCACCCATAAAAATTGACAGTCAAGTTAAAATAAAATAAAATAAAATCTGCTGAATAACAGTGTGTGGGCTAAACACTAGAGAGGGAATGAAGGGCAGGTTTGGAGTCACAAAAAATGGCAGCATTCACTCCACGTTGACAAACAAGACTAACAGCATCCAGAATGGCATACAGTTCACACAATGTTGAGCTAGAGTGGTTACAGAGACGACGGCCAACCCAGCCCCCTGGAGGTGACTCCATGTCAAATGAGAAAACGGCACAACCTGCTGTACCATCCACCTGCAATGAGCCATCAGTGTAGAGGCAGTATGGATCTGTGATGGAGGACGTCACTGTTTCTATGTATTTCAGAGCCAACTGCCGCTGTAGAGAAGGCAGTTCTGATTTGGAAGTAGGTGTGAAGCTCACATCAGGTGTTGGTAGCATCCACCGAGGGGGCCCTGGTGGGACGTCTGCAACAATTATATCTATATTAAGACTACGGAGCATAGGGGAAACAGACCTTATAAGAGTACGTCCAGCAGGCAGTATGGGAGGGACACGGGAGTTTGGTCTAAGAGAAATCCTGACTAACTGAGAGTAATGAGGTGAAAGATGTGGGAAATGGAGGCACTTGACAGTGAAGCAAGTAACATTAGAATAAATTCTCTCGACTAGTGGGGGTAAACGCAACTCACGCTGCATGTTCATTTTCCTGGTCGACATTGGACAACCAAGAATTATTCTCATTGCTCTATTATGAAATTTTTCTAAAGTTTCCAGAGTAGCCCTGGGAAGTTGAATCAGAGCAGGGAAGAGGTAATCAACAACTGAACGGATAAAAGCAATATAGATATCATCAGCATACCACGTAATTGTAGTTCCAGGAATATCAAGGAGAGAAATGAGCAGCCGATGCATCAGAATATTAAATAACAATGGGCTGAGAACACCCCCTTGAGGCATACCAAGATGAAAACTATGCAAAGGCCACCACACTGTCCATGGAAAGGCGAGAGTACAGGTCGACTAGCAGTGGTGTGTGCTCCGCTGGGGAAGGAAACCAAACAGCCATGGAGAAAGGCGATCCCGCAGTCTGTACATGAGACGTTTGAGTAAGATTCTCTTCATAACCTTACAAAAACAGGGAGTAAGGGAAATAGGCCTGAACTTTGAAGTGCCGGTGTAACATTTAATAAGGACTCCCTCAGATATTGCACTCCCCAGTCAATATTATACGTAACATTTCCACTCCCCCAGTCGTTTTTATATGTGTTTTATGAACTCCCCTTGAATTATTTGCACTCCCCCCAGCCAATGTAGTGGATAGTACAAATATATAAATATTGTAAAAATATATTTACATGTTAAAAAGCACGGTCAGTGTTAGGTCAATTTTATTGATTACAAATCTTTAAAAATATATATATTCCTTACAAAATAACTACTAAGATTTTAACATTATAACACTATTATTATTTGTTTTGTACTCTGTCGGCTTCGCCTACGTTTCATTGATTTTGGAAACGGCAACAGCACACCGTTGTCCAAACACTCTATCAGATGTTGCCTCATCCTGGTATTGTCATATCTACATATTGGATTCCCACCCTCTGATAGGAATTCTGTTGCATTTGCAATTGCATAGAGTCCACAATCATTCATATTTGGTTGCTGATCACAGTTAACGAGATACACTTCTAGGCACCCATCTTTGGCAAGACATTCATAGCGAGATTTCAACTGTTTTTGTGCAGATTCAGTCAATTTGGGAGGCATCATACTATCTGCTATCTCTATCCTCATCCTGAACGTCGAAGATGTGAACCAATGATTCCGATTTTCATCAAAATGAATCTGTACAGTATTAAATCCAGATGAATCATACCCACTTGGCCTCTGTGCAAAAAGTGTTGTGTCCAGTCCTCCTGCTACAGGATACTGCTTATGAAGTAGAGTTTGTGCAGTATCAATAATCCTATCATTCAACCAATCATTATTAACAATTATCTGCTTGTCATCCTCAGTCAATCCAAGAGAAGCAATCCACATTCGAGTAAGAATTTTTGCCTCTGCACTAGCATCTGGTTGGTCACTATCACTTACACTATCAATAATACTCCTTTCAACAAATGGTTTTAAGTTACACAAATTTTGTTTCTTTTTAAGCTCCACATTTGACGATGAAAGGACACACGTATTGTTATCCAACAATTTTTCAAGTTTGAAGGGACCACTCCATGGAAGTGAAGCCTTACCGCCTTTCCTGTCAGCACGTTTAAGATTTTTTAAGAGAACATGATCTCCAGGCTTGTAACTGTAAGCTGTGTTGTGTCGTTGGTTGTAATCTTTTTGTTGTTTAGCTTGTGCTTTCTGAATATTAGCGGTTGCACTTACTTTACACTGCTCACGAATCTCTTGCATAGCTTGTGCCACTTTCACTACATAATCTTCATCAAACTCAGATGCTGCTGAAGGATTCTGTATTCCATACTGGACGTCCACAGGGAGTTTGGGTTCACGGTTATAAAGCAAGAAAAATGGAGAATAACCTGTTGATCTGTGAACAGCTGTTCTGTGAGAAAAAAGCACCCCATCAATACAGGAAACCCACTCGTCATTATTTTTTTCAAGTATTTTTAGTAATTTATCCTTTATTGTTCTATTCTGCCGTTCCACAAGTCCATTTGCTTGAGGGTGGTAAGCACTCGTCACCTTTTGCTTTACCCCAGTAAGCTTATGCAAAGTTTCAGAAACACGGTTAACAAACTCCCGACCTTGATCATTAATTTGTATATCAAAACACGAATGCCTTGTTATAAGTTCATAGAGAAATTCAGCCACACTCGAAGCATCTTTCTGTTTAAGTGGTTTTGCTTCAGTCCATTTCGAAAAATAGTCAATAGCAACAACTAAGTATTTGTAATCATTGGTTTCTGGTAGTGAGCAAATGTCTATTCCAATCTGTTTCATGACCGTATTAGGAACAGGTACCGAGTGTAGCTTTGGTGCTTCATTCGATAGTTTGGGGTTTACTTTTTGACACTGAGCACAAGATTTTATATAAGCAGACACATCAGCTTCAACAGATCGCCAATAAAAGCGCTTACTGACTAAAGAAATTGTAGCTGCAATTCCATGATGTGCACGCAAACTTTTAGACTCCTGGGTTTCACCAAATCCTTCATGAATCTCCTGAAGAACACACTTCACTTCTTGTTCATTCCACAAAACTTGCACTTTCAGTGGTTCACCATTTTTCTGCTTTGGGATTCGTATTTGGGCTTTGGGATTCGTATTATTGTGCTGCTGGTCCAGGCTCGTGGTACACAACCATCACGAAGACAAAGATTGTACAGTCGATGTAGAGGGTTCCCAGGAACTTGTTGAAGTAGGCGCAGCACAGCATAAGTAATACCATTATCACCAGGGGAAGAATCTCTACCCCGAGAGAGAGCACAGCGCAACTCCTCCTCAGTTATCTGCTCTGCATCATCGTCATCATCTTGCAACAGAGCAGACATTAGAAGTAGCCGATCTTTCTTGAGTGTGGGCGTGTTACATATACCACATGTATACAATATTATTTTTACAACTTTATTTCCCATACGAGTAGGAGTACAACTCGGGCAAGTAGAGTAATGTTGTGCAAGCCTAGCTTCTTTTACACCTTGTGTGCAACTTGTGTTTTACAATCGAGTCAAAAGCCAAACTACCTGGTCGTGGCGCCAGTCGCTGCCGGCCTCGTTAGCCTTCCCCCTCCCATGTTTCCCCTCAACACCCCTACCACGTCCCTCTTGTAATCCCCCACCCCATCTCCTATATAAACTGCAGGAGTTGCTCCTGGCAGGCAGAAGCTCTGTGGAGCTGGTTGTGGCTTGGTGTTCTGTTTGGTGGAACTTCTGACCCCCTTTGTTGTAAAGCTAAGTAGTTTATATATATTATTATTCCCGACATTCTCTGCTTGCTCTGGTTAATACAGCTATTATTATTGGGTATATAATTTGTGTGTGTTGAGAAGTAGTATCCGCTTGCGATCCTCTGTAATCTTGGTAATAAAGTGTTGAGTTAACTATTATTGTAAAGTTAGGGTTAATCTGAACTTTAGTGAATTAATAATATATTTTCTTTATGTTAACTTGCGTTATCCTCCGCACTTGCTTTTCTTTTGTAAGTGATTGTAAATAAGTATATATTAATGTTAATTACCTCTTGTTTCATATATTTTCCTTAAGCATATTTTATATTTTATAAGAACCTGTTGTTGCGATCTGGATTTTGACTATTTTTATTCAACTTTTGATTTTTGTTTTCATTTTTATACGCAGTCAGATCATATCCGTTGTGCACAAATATTCCATTTCGTAACACAAGCTATCGTTTTCTGGGAACCCATCTACGGACACATAGCTGTGTTGGTCGTGTAATGTCAACAGGGCTTTCCAACTAGACCGTGAACTGGCTGAAGTCAAGATGGCTACCGTCACATCCTGGTTTGTCTACATCTCTAGGAAGCGTCAGGACATACATAATAGGGTCAAGGTTGGTGATTTTTTGTCTCTGCCTCTCTTTCCTCAAGACTCACCCGAGAGACCTCGTAAGTTCCCCAGCTATAACCTCACCCAGGTCCTGATCCAAGACACTTAACAACGTCGGCCTCTACCGACGCTATCCAAGAAGCAAAATGGTGACGTCACTGGCAGGTTAGCGATATCGCCAATAACAACACCTCGGGAGGTGTAGTAATAGCTGGTAGAAGTTAACGACGTGCTCCATATGGGCTCGGATATTATAATTTTCAGTGAATATTTCTCATTGATTACAGTGGAAATTGATATCAATATACATTTAAAGATGGCAAGAAGTAAACAAAGTGCCGTTAAACAGCGAAAAGCATGGTACACAACATTTCAAGTACTGCTCGTACTGTAGGCTACATCGGTGACCGGTCTCACACTGCCCGTCAGCGAACTGACCAAGAGAGGTGACATTCACCATGGAGTACGTCTTGGCTGACTTGGAAGCAAAGGCTTTGAGGAGAGAGAGGCGCTATCGAGACCGTCTGGACCTTCTAGCTCTAAGTGACAATGAGCTGCTAAGGCACTACCGCTTTCCTCGGCCTGACCTCTTGCAGCTCATAGGTGAATAGGACCGTTCGCACTGTTGCCACTGTTTCAAGCATGTTGTGGGCTAGAATTGGCCTCGGTCAGCGCTAGTTTTCCGCTAGATTTTCGTCCGTAGCACTAGAAAAGTAGCTAGATTATCCAGGCTTTTAATGGCTATAAATTTTACTTCATGTATTGAACGCTTTCATATATAACATTAAAAATGCAATGAAATGACGGGTAACAGAAGCACAAATTGTAATATGGCACTCATCTCTGCAAATTACAGTACTACTGTATTATTATAAATGTGGAGTCAAGCGTTTCTAAGAACGATTAAAATAGATCCACAATCCAGACAGATTTATAAAAAAACACACACTGAATTGTGCTAGAAAAGAGTCATTATCCAGATTAGGCGTATTATAAAGCTTCCACACATAAGCCTACAAAATTATATAGTCGCTTTCACAAATTCATATTCAACCCTGGTGAATAAGTATACAAATGAAAATTGGACTGATGTTTTTAGTGTGTTTTGTTACTGATGTCACACTATTTACTCAAAGTCTAATCAATCACTGAGAGTAATAATTACATTCGTCATTTCATTTACTTTAAAAACATACAAATTCATCTGTATTGGATTTAAATCATACACGGCACTTCACTTAATTCAGAGTCTTAGCTTTAAAAGAGGACACATTCAAAAACTGTTATTAACACAGACTGACCGCCAACATCGAGTTGCTCACACAGACTGAGAGTATCAGAGTCACAGTCACTGACCTTGACCAATACGAGTACACTGGCGGTAAAGCAACATTCATACGTTTGGGACGAATGTCAGCTGCAAACTTTTTCTCAAAAGTAGCAAATTATGTAATTCAAAATAAAACCATTAACATGACAAGTAAGAATAAATTGTTACCGTGTACAATCGAGTCTGTTCACCCCAATAGTAACGCAACTCAATGTTGTTACAACTGTATATAAAAAGTCAGTGAAAGTGGTGGTCAAAGAATTTACACGAGTGAATTCAACACTGTACTGGTCAGGGAATATTTTCAATTCTGTAATTCAAGATAGTTAGGCTAATGACATGTACAGTATAGCAAATGTTAAGGGTTTGAATTACTAAAGCACTATGTTTACTGCTCGTATTTCGAGGGATGATGGGGCTTGTAAGCATGATGTGGCTCTCATGTTTGCATTAGCATCTTTCATCGTACGGAGAGGGGATCCTGATGCACAATCCAGTTCAACTGATGTAGGGCCTACTGTGCGAGTGGAACCAGCCTCGACGATCATCAAAACCAGTGAAGGCAGCTGATTTAGATGTGAGGTAAGATGCAGCCAAATTTCGTGTAAGGAGAGTGCATAGCCTATAATCTCGAAAAGAAAAACAATATCGGGGGACGCTTCTCCAACTATACCTTCATTCCTTATATTCCCTTCATGGTTGCTGTCCCTCTTCTTTATCACCTTCCATGCTATACAGTATCTTCCAGGCCTAAGGCATTTTTTTTTTTTTTTTTTTTTGTGTGTGTATGAAGTACCGTATGTTAGTCATGTACTGTACTAAGAACATATAATTACACATAGAGAGTAGCATTTGAGTGTATTCCCTACACTATTTGGCTGATTTGTAGGAGTATGTTTCTTTTTATAATCTGATAGATGGTTGTAAAGTAGTAGATTTCTCCTGAGGAGAAGAACAAGGCAAGGAAATCCCATACCACCACATACTCAGCTGTGGGTATGTGTGAGAGTGTATGCCAGTGGGTCCTTTCAGCATGTAAATCGAAACACAAGCGGTGAGTAAAATAAAGCACAATTTTTTCTTTATTTTTTTTAAGTTTTAAATATTAGGCTCGTGGTCACACCTCTTCATATTACTGTAGCCTATCGGGAGATGTCTTCTCAATGTATTACCCTCAGACTTCTTTAACATAATTTATTTATATATCAAATCAAATAAAAAATATTAATATATATAGGCCTACTGTATATGAAATATATACCGTACTTAAGTATAACCAGTAACAATTTTTTTTATTCTAAATACTGTTTTTCAATTTGCCCATTATACTAAGTTGGATTTAGACTTAATGCTCAACGATGCATTGTTTGTGCAATACATTTTCAAAGGATAAAGAATATCAGCAATTTGCATAAGCAAATACCATATAAGATAAGTATATCATATCATAATAAAGGTCTTGAAACACACGAGAATAATTTGTTAAATACAAAATGGCTCTATTGTACACTGTAACCTGTTTTCATTATTGCTTATCGTGTCATTAATATCTGTAAGCATGATGCAGTATGTTTTCTGATACAGTTTGTCCTAAAAGTGGCCAAAGTAACAGGAGCTGCATATATACAGTGCTGTATCATACTGTACTTTTTTGCATAAATAAAATCTATTGTGAACAATGTTTGGACTGCATAATCAATCTACTATAATATTTAAATACCTGCACTACACTATTACAATTAAATATTGTACATAGTTTTCTAGGCACTATAAGTTTGCAGTCAAGTAATTTTAACACAAATTGTATTATTACAGTTTAAAAACTTAGCCAAACATTACTATAATATTTTTTTCTCATGCAGCAAATATACATATTGAATAAATAACTATTATTTCAGGTCCAACACAAGCAAGCATCAGCAGAATATTCACAAGAATAACAAACATCATGAGTACCAAGGCTGCTGAGGAAATTAATATGCCAACAACACCACAACAGTTGTGAACATCAGCCCAAGCCTTCAGCAGGGTCACCAACTTCCCACGAGTAATTAAAGCTATAGATGGTAAACTTCATAGTTTTATTGATGATATCCATAATGCCAGTTGTTTTCCTTGATGTAAGAACTCAATCATATGGAGACATGCTTCATAAAAAATTATCACAGTCTCCCCCCACTAACATTGTTGTGATTCTTGGCTCTACAACATACAAGGTGTAAGAGAGGTAACAGTTTTTTCCCACAATAAAAAACAAAACAAATTATCCTTTTATTATTGTATGAAAATAAATAAATATGTTTTTGTACTCTTCTCAAATAAATGTAAATAAATCATTCCTCAAGAATCTGGGAGAAATGCCACTGGGAATAATTTGAAGGGGAGGATTGTCCTCTTCAGCTGCAGGCCCCAAACTCGGTTTATAATGAGGTACCAGATATGGTACGGTGAGCGCTGTGCAGTTACCAGACTGCTACTGTGGTCCCACAAATGGTACCACGAGGCCAGTGCAGACACTCCTATTGGAGAGAGGAAGGACACACAACCACTCCACACGAAAGCCACGAGCTCACTGAAATGACTGAATGCCTGCAGTTTCAAATCAACTGAAGCTTGGCGCCTATATGCGCGGAGGTGAAAAAACGTGTTTTTGCGCAGTTGCTGGTGCCAGTTAAAGTACCACGTCAGTTATCCAGGGTTAACTTCAACCTTGCCTTGTGTACCTTCCTCTTGAGGAATTATATTGGTTTGGCTTATATAATACTGTACCTGTATACAGTCCTGTATATACTATGTCATTCCTTTGTTTAGAGTATGAAGCAGACAGATAAAATTGATCCTATTGTTACACACTATATTAATGTTTATGCTATGTATGCAGGTACACACGTTGCCATCAAGGCTCCAAGTATTGATGAGGCCATTTACGTCAATAGGAAAAGGTTTCACTCACTAAACATTCAAGTTGTTTGTGATGGAAATGGCTTGATCATCAATTATTCTACCAGATTTCCAGGTACTGTACTGTATTTCATGTTCCTAGATTTAAATAATGTGTGTAAATAAGAAATTTTGTGTAAGATACTGTTTAGTATATGCTTTATATTATTGCATACCCTTGTATGTAAAAAATTTCCCAAAGACTGCATGGTCATATCTCTTTAAAAATCAAGTTTGATATAAAAAGTCTTCCCATTTACACTATGGTTGATATATATATATATATATATATATATATATATATATATATATATGAGGGCTTCTTGAAGTAGAACCACATGCTTTAATACATGTGTCACTTTGCAGGATCCACTCATGATACCTACATTTGAAGAAACAGCAACTTGAGACAACACTTTAGTAGGGCACTTTTGAGGACTACTTACTCCTAGGTTGGTATCATGAGATGTTTTAACAAGTGTACAGTTCTAAGGTTGTATGATATACAGATTCCTTCCATGTGAGTTTATATATTGTTTTATATGTTTGTACAGTATGTATAAATAGTTCATCTTTCTGGTAACAATGTCTTGCAAGTGACAGTGGGTACCCATTGGAGCCTTTTCTCATGACCCCAGTCACCAATCCCACATATGAGGCTGAGGAACTCTACTACAGGGCCCATATAAGAACAAGGGTCATTGTGGAGCTGACCTTAAGAGTTGTGAAAAATCGCTTCAGGTTAGGAAGTGACTTTTTAATATCCTTTTGTTTTCAACAAATCACAAGCAAACTCTGTATATAGTTATTATTTGCTCCCTCTCCAAACCTCAACTTTAATTTCATACATTGAGTGCCATAAGAGTTTCCAATCAATGGCAATGTTTCTAAAGCTGTTGATGTTTACCCTTCTCCATTATAAATGAAAATTTCACCTATATTAATGTATTTCATATGATTGCCTTTTGTTCACATTCGCCCATAAAATCCTCTGTTATATTTTCCTTTGATATCCCTCTAATAAATGGTATCCAACAGATGTATTCATCGGTCTGGTGGAGAATTACAGTACACTCCTTTGAGATCTGCAAAGATTGTAAGTGCTTGTCTCCTGCTGCACAACAGGTGTGTCAGTAGGGTTATTCCTGATCCTAACAATGTAAGTATGCACTTTATCTTAACATTTATTGTAGCATTAATTTACCTTACTGTGGTACTATATAATTATAAGTATGTGGTGAAGCAGTTTCATTTATATTGATGAATTTTCGTACATGACTTTGATAACATTTATCTTAGGAATTTTGTCATGTTTATTTAAAGGGTTAATGATATAGAAATTATGTAATTATGTTGTAGTATAAGGTTTGAAATAATAATGTAATGATATCTATATATAGGGAATGAAATGATATACACTTGTTCAATAGTTTAGTGGAAGTAATTAGAATTTATGATCTCGTGGTTGAGGTGTTCAAGCTTCTATTCGAGACTCTGAAGTCTCCTATCGAAGCTTTATGCCGGCCACCACTTGATCAGTTCTACTCCAGCCGCCACTCTGGTCGGTCACATCTATTCAAGGATATTTTCCCCAATTAGGTGTAAGTGTATATATTTTATTGGAAAATTTATTATTTGGCTGATTTTGTATTTAACACTTTGAGTTGATACTAAATGTAATTATTATACTTATGGTAATGAATCAAATGAGGGAAATAAATAAATAACAAACAAAATATTGTAATGTGGATTCTCCACAGGTGTTTGTTTGGGGTTTGGCTAATCAATAAACAAAGAAGTGTCTACGAAGTGTCATTACTACCGCACTTGATCGAGGTCTGGCACTTTACTGGTGACCCCGGAGTGACCCTGCCTGCCCCCCCCCCCCCCCCCTACCTGAGTGACCAGAGTGGTCCTGCCGGCTCTGAGTGACGACGCTATCAGCCCAGTTTGTCGCAGGAGAGACGTCGCTTACCCTGAACTACCCACGTAACTCCAGTAGGAACGGTGTTATTAATGATGGCTAACCAGGGAATAAGCACGCCACCTTCATCAGGGGAGAACTCGACCAACTCCATCACCATCAAGCCGCCTCAGTTCTCAGAGTCGTCAGCAAGGGGATGGTTTGCTGTGCTTGAGGTGAAATTTAAGTTAAAGGGTATAACAGTGAGTAGTACAAAATTTTACAATGCATTAAGTGCTCTACCTCCAAATTTGGTGACAAACATCCTATCTGACGTAATTAATAATGAGTGTTTTGATGACCTGGAAAAGACTGTGATTCAATCTTATGAGCAGACTAAGCCAGAAATATTTGAAAAGCTTGCTCAGCGAACGACAATGACGGGACGTCCTTCTCTGTACCTACTAGAGTTGCAGTCCCCTGCCAGAAGGGTTGGCATTGGTGATTGTCAAGACCTCATTCGTCATAAATTCCTTTCTTCATTGCCTCACACCATATCTCCTGCTGTCGCAGCCCAGACTTCCTTATCACTCACTCAACTTTGTACTTTGGCTGATGAACTGATGCCCATGCATAATAATTTTTGCAACTTCACTCAGAACAAGCAGGTATCTCGGAGTTCCCCAGAACGCTTTCAAGAACGCCTGAACACTAGTGCAAGCAACACCTCCATACATACATACACACTTACACACACATATATATATATATATATATATATATATCCTAAGGTGGTGTTATCGGCTACCATTACATTACTGTCTTCCCTACCGTGAGACAACACGGTTCTAACTCATTCCCTCTCATCAGCAGTCTGGAGTGTTTGTAAATGCAGTTGGCCATACTCTCAAGAGGGTCCTTACAGCAATGTCAACTATAAGATGGAAGCAATGAACCCTCAGTTGTGGGTTTCATTTGATGCACCAGTGAATGCTTACAATGGAATTCACAGCTGAGGGTTCATGGATTCCTTATAGTTGATATTGCTGTAGGGACCCTCATGGGGAGTGTGGCCAAGACTGCTGATGGAAAGGAATGAGTAAAAACTGTTGTGTAATGGTAGGGAAGACAGTAATAATGTGCTCCTAGCCAAGTTAGGAGCATACTATATGGAACACTGAACTGCACACAGTCAAACATTCCAGCAACACAATAAACTTTCTAAGATTGCATTGGAAAAACCATCCTGATCCAAAGTTATTTTACTTATTTCTCAATAAACACTCTTACAATACAACCCAGCGCTATAATGGCTTCAGCTGCTTGTCTCTGTGCTGCTGCACTTTCTCTAATAGCAGCTGTGGCTTCCTGCTGAATCTCCATCATCACTTCTAGGATGTGACTAATGTCCTCTTGTGCGGGGAGGAAGTGTGGCACCAATGCGTACTCTCCTGCTGTGTGTTCAGAATAAACAATGTTATTAAATGATCTTCAGAGAGTGGGTCATGGTTTCACAACTATAAGCACTGACAGGGGGTGGGAACAGGATTAGAATATTGGGTATCAGTTAGATGGCAACGCACAGAGTGCTACAAAAATTTAACTCAGTTCACTACTGTAAATACAGTACCGTGTTATACATCATTGTTTTAAACAAAATACAAGTATGTTAAAAATTTATGTAATGATAAAACCAAGTACTGTATACTGAATGATTAATGTAATTAACATACATAGTATGCATAAATTCATTTAAGCATTTCATAACATTTTCATCACTTACATTCAGTATGACTCCAAAAACCATTTTCAGATAATAAATAAAAACTGAACTTAACTGCTGCAGTTTGAAATGATAAGATGAGTAGACACAGTAGAGCGATACGAAGACACTTGTTTTGACAGCTGCCAGCTGATCGCGGTTTGTAAACACACGCGCATTGTCACACGCCTCGTTATTGGCTACAAGGTGTCCATGACGTCATTGATAGCTTTAGCCAATCAAAGACATGTATCAGTTACCGCGCTCCTAACAACGGAAGAGCAGAGGCTTCTTGGATCAGGGCGAAGTTAACGATGCTTGCGTGTAGTTAGTTGGTACCGACATCGGTATTAGCGATGCGTCGCTAAACGATCTCTTTGGATTCCACCCCTGCACTCTGCTCTCTCTCTCTCTGTGGCGACACTTCTCCTGGGCCAGACAACATCCCATATGCAATGTTGCGACACTTGGGTGAGGAAGCGATCTCATTTCTTCTAGCTTTATGTAACAGAATCTGGCTGGAGGGTGTCTTCCCTTCTGGGTGGAGGGTTGCCAAAGCCGGGCAAGGACTCTAGTGTTGCACTCAATTACCGACCAATTGCCTTGACCTCCTGTCTCTGAAAACTATTTGAGATGGAGAATGTCAGACTGGAATACTTCCTTGAACGGGGACTTTTTCTGTCTCCGTTCCAGTCTGGCTTTCGTAATCACCGTTCCACTACAGACGCTCTGGTCAGGTTGGAAGCGGCTGCATGTGAGGCTTTTGCACGACATCAACACCTGGTTTGTGTATTCTTTGATTTAGAGAATGCCTATGAAACTAAATGGCAATATGGCATCCTGCAGCAACTCCATGTATATGGCCTGCGGGGTCGCCTTCCACGCTTTCTTAAGGAGTTTCACAGTGGTCACAGTTTTTCTGTGAGGGTTGGTTCAGCCCTCTCAGCATCCGTTGCACAGGATGAGGGTGTCCCCCAGGGAAGCGTCCTCAGTGTCACAATGTTTGCAGTAGCAATTGATGCCATTTCCTCATCCCTACCAGATGGTATAGCCAACTCGATGTACATTGATGACCTGGTTTGCGGCTTCCCGTATGTCAGTTGCTGAGCGGCGCATGCAGCTTGCCCTCGACAGGGTGTCGCGTTGGGCTGGTTCTCATGTGCTTCGCTTCTCTCCTACCAAGACAGTTGCTGTGCACTTCTGCCTCATCCAAAGTGTCCACCCCGACCTGGACTTATTCATGTTGTTACGACAGCCTCATAAAGACTTGTAATAATAATTATGTTGCGAGTAGCCTAATGAGCTTTTGTTCCCGCACTTTGAGCCAAGGCGGTAGTGACGCAATAGGCGCCGCATCTATAGAACATTCGAGAAGCTCCCCTTGTTGTAGGCCTCCCGGCGGGAGAGCGTGGTGGCAGAGGGGGTGTGAACTGTGAGGACGTTCGTTTTGAAAGGGACTACTCTTCACTCGTATTTGTGTCTAATTATAAGTTTGTCTGTATATATATATAAGTATTCTCACTCTTGTGCCATTAGTAATAGTATATTCTGTGCCTGTGTATGAGTTTAATTACGTGTTTATTCTGGTGTGTCACGAAGCCGGCTGTGGCCATCGAGCTAATCGCTTCTGCCATTATTATTTTGTTTATTATATGTTTGAGATGGAATTTTCAGTGATTAATAATTGATCAGTGCTTACTTTAACTATATCTTGGTTGGGGTGTGTGATTAACTGATTATTATTTATATTGGGATAACGTATTTTTTGTGTGAATGTTTGTTTAGGTCTAATTGTTGTAGCATATCAAATCAGGCATATTATTGTTTGTTCTTAATAGTAACTTGTGTGTATTATATATTTCCAGTGTAATTATAGTAAGTTAAATTTTCTTTGAGTTTAATCTCTACTCCTTCTAAGCAGAACCTGGGTTACGAAACTCAACGTGTTTTTATACATTTTTATATTCAACTAGAGGGTCAAATTTGCCCATAGTTTCTCCATTTAATTCCGTATTCAGATCAAAGTCCGTTGTTCTCATACTTAACGTCGACGACCGTTGTGTCGAGGAGACTCTCTTTTTGGGTCTCTTTTTCAACAAACGTTTGACTTGGGTTCCCCACTTTCGTTCACTTAAGGTCTCTTGCCTCCAGACTCTTAACCTGTTGAGGGTCCTGGGCCATACGTCCTGGTGGGCTGATCGGGCCACCCTCCTCCACCGATACCATGTTCTTATTATGTCAAAACTCGAGTATGGGTGTGAGGTGTACTCCTCTGCCACAGTTACCGTCTCATGCTGGGGACGTCTGGCGACCGGAGCCTTCAAGTCGTCCCCAATTTCTAGTCTCCTGGTGGACGCTGATGAGCCAGCTCTTGATCTACATTGCCAGTCTTTGATGGTTCGTTGTTGGTATCGATTACATCGACTTCCTGACTCCCTTCCCTGCTTTGCGGTGTCATCTGATATCATGTCTCAGTACTACCTTTCACATCCTCGCACACCATGGCTTCCAGGTCAGGAAGGCTATGGAGGAGATGACTTCCAGATTTGTCCTGTGCGGGTCCCCAGGGTGGCTCCATGGCTTCTTCCAGAAGTTTACACCTGCACCTACTTTTCAGACAAGAAGGAATCTCTTCCTCCTCCAGTGGCTCGTTCCCTCTTTTTAGAACATGCCTCCTCTCACAGGGAGTCCCTCCCTGTGTACACTGATGGGTCAAAGTCCGATGCTAGAGTTGGTTTTGGAGTTGTCTTTCCTGAGTATTTTAGAGGCGGCAGGCTCCCTTCTGTCATGTAAATTTTTACTGCTGAGCTCTCAGTCATTTTATATGCCCTCCAAGTGATTTTTACTCTCCCTCAGCCTTCTTTTACTATTTTAGCGATTCCTGTAGTGCCTTGCAGACCTTGTGCAATTTTAACTCTTCCCATCCCCTGGTGTTGGCCATTCTCGAGTGGCTTGTCCTTCTGGGACGTTGTGGCCGCAGAGTTTCATTTTGTTGGGTCCCGGCTCATGTGGGTGTCGATGGGAATGAGCGGGCTGACGCCCTGGCTAAGGCTATGGCCTCCAGTTTTTCGCCTCCTGTCAGGCGTCATCCCGTACCTGAAGTGGACCTTCGACCCTACATAGATGCTGCCATTATATATATATATATATATATATATATATATATATATATATATATATATATATATATATATATATATATATATATATATATATATATATAGTAATTTACTACAAGTCTCCAAAAACCTCGAACCTCACCCTACACAACCGACCTACTACCTCCAAGAGCCCGATGAACAGTGACCACGTGATATATATATATATATATATATATATATATATATATATATATATATATATATATATATATATATATATATATATATATATATATATATATATATATATATATATATATATATATATATATATATATATATATATATATATATATATATATATATATATATATATATATATATATATATATATATATATATATATATATATATATATATATATATATATATATATATATATATATATATATATATATATATATATATATATATATATATATATATATATATATATATATATATATATATATATATATATATATATATATATATATATATATATATATATATATATATATATATATATATATATATATATATATATATATATATATATATATATATATATATATATATATATATATATATATATATATATATATATATATATATATATATATATATATATATATATATATATATATATATATATATATATATATATATATATATATATATATATATATATATATATATATATATATATATATATATATATATATATATATATATATATATATATATATATATATATATATATATATATATATATATATATATATATATATATATATATATATATATATATATATATATATATATATATATATATATATATATATATATATATATATATATATATATATATATATATATATATATATATATATATATATATATATATATATATATATATATATATATATATATATATATATATATATATATATATATATATATATATATATATATATATATATATATATATATATATATATATATATATATATATATATATATATATATATATATATATATATATATATATATATATATATATATATATATATATATATATATATATATATATATATATATATATATATATATATATATATATATATATATATATATATATATATATATATATATATATATATATATATATCAGCAGATTAACGGTATAGCGATGGGTAGCCCACTGGGGGTCCTCTTCGCTAACTTCTTTATGGGTACTGTTTAAGAGGACCTTCTAAAATGTAATCGCCCATCGATGTACTGTCGGTATGTTGACGACATTTTTGTTCAAGTGAAGGACCTAGACGAGCTACTACTACTACAACAACGGTTTATCTCCTCGTCTGGCCTGAACTTCACCTACGAAAAATCGACGGATGGCAAACTACCCTTCCTGGACCTCTTGGTTGCCCACCACGACTCAGACTTCCAAACCACAGTGTACACAAAGTCCACCAACAACGGACGGTGTCTAAATGGTGACAGTGAATGCCCCAAGAGATACCTCCAATCCACCATCTCATCCTACGTCAGGAGGGCTCTCACTCACTGCACCAGCTGGAGAGACACACACCAGGAACTAGAACGCCTCACCCAAGTCCTGGTAAACAATGGATATTCTAACACAGACGTCTCCAACACCATCAAACTCCAGCTAGAAAAATGGTACGAAGTGAATCCCCCAACCAAACCCAATAGTGATATCAAACTTTACTACCGCAATTACATGTCCACCGACTACAAGACTGACGAGACCATACTAAGAGACATAATAAAGAAGAATGTCCACCCCACCGACCCAGAGAGCGAGATCAAACTAGTAATTTACTACAAGTCTCCAAAAACCTCGAACCTCACCCTACACAACCGACCTACTACCTCCAAGAGCCCGATGAACAGTGACCACGTGATTTACTAATACTCCTGTAACAGTGTGGACTGTGAGCCTCACCACTATGTTGGTAAAACACAAACATCACTGTTTCGTCGGCTCACCATGCACCTCCAGTCAGGGTCTATAAAAGACCACTAAAGCACCCACGACAACCAAGCTCTGACACGAGACAAACTAGTAAATAATACCCCCATACTAGACAAAGAAACAGACAGCAGAAGACTCTCCTACCTAGAAGCGATCTATATAGAAACCCTACAACCCTCTATAAACAACCAGACACAAGACCTCCAAATACTGCCCTCCAGAAAACGACATATCACCAGCACCGTCAGGATACTCACCACACCTCCAACACCTACTGACCCACCACAAGCATCTAACATCTTATCCACCACCACTACAACCAACCAACAACTCAGACGTAGCGCCAGAATCAGAAGCTACCCCCCATCCACCAATCAGTAGGCCTCTGATATGGTGGCCCCGCCCACCCCACATACGGAAAACAGATAAATACCCCTCACCCACTCAGAATCGCCACTTCCTCCTGAAGATGTCCAATGCACTGGACGAAACGTCGACATCCCCCAACAACCCAACCTTTGCCTCACTTATCCACCATCTAAGTGAAGACTTAAGAAAAACTGTAAGAAATATTGAAAATATAAATAATAAACTCATTAATGCAGAACAAGCCATTTCCTTCAACCTCGTTTGTTTGAAAGAGAATATATATATATATATATATATATATATATATATATATATATATATATATATATATATATATATATATATATATATATATATATATATATAATGTGTATGTGTATGTGTATATATATATTTTATCTCTGTGTATTTCCTCGTTTATTTAGGTATATGTATTTGTTTCATTCCCATTTTTACCATTATTGTTTTAGTGTAATATGTACATTTTCAGTTTACCAGCTGCTATTATTTAATAAGCCAAATATTATTAACATTATTATTATTATCCTTCCCCCAACATCCTCACCTCACTCTTACCCGCACCCACCACCACATCATATTACCGCGCACCACTCCTACCCACGCCACAACCATAGCCACAGCCACACCACCATACCTCATCACGCACCCCCCCCCCACCTCGTACACCACTCCTGCCCACTCCCTCAACCTCATCTCACAAGTACACGCCACCCTCTACCTCTCCCACATACACCGACGCGTCCCGTCACACATACCACCGACCCTATCTCACCTCAACCCCAACCTACTCTTCCCCCACCACGTTCACCTTCCCCTACCACACCTGACCCCATTCACCCCCCCACCTTCACCTCCACCACGTTCGCCTTCCCCTACCCATACCTCACCTTACCCCATTCACCCCACACCAACAACCTTTACCCCCAACTCCACCAATACCTATGCCACTCGTTCCTATTCCTACCACCTGTAGGTTTAACCTACTATATTGTTGATGGTCAATAGGTAAAGTAAAGTCTGTTTTTTTAGGTAATATATTAAATAACAAGAATGATCATTCACATAGTACAAAAGTTACTTGAGTTTATACATATATACAATTAGAAATTAAGTTAGCTAAGACAGTTGACTGATATTAAGTTAGTGAATAACAATGCTCTGCTCGTCTAGTACAAGATAAACAACACACGTACAGAGGAGTAGCCTCTGCCACCGTGTGAAGTGGAAGTGGAAGTGGTCAGCCCAGAGATAAGAACACTGGAAGACTGACGCCTTGGTGGACTGCTGCCGGTGCTTATATACCGCTGGTGATGACGTAGGGTCAGCCATGTTGATGACGTTGTTCCATCATTGGTTGAGTGCGAGATGAACCCTCGGGGTCTCGAGAACTGCCGACGATACTAACTATCACACCTCGACACTTCAGTAGTTAACACTTGCTGCGTGAACTGCTACAGGACCCTCCCCCAGATTACGGCTGGAATCGAACTGGTGGCTTGCTGACTCTACCAGAACGGGTACGATATAGCGTCGGCTCAGGTGTAGAGGAATCCATCTGACCTTGTTGCAATTCAGGTACCTTTAGGGGAGAAGATAAAGAGGTTAATTCATCTGGTGGATTCTGTAGATGCTCATTCTCCATATATGCTGGTTTTAAGCGATCAATGGAAACAATTTCTTTCTTGCCACTACGAAGGATGGTGAAGGTCTTGTCCGTTCTTCTTAGCACCTTATATGGACCAGGTGGTGGTTATCGCTGTGGTACCTAAAAGAGATGTTAGTAGTTTCCACAGGCTAGAAGTAAACTGAGAACCACGATCAGTCACAACTGTAGAAGGTATACCGTAGCGGGATATCCACGTAGAGATGAAAGATGTAGCTACAGTCTCTGCATCAATAGGGACACGCTTCTGGCCATCTTGTATAACGATCCACCATAGTCAGGATATAGCGAAATCCTTTACAAGGTGGTAATGGTCCAACGATGTCAAGGTGGATGTTGTCGAAGCGGTTGGTCGCCAGAGGAAATCGCCCGACAGGAGAACGTACATGCCGATAGACCTTGGACCGCTGGCAGTGCATACATTGCTTGGACCAGAGCAAAATATCTTTCCTCATGGAGGGCCATACGAACCTTCTTGAGATTAGCTTGAATGTTGCCTTACGTCCAGGGTGAGACATGTTGTGAAGAACGAGAAAAACTGATTTCCGCATGTCCTTTGGTACAACTGGTCTTACTGTCCCGGTTGAATCATCACATATGAGCTCTAGATAATCATGATCTCTCACTGGCTGACGAACGATCTTCAGTGATGTTTCTGCCAGCTGGTTGAACTCTGGATCTGTGGATTGTAATAAAGCCATTTCCTTAAAATCTATGTTGGGTGTAGCCGATACTGCAGAAATTCTTGATAAGGTGTCAGCTACAATGTTGTCATGACCACTCACATGTCTGACGTCTGTTGTGAACTGTAATACAAAGTCAAGGTGACGCTGTTCTCGTGGTGCATGACTTGTCATTGATGTCTTTATGGCTTGTACCAATGGCTTATGATCTGTGTATAGAACAAACTCCCTACCTTCCAGGAATGGTCGAAAGTGTCTAAAAGCAGAGTAAGCAGAGAGTAGTTCTCGACCAAATGCACTGTAGTTGATTTGAGCATTCTTTAATTTTCGTGACCAGAAAGCTAATGGTTCCCACATACCGTTATGCCATTGTTGAAGGACTGCTCCCATAGAAGTGCTGCTCGCATCAGTGAACAAACCCATCTGTGCTGTAGGATCTGGATGATGAAGAGAAGTTGCAGATGCTAGTGCAGTCTTGGCAAGGTTGAATGCTTCTTCAGCAGAGGGAGTCCATTTCACAGTGTCCTTGATTCCTCTTCTCTTCTCCACCAGCAGGCTATGGACAGGAGCCAAAATTTCTGCAAGATGTGGGATAAAATTATGATAAAAATTGATGGAACCAAGGAAACGTCGCAAGGCTTTCTGAGTTGCTGGAAGAGGAAATTTTTGAATTATCTCTACTTTACTTAACAATGGCTTGATTCCCTGCGAACTGACGTGATGTCCTAAAAATTGTAGTTCATCAACACCAAAAACACATTTATCTGTATTGATGCAGATTCCATTGTCTTTCAAGCGATCAAAAACTTCTTGTAGATTATGCAGATGCTCCGACTCAGATGCGCTGGCTACCAAGATGTCGTCGATGTACACAAAGACGTTGGCAAGTCCACGAAGTACAGTATCCATCAACCTCTGGAAAGTTTGACTGGCATTTCGTAGTCCAAATGGCATTCTGACGAACTCATACAATCCAAAAGGAGTAGTAACAGCAGTCTTGTGAATATCACTAGGATGAACAGGTATTTGAAAATATGCCTTAGTAAGATCAAGCCTAGAAAATATCCTTGAACCATGAAGAATGGAGTTGAAATCCCGTAGGTAGGGTATAGGATACCTGTCAGGAAGGGTAATTCTATTTAATGCACGAAAGTCTCCACAAGGACGCCAACTACCAGGAAGTGATTTTGGGACCATGTGTAGAGCTGAAGCAAATGAACTCTTACTTGGTCTGATGATGCCTTGATCCAGCATGTACTGGAATTCATCCTTGACGATCTTCAGTCTAGCAGAGTCGAGTCGTCGAGGACGGCAGAAGACAGGACTTCCACTGGTAGTGATGCGATGAGTTACGTTGTGAGAAACTTCCTGCTTAATAAAAGGTGAACCAGTTATACTTGGATATTTATCAATAAGGGCCTTATATGATGCTCCACAGTCCGAAATGCACACCGATATATACATTGATGCACACAACTCACCTCCTTGCATAGTAAGATTTGTAGAGTTATCCACAATTTGACGGCAACGAGGACGAACTGACAAGTCAAAGTGGGAAAGAAAATCACAACCAATTATTGAATTTTCCACGTCGGCCAGGATATATGACCAGTTGAACTTCCTTCTAAGTCCAAGAGAAACGGAAAGTGTAGTAGATCCATGGGTCTTTATAGTGGTAGCATTGGCGGCTTTCAAAGTGAGGGCAGACACATGCTTCCTATCTATTGATTTTGCTGGTAAAATACTAAACTGAGCTCCAGTATCAATTAAAAATGAAATCCTTGAAAGTGGATCTTTGATGATAAATGACACTGGTACAGATATTGGCGTTGCATCAAGAGACGAAGTGCAAGAGTTTGACGCTCTCTCAGGCACCTCCATTAGTTTAAAGATCCATTAAACTCACATGGAAGCACACACTTGTTGGCTCTACTTCCAAACTTGTTGTGGTACCAACAAAGTTTGTTGTTTCGGTCACGAGAAACAGTGTCGTCGAAAATTTCTATGGTGTTTCGAGGTGCTGCGACCTCTTGAATCACTAGATATCCTCCTTAACTGATTACAAATTTCGTCGAGAGTCTGGGAGATTTTGTCCAACCTCGCAGAGTTTGACCGTGCTAAAGGACAATCTTGGTTCGAGAGGAATTCCGTACTGCTCACAGCATCAACAGCTGCAGGAGCTTGATTGAGAGACGAAACGACTCTATCCGCAGTCCCAGCTAATGTGTCCAACGGAGTTTCTGGAGGCAGGAATTGTAGGAAAGGCAAAGATTTATCAGGCATAGCTTGCAAAAATATTTGCCTCACCAATGGTGAATCTTTGTCTGTGATGTGTGGCTTCGTGAGCTCCAGCAAGTGACGCAGAAATTGAGATGGTTTTCGGTCACCCAACTGCTGAGTAGCAAGAATGGAACGAAGATTCTCTTCTGTAGATTTCCCCAACCGACTCCTCAAAGCTCCACAAAACTCGTCGTAAGCCTGAACTGAAGGATCACAGCAGGTGAAGTAGTTTGTTTTTACACAGCAGGTGAAGTAGTTTGGTTTTCCATTGTGCCACTTGGAAAGGTACTAGCATACACAAGAGAGAGTCAGAAAAAGGTTACAATAACGACAGAGCAGGCAGAAAAAAAAAAATATTAATATTGTAGACCATAAGGGTCACTCCGGGGTCACCATTTGTAGGTTTAACCTACTATATTGTTGATGGTCAATAGGTAAAGTAAAATCTGTTTTTTTTAGGTAATATATTAAATAACAAGAATGATCATTCACATAGTACAAAAGTTACTTGAGTTTATACAAATATACAATTAGAAATTAAGTTAGCTAAGACAGTTGACTGATATTAAGTTAGTGAATAACAATGCTCTGCTCGTCTAGTACAAGATAAACAACACACGTACAGAGGAGTAGCCTCTGCCACCGTGTGAAGTGGAAGTGGAAGTGGTCAGCCCAGAGATAAGAACACTGGAAGACTGACGCCTTGGTGCTTGCTTGCTTGTTGGATTTCTTGGCTATCGACCAGAGGCATATAGCCAAAGATCATTAAGCCATTGGATCCATTTTATTATATCAATCTATATAAGGTCATAAAGTTTTGTCTCCCTCAGAAAACTCATTAGTTTGTTTATAATATTCTTGTCATCTGACAGAATATTTTCTTTGGTAAAAGCCATTTTTTTAACTTGAAAATATTGTTTAATTTTTCTTCTTTGATGTTCATATTCTGTACAAAAAATTATTAAGTGACTGATGGACATTATTGATGTGCATGCTGGGCACATTGGGGGAAAATTTCTATTGACATATGGTTCTAGGTGGGTTAACCATGTGGCGTTAACCCTTAGTCGGGCCAACACCACCTCGTCCCTTCGACTACGCCATGATGACGTAGCCCAGGGTTCGATAAGTGTTTTTACTTTATTACTGATGTTTAATCCGGTCCACTGCCTTTGCCACAGGAGATGAATTCGAGACTTAATGAGAGAAACAAAACACCTGAGATCCGTACGGACTATGCTAATGTCCAGATCAACAGTTGACCCGGCTAGTATATCAGCCTGTTCATTGCCATAGATACCATAATGTGAAGGTACCCATATTAGCTTGATTGATTTATTGGCACAAAACAGCTTACTAATGATATTACCCTGTATTTCGTTGTTAGTTGTATTTAAGGATTTAATAGCTTGAAGTGAACTTAATGAATCAGTAAAAATAACTATCCTATCGTGGGTCGTCGATAGGGCAAAATCCAAAGCTTTATTAATAGCAAAAAGTTCAGCAAGAAAAATAGATGTATGAATCGGCAGTCTGAATCTTAACTGGCATTCAGTCGACCATACACCTGCACCCACACATTCATCCGTCTTGGAGCCGTCGGTATACAGATGGAAATATGAAAGATGTTGAACAATTATCTCACGAAACCTCTGGTGTACCTCCACCTCCGGCACCCGGGATTTAACCCCTGGCAACCAGGAATCTACAATAGTGAAAGGGGGTGTTACCTAGGGTGCAATGTTTACTAAAACCAGGGTATCGATTGTTGATAATTCTATACCGACACACTCTACGAGGTAGTGGAGTCTGGCTCTGAGGGACCTCATGCCAGTGCCCTCCGGGGCCAAGCGACGCCCAGGCGGATAACTCGGCCCTTCCGGGGGCCTATCGCCATCGCCCCCCAGGTAGCAAATGCCTCACCAAGGCAGCTCTGAGAGGATGACTCGGCTCCCCTGGTACCTGAACTTGGGGCCTGGTCCCCAATGGCCTCACGCCAGTGCCCCCTAGGGCGCAGGGGTTCCCGGATGGATGACTCGGTCCCTCTGCCAGGGGCCTAGCGCCATGGCCCCCCGGGTGCAGTTGCCGTAGCAAGGCATTCCCGGGAAGATGACTCGGCACCCTGGATTTCTTAGCACAGAACAATAAGAGTTGCTGATCTCATCTTAGACGGAGGGGAGGCACTTGTGACTCCACTTTTAGATGCTCGATTCGAGTGCAACGTAGGGTTCCAAGACACACACGCAAACACCCATTCTGCACAACATCCAAACCTTTCAACACAGACTCAGATGCCGAACCATACACTATTGACCCATAATCTACTCTAGATATAATCAGGGCTTTATATAGCATTAGCAATGACTTCCTATCTGCTTTCCATTGCGTACCAGAAATGCACTTCAGCAAATTGAGTGCTTTTAGACATTTAGTTTTTAACTGACTGACATTAACTCGCTATGTCTGTCGACTGTCAAAATGCAGTCCAAGAAATTTAGTTGAATTTTGAATAGGTAGGGGGTTGTCTCCCATTGCCAGCCGGACGTCTGGCTTCTTCCTATGAGTGAAAATCACCCCTACACTTTTCCTTATTGAAAACTTAAAACCACAATGGAGGCCCGAATTGTGAATCAAATCCAGTGCCAATTGGATCCGAGTTGCCGAAAACTCTGCACCACAGCTGGAGTGCCATATCGCACAGTCATCGGCGTACAGTGAGTATTTAAGATTTCGAGGAGGAGCTGGTAAAATTTCATTGATCATACATAGAAATAAGGTCGGAGACAGAACACTCCCCTGGGGGACCCCATTTCCTGGACAAATATGTCCCAGAAAGTGAATGTTTCCGAAAAAAAGCTTGACAGAGAAAGTTCTGTCAGAAATGAAGCTTTTAACAAAAAAGGGCAGGTTACCACGTAATCCCATCGCATATAGTTTCCTGAGGAGGCCATGTCGCCACGTCATGTTGTAGGCTTTTTCAGTATCTAAAAATACTGCAATCAAATAATGTTTTTTGGCAAATGCCTCTTCAATTTGTATTTCAGGTTTACTAGCTGATCGAGCGTCTGGCGACCTTTACAGAAGCAACACTGCTCGTCAACCAGCAAATTCCTGGAATTTAAAAAATGCAATAGCCTACGATTAACAATTCGTTCCATGACCTTGCATAAGCAACTTGTGAGCGCAATAGGGCGATACGACGTAGTCGATCTGGGGTACCCCCCCCTTTCGGTATGGGAATGACATGTGCAAAGTGCCACGAGTTTGGAAAGGAGTGACCCCTCCAAATCTCGTTAAACACCTGCAACATCTTGGTCATAGAACCATGATCAAGATGTTTTATCATCTCATACCGAATCTCATCGGATCCTGGGGACGTCCCACTACAGGCTCCTAGGGCTTGGACAAGCTCTTGCATTGTTAGATCACAGTTGTATTCTAATTCATCTCCTGTGGCAAAGTCATTAGGCTGCAGCTCTGATGCTTCTTTGATGGGCAGGAAAGCTGGATGGTAATTTTCAGAGCTGCTAGCAAAAGAGAACTGCCTTGCGAGGGCGTTAGCAATGTCTCTAAGTTCATCATAGTTGATGTTATTAAAAGATATGTTGGTAATTTTATTGGATATTTTGTTCTTATTTAATTTTTTTACGGTGGACCAGACTTTGGATATTGGTGTTTCATTATTAATTATAGAGACAAAGCATCGCCAGGAGTCTTATTTGGCTTGTCTGATGGTTCTACGAGCCCTAGCTCTCGCAAGTTTATACTTGCGAAAGTTCTCATCACTAATATGATTTTTGAAAAGCCTATAGTCTCTATTCCTCTCACACAGTACCATGCGGCAATCTGGCGTCCACAATGGAACTCTATGCTTTGCACTATCTATCGAAGTCTTAGGAATTGTTGCCATTGTGGCTTTGAGGATATTATCTTGAATATTATTTACTTTATCAATGGTCTCTCCAACAATTTCAATATTGACACCATTTGTGAAGGACACCCAGACTGCTTTTTTTACGTTAAATTTAGGTGCTGAAGGCTCTTTAATAGTGTCGCATTTAAATTTAATCAAAATAGGAAAATGGTCTCTTCCCAATGAGTCATCAATGGGTAGCCACTGGCAAGAGGCTGTAATTGATGGGGAGACCAGAGATAGGTCAAGGATGCTAAAATTACCATTATTGGTATAGTGAAACCAGCACAGCTGGATTACTATAGAATACGCCCCTTCACAAGCCCAGGCCCCGTATAGGCATAATCTGGGTTGGAAGGGTCAATTCCGTGACGTTCATCAGAAGTAAATAAAATTCAAATCTGGCACTGTACTGATAGTGGAGCCACCTGGTGGTGGCGCGGTGAGGTATTAAGCTCCTCCTCCGCTGAATACCGCTCGCTCACTCTGTCGCGGAACACGTCTCAGTCAACATCCACGCTCCTCGCTGCTACGCTATGGTATTGTGTCACGTGTTCCTGCTATTGTTTCTTTTGTGTTCTAGTGGCTAGCCTGCTCTGCAGATGTATCGTGTGTGTTTTCTAGGAGGGTTTTAGGTGTTTATGGGGGTTTTTTCTTTGTTAGGACTGAGTTCTCTTTTTCTTAGCGAAGGGGGGCTTTTCAGCCCCTTTGTTCAGAGTTTTTCTCCGTCTTTCCCCCCCTTTCACCTTTCCTCCTGCCACTAGTACATTCTTCGTGTGTATTTTATCGGGGTTTCTGGGGTTTTTAGCGAGGTTAGTGGGCGCCACGTGGGACTTCACCTCCCCACGTGGTGAGCACATGGGGTCTTTGCAGCCCTTCCTCTTGCCTTCCCCGATTATTATGTGTCCCCTCTCGGTAAAGGGGAGTGAGAATTGTGCCCTGGTTCTCTCTTCCTCTCCCGGGCGGGGTTTTTTTATTTTATTTTTGGTGTTTTTCCATTATTTTTAGCCTGGAGTGTTCCTTCTCAGGCTACCGGGTCCCCTCCTCCCCCTCCTTCTGGATCCTTCTGTCCGGGGGGCCCTCTTTTACCCGCTCCATGTGGCGGGCTGTTTTGGTTTTACGGGGTTTTTCCCTGGTCGGGTGCGCGAGTGTGGGGGATCGTGTCCTGGTCCCCGGGTACAGCGGGCGTGTCCCGCGCTTCTTTCCTTCGGGGAGGATGGGTTTCGTGTCTTCTGTGTTCCAGTGTTTGCACGTGTTAACCCATGTTTGTGTATTCTTTTCTCCCTCAGCCTACTCGTGCCCTTTGTGCTGCTTCGGGATGTACCGTGCGGGTCTCGCCTGACGGACACCTGCACTGTTCGCCTCACGCACCCTGCTTCACTCCCTTGGGTTACGACCCTTTGGCGTGTGGTGTGTGCCGCCCCTGGGCTGAGTTGTGTCGGGTTACCTCCCCTTCTGCCCGCTCCAGGCTCCCCGCCCTTGCTTCTCTTCGTATGGCGTGGACGAGGGCTAGGAGAATGGCCCACAAACGAGACGGTTCTTCTTTGGCGTGGGTGGACCCGATTTTGGGAGCGGACCTGGGTTTATTCAGGACCCGTTACCCTTCTTCCTGTCTCTTGGAGTCTCAGGGGCTAGAACCTCCTGAGGCCCGAGAGATTGAGCCTCCTTCCCTAGACGGTACTACGACTCCTTCTCGGGGCTTAGCCCCCCGGGAAACGAGCGAGTCTGTCGCGCTGGTTCTCCCGACTACCTCACCGGTACAAGGGCCCAGCAGGGAACCCCCAGCTTCGCCTCCTGCTAGAGCTGGCTCCTCAGGCCTCTCTAGAGGACGCAAGCGTTCAGCTAAGAGGTCCCGCCACTCCAGGAAGTCCCGTGCTCGTCGCCGTTCTCCTTCCTCCTCTTCTTCGTCGTCCTCTTCCTCTTCTTCTTCGTCGTCGGGGAGCTCTCCTTCGCCCGCCCGCAAATCCCGCAAGGGTAAGCGGAGGGGGGGGGACAGCCCCTCGTCGAGGAAGATAGTTAAGATCTTCCACACCCTTATTCCTCACGCTTTTCCTGGGGCGTCCGTCGCGCAGCCTCCGGCTGTCGCTACGGAACCCGCTCTTTTTCCCCCGCCTCCCGCTACTGCTCCCGTCGAGGGCGCGAGTCCTCCCGGGGATGGGGGAGTCCTTTTCGTGCCTCCCGTTTCCCCGGGACTCGAGTCTCCGTCGGGGGACGTAGCTGAGGAGTTGGTTACCTCCGCACCTCCGTCCCCGTCACCCCCTCTTTCGGGAGACGGATACCTTCCCTACTCTTGGTCTCTTCTCCCTCCTACCTGGACCCACTTTTCGGAGGAGGGCAGACTGGTGGCTTGGTCTCCGGACACGGCTCAACCAGACGTGTGGATCCAGAGGGATGACGTCCTGGTGAAGTGGGGGGCGGATGAGAAGGGCGAGGCTATTCCCTTCTACAAGGTCCATCCTATCTCAGCGCCCGTACCCACTTCATCTAGGGTGTCCTCTGCGGCGACCCTGGACGCGATGGGTTTTCTGGTGGAGTACAGCCAGCTACACTTGTCCGGGGCTTGGAGGATTGACCGCTTTCACGGTAACACGGCGCTCCTCCTTTCCCCGGACGCGTACTTCCCGGGGGATAAGGGCGAAGGGGACCTGGACATTCCAGCCCTTCTCCTTAAGTCCCTGGACCACCAGAGAAACAACGCGCCCAGGAAGCCCCCTCCTCCGTCTTTCCCCGTCATCCTCCCTCATTCCCGGGCCCCCCCGGGCTTGAGGGAGTGCCTGTGGAAGACGGAGAAGGAGCCCCCGGTCCCCTATCAGCTGAAGGAGCCCGATGGCAAGTTGCGACAGGCGGAGTCTGCTACCCGTCTAGAGTTGGCCCACACCATCTCCACGGGGGCAGCCGCCTCGTTGATAAGGGACTGCCTCAACGCCCTTACCAACTCCTACCACGAGATGTCGGGTGTACAGCTAGCGTGAGTACCTTACTCGTGTGTCATGTTTATTAGGGATACTGGGTAGAGGGTCTCTCTGTTACTCCCGGGTACTTATCCCCGGGTTCGCTCGGTTTTTCCTTGTTTACCCCTTACAGTGACACCCTCTCTTCCATGGCCACCGTGATGGAGGGCGTGGCGGCGATGGCGACCCACTTCATGCGGGAGGAGGCGAAGGCTTTCGCCGAGGCGAGACTGGCAGCCCGCCAGGCGGCGGCTAAATCTGCGCCGGAGATGGCACAGAGGGGAGTGGTGCGAGCTGCCCCCTTGTCCCCTGCCCTCTTTGACCAACCAGCGACAGACACAATCTTCGCCTCCCTCCCAGCGGTAATCAATTTACCAAAACCCTCCACCTCCAAGTAAGTACCTCTCGTGTTCGTCTTACCCGAGTTGTCACGGGGGTGAAATGAAAGGATTTTCGGGTCTACTTTGGTTCCTAATCATTCTGTTTGTCCGTAGGCCACGTGCCCCACAGCCATCCAGACCAGCCTACCAGCCCCGGAGGCCCTCCCAGCCCTCCAGGCTACCGAGGCCCTCCTATCCCACTCCCCCGAAAGCACACAACAGGCCCTCCCAGAGGGGCCAGCAGCCGTTTCGGGGAAGGGGACAGGGCTCCAAGTCCTACTCCAAGCCCAAGTCCTCCTTCAACCACCCCTCCCAGAAGGACCGCTCCACTTGAGGGTCCCACTCTGGGCTGTCTCACAGGGTGGTCAGCAGCCTGGCCCGCCCACGGCTGGGCAGCAAGGATAATTCGCCAGGGCCTGTCATGGCCCTGGATTACTGTTCCGGTGAGTAACTGTCATCTTTCCTATTCTGACATATGAATTATGCCTAATCCCGTCCTTGGGTTACCGTTAGGTCAAAATCAGATTTTCCCTTGCGGTCAAAATCTCTGCCTCTCCCGTCATTTACCCTCCAACCACCCCGGGTCCCTCGGGCCCCGGGGGATTAGGATTAACGGTACTCTCACTGACACCTGTCTCTTCCCGTTACAGCCACTACCTCCTGCCTCAACCAAAGTGTCACTTTCGGTCGTCCCGCATGTGTTAGAAATGCGGGAAAAAGGGGTAGTGGAGCGGGCGACGGGAAGGGTCTTTCTTTCTCGTTTATTCACGGTCCCCAAAAAGGACCAGGGAAAAACGAGATTGGTGATGGACCTGAGCAAGCTAAACAAATTCGTGAAAACATTACATTTCAGGATGGTTTCGGTTGCTCAGGTCCGCACAGTTCTGAGGAAGGGAGACTGGTTAGCATCCCTGGATCTCAAGGATGCGTACTGGCACGTCCCGATCCACCCCAGGTTTCGCCGTTTTCTGGCCTTCCAGGTGGGGACCGAGACGTTCCAGTTTACCAGGCTCCCTTTCGGTCTTTCTCTAGCTCCGCGAGTCTTCACAAAACTCGTGAGGGTGGTGGCATCCCGTCTGGCAGAGGCGGGTGTTCCCACCCTCATGTACCTGGACGATTGGTTGCTTCACGCCCCTTCCAAGGAGCAGGTAGCAAACAACGTCCGGGTAGCGAGGGGAGTGCTAGAGGAAATGGGGTTCCTGTTGAACATCCCCAAGTCCTCTCTCACCCCCACTCGCAAGCTGTGTTGGCTAGGAATAGAGTGGGACTCTCTTTCGGCCACCCTCTCTCGCTCCAGACAACGCCCGCCGGACCCTCCGCTACGTCCGCCAGGCGCATTTTTCCCGTACTTTCTCTCGCCGCCAGTGGGAATCATTGCTCGGGTCTCTAAATTTCGCGGCCCCTGCAATGCCCCTGGGACGATTGAAACACAGGAGGCTGACTCGGGAGGTAAACCTCCACCTGTCCCCCGCACACAGGGACCTTCCCAGGCAAGTGTCCCCCTCTCTCCACCGCCTCCTTCGCCCCTGGCTACGTCCCGGTGCCCTGCGTCAGCGGGTCCCCTGGGTGTTCCCTCCACCGGGGATCACGGTGGCGACAGACGCATCGGACGTAGGCTGGGGATACCAGTCTTGCCTGGGACATCAACGTTGCGGGGGATGGAAGGAAGGGGAAAGGCTACTGCACATCAACGCCCGGGAGTTGATGGTAGCGAAGGAATGGCTCAACAGACACCCTCAGTTTGCCAGGATAGGCGTCCGCTTCGATATGCAGTGCAGTGCCTACAGAAACAGGGCACCGCACGGTCGGAAATTCTCCTGTCCCTGTCAGAACAGATTTTCGCAATAGCGGCCAAGAGGGACATTCACCTCTCGGCCCGCTACGTGCCAGGGCGGGAGAACGATTGGGCGGACGCCCTATCCAGGTTCAGGGGGACGTCAGTCGAGTGGCAACTGCGTCCCCTTGTGTTCGAGTCTCTCTGCCTTCGCTACGGGACACCGGAGGTGGACCTATTCGCCTCCCCATCCACGGCCCTACTCCCTCTGTTCCTGACATTCTCATCCAGAACAGAGGCGGGAGGCCCGGACGCATTCACAGAGGACTGGAACAGGTGGGGGCATCTCTACCTCTTCCCACCCCCAGCCACTTCAGTCCTCCTGAAGGCGATCCTCAAGCCGCGCACGTTCAGGGGGAGGGTTCTCCTCATAGCCCCCCTCTGGCCAGCACAGCCGTGGTTCGGAGAGTTGTCCCGGTGGTGCCCTCATCCCCTTCAGTTGGGATCGGCGTACCTCTCCAGCACCCTGTCTGCACCACTCCAAGCGTCACTGAAACTACATGCTTGGAGTTTCTACGGGGAGTCCTCAGCAAAAGGTTCACTAAGGAGACAGTGGACAAGATGTTGAGGGCTCATCGTCAGTCGTCGGTGCGACAATACGAATCGTGCTGGAAAAGATTCCAGGACTTCTTGCGAAGACACCCCTCCAGGGTCATCTCGGAGGACACAGTCCTGGAATTCCTCACGTGGCTCGCCGATTCCACCAACAGGGCCCCGGCGACGGTGCTTGCGCATCACGCAGCCCTGTCTGATCCCCTCCTCCTGGGTTTTAACATTAAGGTTTCGGAGAGGCCTCTCTCTCTCCTGAGGATGGGGATTCGGGCGGGGACCGCACCTCACCGGGCCCAGACACCCTCCTGGTCCCTTCACCGCGTCCTTTCCTACCTGACCTTCGAGGGGGTCCCTCTGGAGGTTTGTCACCTCCTCCAGAAAGCTCTCTTCCTGCTCGCCTTAGCTACAGGTTACAGGGCATCTCAGTTGGCAGCCCTGACCCGTCACACAGCCTTTTCTTCCGTAACCCCTAACCTTACTTCCTTAACCATTTCCCCCTCTCCTGCTTTTCTAGCTAAGAATGAGCAGGCTGACAACAGAATTGGCCCTCTCGCAGTACCCTCGTTCCTGAGGGATGGAAATTTCCACCCCCTCTGCCCAGTCCACGCCTTTGTAGCATACGTGGAGGCGACGAGAGGGGCTTCTCCGGACCACCTCTTCTACAACTCTAGGTCCGGTAACCCTCTCTTCCCTAGGTCAATCGCTCGCCTTCTCTGCCGAGTGATAGAGAACGGGGATCCCGGACACGCCCCGAAGGCTCACAGCGTTAGGGGCGTGGCCGCCTCCCTCGCCTTCCTCAGGACTCACTCGGTGGAGAGGGTCAGGGATTTGGGGGGCTGGGCTTCCACTTCCTCCTTCAGGACGAGGTACCTGTTCCACTCGCTCTCCCCTACCCCCTGTGTGGCTATGGGTACTCCTCCTTCTATTCCCCAGGGTCCCCGCGGGAGACACATGGGGGGGAGGGGCCGCCCGAAGAGAAAAGGTCGGGTGATTTAAGTCCCGTCACTATCATCCCATACCTCATCCACATCTTGTACAACTTCATGCTCATCCCCATTCTTTACGTGTACATATGGTGAGGGAGACAAAAATAAATTACATTGTTACGGAATTCTTGTGTATTCATTTTCCAAACAATTACTTTACTATGATGAGTGACAGGAGATATTATTACACAGGATATCTGGATCCTAGTGTCCTCCTTCATCCCCTCGGGATCACATTACCTGAGCGAGGGCCATAGCCCTAACTCAGAAGACTTGAATAAAGGGGGGGGGGAAGGGGGGGGGGTTGCCATGGTCACCTCCCCCCTCCTCTCCTAGACCCGAACCCTCGAGTCTGCCTATAAAGACTTTATGTGTAACAATTCTGGTCTATAACAGAATGGTCTACGGGTATATGGTATAAGCTACTTCTGCCCCACCACGGCTACTCACCTAGCCAGTGTCGGGAGGGGCGTTAGCTTCTGCCTCACCGGGCTCGGTTACCTTTCCTGCCCTCCGCTCTCAACCACTCTTAACTAGCACGTGATTGCCTCCACCTCACCTCCCACCTACCGCATCGCATGCATAGCAATCCAGCTGTGCTGGTTTCACTATACCAATAATAGTGCATTTGTCGCGGCTTCTAGCCGCTTAAATTGTATTTATTGGTTGTGAAACCAGCACAGCTTTTACTGTCCCACCCACCTCCCGATGCGGCAGGCACTCACTTCTTTCTCATTGGAGTGAGCGAGCGGTATTCAGCGGAGGAGGAGCTTAATACCTCACCGCGCCACCACCAGGTGGCTCCACTATCAGTACAGCGCCAGATTTGAATTTTATTTACTTCTGATGAACGTCACGGAATTGACCCTTCCAACCCAGATTATGCCTATACGGGGCCTGGGCTTGTGAAGGGGCGTATTCTATAGCAATCCAGCTGTGCTGGTTTCACAACCAATAAATACAATTTAAGCAGCTAGAAGCCGCGACAAATGCACTAGTATTATCGTCAACTCTCGTCGGACTACCGTCGTTCAGAAGAACCAAATTGGAATCACTGATTTGCCTAGCCATCTGTTCCCCCTTTCTGTCATCCTGCAGGGAACCCCATAACGTATGATGAGCATTAAAATCTCCAACAACTAATTTTCTACAGGGCAGACTGTCCTGTAGATCAAAAGCATCATCATAAATTACTGTGTCAGAAGGACAGTAGACAGAACAGATAGTCAGGTAGGTGCCACCGAACTTTTCTCTGCAAGCGACACTTTCCAGAGGAAAATTACAGGGCACATCAGTGAAAGGGAGGTTATGGCGGATGTAGATTGCAACTTCACCTCCACCCCTCCCCCCACGGTCCCTCCTAATTAACCTGTAGTTCCGAAGCTGAACAACCTCGTCTTCGACTTGGTCGTTCAGATGAGTTTCCTGAAGGGCAATAATATCGGCAGCGTAAGAACATGCCAAAAGTTTGAGTTCATTTAATCTAGCGCTAAGACTTCGACAGTTCCATTGGATTATGATTTGCGCGAAGATTATCCCCGTTTAGGGGGTTTTTGGGAGCCTTTCTCATCTGCCTGAACCTTTTTGTGCTGGGAGGGAAGACCCTCCTCCTCCCCTGCACTTCCCGGGGACCTCTCTCGGGAAGGTTTCGCGATGGTAGCCTCCATCGCCGGTTCCTCTCCACGAGCTATAGAGCCAGTCCTCGTAGGGCTCGTCTCGCGATAAACCGGCCGACTCCCGGATGTAGGCTTCATGGGAGTCACCTGAGCAAGAACATGAGATTTAGAAGCTGATACAGTATAATCAGCCTTGTGGTACTTCTTTTGCTGGGTTGATGCAACAATTTCATCTAATTTATTTGTTAAATTTTCTACTTGAAGCATTAATTTTCTTACTTGATCCCTTAATTCTTTAATCTCTTTATCCTCAGCCTGGATAGTCCCGTTCACATCAGTTGCATAAGCAGTATCAGTGGTGCCAGTCATTGCTGCAGCATAGGAAACTGTGGGAGTTTGGTTAACCCACACCACCTTCCTCTTTGCCTCACCATAACTGAGATCATGAGCCCTCATGTATGCCATTGCCTCAGTCTCCACTTTAAGGCTCCTGCAGTCACCTGCACTTGCCTGGTGGGGGCCGCCACAATTAGTACACTTGAGAACTGTCTCCAAACACAAAGCTGTTTCGTGACTACCTACAGATTTACCACAAGTGAATGAACCTGAATCATTATCAAACCACTTCAATGCTGTGTGTCCGAATTTCTGGCAGCAGAAACAACGCATCGGTTTCTGTACAGTCGGCGGCAGTCGACAGTACAGTCACTGAGACATGCAGTGTTCATGGACTCGAGAAGTACGCACGTTTTCTACACCTAATAATCTCGAGTATATGAATATCGCGTGCCTCAGTGAAGCTACAGGACTTTTGCCGCCGACTGTACATATGGTCTGACATGAAGTATTTCGTATCCAATTTTAACCGTGTCCGGAATCTGAGCTGAAGCAAAAGTCATAAAACATAAGCCAAATTTCTCTCTCTTGTTCTCTCTCATCCTGGTCATACTTTGTACATCAACAACGCCTTGGTCCTTCATTCCCTCCAGAATGTCTGCCTCATTCAGAGCGGCCAAATCCCTATGGAAAATGACGCCCTTACAGGTATTTGGCCCGACTGGAATAGTGGTTTTCACCCTAAGGTCATGAATCTGCGTCAGTTTAAGGAGATCCTTAACCTATGATGCATTCAGCACTTTCACCAGGAGACTATTATCACGCAACTTTTTAGCATAATCAAGACTGCCACCCGCTTGACCATCAAGGACCTTTTTGATAATATAGGGGTTAACATTCTTGAGAGATTGACTCCCGTTCACACGTCTAATATTTACATATCGAGCATTCATGGAAGGAATGTCAATATCAAGTTGTAGTTGTCTGTCTGCCGTAGGGGTTCCATTATTATCTGTCATTGCCCTAGTTTGGTCCTTGGTCGTTAACCTCCCTCCTTGAGGAGGAGGGAGGCTAGTCGGGGGATCATCCATCCAGGGCATCGGACTACGTCCGACCCCGCTCCTATCACACCAACCTAACTCCCTTAACTATTGTATCAACCCCAAAAATGGACAATAATTTAGAGAAAAAGTTTCCTTTACTCGCCCCCCCTAGTGGAAGCCTGGCGGCGTTCTCCAGTACCAGCTAGGGGATCGGAGTTTGTGCGGAAGGAACTTCCCCACTACCGAACCTGCCTAATGCGAGGGGTGGTGTAATAGGAACCCACCTCCCAAGCGAATGCCGTTGCTCAGCCAAGAGACAACCGTAGGCCCAGGAGGTCGCACGGAAAATATGGAAGAAAAAGTAGATTAAGAGAAAGAGGCGCCCAAATGACGAACCAAACTGCTGGGCCTCCCTACCACAGGGTTTCCCCTGAGGCAGCGAGTGCTGCGTGTCTGGTGTGGGGAACAACTAACTACTTGACTACAATAAACTACTGGTTGTCCTCCAGGAAAAACCAAAACACTGAAGCTGCAGCACAGCAGTGCAGCAAAACGCTGCAAATTTACTTTAATTAATTGTTTACCAGGGCAAAGAAACAACAGAGTACTGCTGGTGAGAGGCCTCGGTACACCAAGGTAACTCCACGGACAGTACTGTATTATGTTGTTGCTGTGCTACGAGAGGACGAGGTCTAAACACTTCAAGGTCTGGATGCATAATCAATTAAGAGCTTGCTTGTTGGATTTAATGACTATCAACCAGTGGCATATTGCCAGAGGTCATTAAGCCAATGGTTCCATTTTATTATATCAAGTTATATAAGGTCATAAATTTTATCTCCCTCAGAAAACTCATTAGTTTGTTTATAATATTCTTATCATCTGCTAGTAAATTGTCGATGGTTAGAGCATTATTTTTAAGTTGAAAATATTTTAAATATTACTTCTTTGGTTTTCAAATTTGTTGCAGAAAATTAGCAAATGACTTATCGACATAATAGCATTGCATGATGGGCACATGAGGGGAAAATTTCTATTGACATATGGTTCGAGATGTGTTAAGGGGGTGCGGAAGTAGGGGACAGGCTTGGGGGGGGATGGGGGGTGCGGGAATAGGACAGGCTTGGGGTGGGTAGAAATTTTGTCCCCTTTCCCGCACCCTCCAAACCCCCCCACAAGCGTGTCCCCTTACTCCCGCACCCCCCCCCAAGCCTGTCCTTTATTCCCGCACCCCCCAAACCCCTTCCAAGCCTGTCCCCCTAAGCCCACACACCCCAAAAAAACCCACACACCCCTAAACTTCCCCCAAGCCTGTCCCCCTATTCCCACACCCCTTTAAGGACACGTTTGGGGGGGGGGGGGGTTGAGGGGTGCGGGAGTAAGGGGACAGGCTTGGGGGGGGGGGGGTTAGGGTTGTGCGGGAATAGGGTACAGGCTTTTTACCCACCCCAAGCCTGTCCCCTTATTCCCGCATCCCCCAAGTCCCTTCCCAAGCCTGTCCCCTACTCCCGCACCCCCTTAACCATGTGGCATTGACCCCCCCAACGGGAACCGCCTTGACGTGGTGGGGGGGCTTGTGTGTCTCTGAGACCTGGCGAGCTAGACTAGAGGGGGCTCCGGCCCCTGCTCTACCCCGATTTCGGGGAGAGAGGGCTTCCCATGCTAGTAAGGTCGCCAGTGAGAGACCAGACTAAATGGTTCCCATGCATTAGGCTGCCAGTACGGGCCAACAGCGCTGCCCTCTGGAGGGACTGCCCTCTAGGGGCCGTCCTATGTTGGATGGTTGAGTGTCTGGGCCGGGAGATGTTGGGGAAGGGGGTCTCAGCACCGTCGTGGGCAAACTTTTGAGCCATTGGGGCTGCTTTTTGAAACGAGTGGCCCCGTGGGGGAAGAGGTACCCCGCCCACGGCGACCAGCGCTCGGTCCCCTCATCTGCCCGGTAGGTTACTAGTAGGTCTTGGCTCCTGGAGCCAACAACATTAAACCAATGATATATGGATATAGAAAAGCCCCAATCTCTTCCTCGAGCGGTGGTCGACCAAACCCTCGAGACGTCACTCTCTGGTCGTGGTAATATGCAGAAAGCTGCAAATAAGACTAGACCTAGCAGGTCAGGTGTTGTGTCGAAGAACCCTGTTAGCGATTTGGACACGTTAATGTCAACGAATGTACTTGCATCCCTTTCCTATGGCACTATCCACTCCATTTGTAAGTGTTTTGGAGTAGTTCTTCGAATCCGAATCACATTTGACAGTGATTGTAGGTCTAATCGGTGCTATATTACTTTCAATACAAATGCTGCTGCCAAAGCAGCATTTGAGGCAAAAGATTCTCTGACGGTTGGGGATACTCATTGTAAAGTTTAGATGATGCGGTCCATCAATGTAGTTGACAGTGACAATGACTACTGCCCTAATATATTTCATGACTCTGTAGAGCATGTCCCAAAGGAACGTCGGGTTCCTACACCCTTTTGGTTTGTGGCTTACTACAGGGAGGGACGTGGTAACATTATCCATGCTTCCCGGTATCTGAAGAAAGAAATTCGATTATTTCCAATGGGCCACATAAAGAAATATGGTAAGGGCATTTTAATCAGAGCCAAAGATCTTACACAGGCCATGATGCTCCTCAATCTCCCCTGTCCTTCTGATAGCATGTTTGAATATATTAAACCACATCGAACATTTAATTATAGCAAGGGGCGTATATATAATGAGGACCTGTATGAATTCTCAGAAGAGGACATTCTCGCTATGTGCCCAGACAGTGTCCAACGAGTAACAAAGATGAAGTGCAGTAAAAATATGATCATCCTCACTTTCTATGGCTCGCATATCCCAGATCACATTAACATTAACCCCACCTCATTTGAGGTAAAGCCTTTTGTTGAGCGTCCCCTACAGTGTTTCTGTTGTTATGAGTTTGGTCATGGGAGGAGGAACTGCAACAACCGTTCCCGGTGTGGTAATTGTTCTGCTCTTGACTCGCATCTTACTTCTGAGTGTCGGTCAGAGAGTTACTGCTTTTACTGCAGAGATGCTCACCCTTTGCGTTCTCGCCAATGTAAGATATACCTCCTTGAGCAGGATATCCTCCACTTGGCTAATACCCAATTCATTAGCATAGGTAGTGCTAGACGGCAACTCAACTTCAGGTGACAGAAGGATGGTGGTGTGAAGACATACGCATCCTCCCTTCGCCCTAAATCGGTTGCAGCACCCTCTCAACCCTCTCAAGAGGCAGCTGCTTTTTGCTCTAGTGAGAGCATTTCAAAGGTTACCCTACATAATAGTTTCTCTGTCTTGGAAACTTTATCAGACACTCATTCTTGTGACCCTTCAACTGATGACAATTCTCAGACTTTAGCTAAAGGTGTTCATGTGGTAGAGGTTCACGCTGCCACACGCTCTCCCAAAAGGAAACTTAAGTCACTTAAACTACCACAGAGACGCCTACGTGGTTCCTCTGAGGCACTTGACTCTATAGATGTTCCTCCTTGTAAAGCAACCATCTCTGTGGACTCATCCATAGTTTCCTCTCAATTTCACAAGAAGCGTTCTCGTGGCTCTGATGAATCTCTTGATTCAACAGAAGTTCCTCCTCGCAAGCTTCTTTCGGGATCATCAGAGGGGCGTGAAGTTAATGTGGATGCCACGGATGTTGTGACTGCAAAAGATTCATTTTCTCTTCCACTTGAGCAGCGGAGTGATTCTACCACCTGTATTATGGATGTTGATGTATCTGCCTGTGTCAGTGATACCACTGCTGTACAGGACAAAACCAATGTAATTGTTTCAAAGAATATCCCAGCTCATATACCTTCATCTTCTTCTAACATATCAGATGCTTCAGGGACTCGTCAACGTGTCCATATTACTGCCCCAAGTACTACTCTTAGGGTTCGCTCTTCTTCTAGTGGCCCAGGATTAGACAAATCTTGTTGTTCGAGTAAACCCTCAGGTCGAGGTGGTAGTGGGAAGTACCTCCGTGAGGCTTGCCAAAAATCGGTACTAAAGTAACACCGTTCAAGGTTTTTCAGTGGAATTGCCGTGGCTTGCGTGCTTCTTGGGAGGACCTGCTGGTTCTTCTCTCTAGCTTCTCTCCTGCATGTGTTTCTTTCCTAGAGACAATGCTTGGGGACTACATTCCTGCCAGTCCTCCAGAATACTCTGCATTTTATTTCAATTCATTTGAAGGGCAGGGTCACCATGGTGGTTCTGCCATCCTAGTTCGCCAAGATATTCCATGCACGAGCCTGGAGCTTGACACTCCGCTCCAGGCTGTTGAAGTTAAGGTTTTTATGGACCTCCCTTACACTGTGTGCAGTCTATACCTTCCTCCCAGTGTTACAGTTGAGAGGGGTGATCTCAACCGTCTTGTACGGGACCTTCCCTCTCCCTTTATTTTATTGGGTGATTTTAATGGTCGTCATCCTCTGTGGGGTGACAGTTTGGTCAACCCCAGGGGTGTTTTATTGACTTCTTTTATTGGGGATGAGGGATTAGGGGGTTTTAAATACGGGAGATGTGACACATTTTAATAGCCCTACTGGGACTTTTACCGCTATTGACATTTCCCTTTTGCTCACCCAGTGCTTTGTTGGATTTTACTTGGAGAGTGTTGCCTGATTTATATGGCAGTGACCATTTCCCTATACTTTTAGAAGGTAATAGGTATGAACCACAGTCTCGTCTTCCTAGGTGGAAATTAGAGAAGGCTGGAGATCCCTTGGTGAGGTAGTATGAACACAGATATCATCAGGATAGCACGTAATTGTAGCTCCAGGAATATCAGGGAGAGAAGTGAGCAACCGATGCATCAGAATATTAAATAGCAGCAGTACTACTACAAGGAGGGCAAACAGCGCATTCTACATTCAAGATTCCTTTGATCATCAAGCCTGGTGACGATACAACATTGTGCAACATTCCAGAGAGGTCATACACGGCAAATAAAATCAGGGACGCATCGTTCATCATCTGGGACGACTCTCCAATGGCAAGTCGCTTCGTAATTGAATCGGTCGATAGGACTCTACAAGTGATAGCCAAGCATAAGCAACTAATGGGTGGCATCACCACCATCTTCGCTGGAGACTTTCGTCAGATTCTACCAGTCGTGCCCCACTGAACCAAAGTCAACACCATCGATCACTGTCTGAAAAATTCCTACATCTGGTCTAGAACGGAGAAATATCAACTTACAAAGATTATGCGGGTCAGGCACAGCAAATCTGGAGAAGTTCAACAGTTCGCCGACTATCTATTGTCCGTCGGAGAAGGCCGTGAGAAGGATGAAGATGAATGCATTACTCTACCAGATGACATGCTGCTCCCCATTGACTCTACAATCAACGACCTCTGCTCATTCATTTACCCTGCCAGCTCTGCCGTTTCTGCCGACATCAGCGACATCAGTCATCTAGCAGGACGAGGAATATTAGCACCACTCAACAAAGATGTAGAGGAAATCAACAAACACATGGTTCAGAAACTACTTGGCGAAGAACGAGTATACACATCCGTCGACACAGTCACAAATCCTGATATCGCCGCCCAGTATCAACTAGAAGACCACCACTGCCATCGACTGTCAGGATTCCCCGATCACGTTTTACGTCTGAAACTAGGAGCCCACGTCAACGTCATCAGGAATCTGTATCCGTCAATGATCTGCAACGGTACCAAACTGCTCATCATCAGACTCAACAGCAACAGTATCCAAGGAAAAACAATCGAAGGAAGATACGCTGGAGAGATATACTACATACCACGGATTGTGTTCATTACTCAAGACGATTCGCACGGAGTTCCCTTCAAACAACTACAGTTCCCTCTTCGACTGGCGTACGAGTTCACCATAAACAAAAGTCAAGGCAACACATTGGACATCGTCGGCGGTTGTTTGAGAAATCCGGTTTTCACTCATGATCAACTATACATCCTTCTATCAAGAGCTACTTCTAGAAGCAACATCAAAGTTCTCACAACCCGGAATAACACAACGAGAAATGTCGTCTACGAAGAAGTTTTCCATATGAGAAAGAGAAATCAATCGAGCGACTTCATCAATGTCATCTGGTTATTAACTTCTGCCGTCTTGCCAATGTCTTGGACTGGGAAGAACGCTAGGCAAGCGGAATTCATCAGTTCAATGGTTCAGCTTCAGTTATGTCCGATTTCATCTATGGTATCACGCTGGTGATTAGTCGTCCTGATGTTATTGAAAGCAATCTGGCATCTTCAGCTCTATTCACCTCCATTCTCCTGCTCAGTCGAAGACATTGGCAAGGCGACAGTCTAAATATATAAAATTATAGCGTGGGGGTGGTGGTGGTGGTAAGGGGGGGGGGAGTCAATGTACAGCTCCGGACAGATCAAGCGTCCACACTTTTTCCACCAGCGAAGAAGTTTGGGCCTCGTCGGATCTGGCAACAGTTGCAGGTGGAGGGAGGGGGGATGTTAACGGAAGATGAGGAGTGAAATTTGGGCTATATTGGAGGTAATGTGGGAGATCTATTACAAATGACCAGATTCATCAACCTAAGAAAATACAAGGCCAGAAACTGAAACGCAATAATTATGATAAAAAGGCATTCTAACCAGAATTATAAACAGAATTATAAACACTGCCTCATCTACCTACCCCTCCTAGTCTCGCTCCAGAGCTGGTGGAGTGTAGATGTACTCGTGTCGCTCTGCCTCCATTCTCGTTTGTATTGTTGTTTGCGTTGTTTTGGAGCTCTTGTTTGTGATTTTTTGTATTGTTTGTGTTTAGTTGTTCGTGTTGTTGTTTGCTTTCCATCTAGGGCTTGCCTGGCATATTCGGATGTGGCTTCCTGCCTGGAGGCTGACCTGGCCATGTCGGAAGAGGATGAGTCTCCTATCGAGGATCACTGGCCTGAGCTGCCTTCTCGCAACCCTCTCCCCCTCTCCTCAGTCACTCCGCAGCTCAGGCTGCAGCCTTCCACCTCCTCAACCTCTACCAAGCGACCCGTTGATGCCTCGTCCGACTCCTTGCAGGATTCCGATGGTGTGGACTGTTTGCCTCCGGCTGCCAAGACTACCAAGGGTGCTTCAGGTGTGCACGACGTACCTTCTCTGCCTCACCCTGGTGTTTCTTCTTTGTATACCAACTCCTTGCCCTCGTCCAACCTTCCTGCTTTTGCCCCAAGAAATGCCTATGTCAAGCTCTCCTTCTCTGGAAACCCATCGACGGACACAAAGCTGCGTAGGTTGTCTGATGTCAACAGGGCCTTCCAGCTGCAGCGTGAACTGGCTGAAGTCAAGATGGCTGCTGTCACCTCCCGGTTTGTCTACATCTCTAGGAAGCGTCAGGACATCATTGATAGAGTGAAGGCTGGTGAATATTTGTCTCTGCCTCTCATTCTTGAAGACTCACCCGTTTTCCTATTGATGTTGACCTGAAACTTGCCAAGGGATACCCTGGTGTGTACTCTGCCCATCGTTTTTTCCAAGATGGTTCCCCCATTAGCCGTATTGTTGTTTACTGGAGTCAACCCGATCCACCTCCAAATGAGATTTCCTTTGATTTCCTCCCTTGTCTTCCACCGTGTAGTGGGGAGTTGGGCATATCTCCTGGTACTGTTCTGCCAGGCCGAAGTGTGCATCGTGATTCCAAGACCTGTCCTGTCAGGGGTGAACCATCAAGTCCTGCCTCCACCTCTGAGGATATGTCCTGATGGAAGTGTCCACGATACCTTCAGCCAGGGGTTAACGTGTGGCATGGATGTACTCGACGTCAGGTCCAGGCTTGTGTCTCTACTATTGCTCCGCCTCCACCACCGCCACCACCACCTCCCCAGTCAGCTCCTCCTACCAGCTCTGCCTCGCCTCCAGACGTGGCCCTCTGCAAGTCTGTTGCTTCCCTCATGGCACGATGTACGGCCCTCGAGAACCGCTTTTCTGTTCTTGAAGCCAGGATTGATGGGCTGGTTGCTGCTGCGGCTGCCAATGACTCCAAACTCTCCACCTTGGTCGAGGCTCAGCAGGCCATCATCTCAACTGTCACTACCCTTAACAAAAAGATCAATACTGTTGCATCTCGCCTTGAAAAGCTTTTCGAGTCAGTCCCTTCTCCTGGTCCATCTTCTTCTTCAGGTCGCTCATCTGCCCCCACTCACCGGACTTCTACCTCCAAATACAGAGTTCGCTAGTGATTGCCGGCTGGATGTCATCTCCTGGAATGTATGTGGTATCACCAGTTATGCTGATGATCAAATTGAGCATGTAGGTTTTGCCGGTTCCACTAGGTGCATCCAGGAAGAACAATTTTGTCGGATTTTCGTCGACGCTTGAGATTACGGTGTTGAATACATCAGCTTGTTCATCCGTCATGGTGTCAATTTTCTGCTGAACTTGTTCCTCTGACTCGGGGCTCTCCGTTGATTCTGTTTCGTTGAAATTCTCGACAAGCTGAAGAAGGTGTTGATCATAGTTCGGCAAGTTGAAGTCCTTCGGTGTCGTTTCAGGAACGGATATCAGTTTAGATTCCAACAGCGAGAGGCAAGGTGCTTTCCACGACGTCGTTGATTTCCGATCTCCGTTTCTGTAGCAAATATCTTCTGATATGGCCTTCTTGTGTTTCTCCCAGAGCTTTCGAAGTACAGCAGGATTGCCGTGGACCAGGATAGTGACGAAAAGTGCGCACAGTTTGTGTGAACGACATGAAAAAGCAGCTTCTTCCATACATTTGTTCCAGTGTTCGTCGTTTAAGATGAGGCCACAGGCGAGACATGCTTCCTGAAATGAACTGTACAATACTCCGTCGACGGTTTAGATGTCTTCGTATGAGGTGTAGTCGGTGACGTGCTGAAGCAGAAGACGAAGGTGGTAGCGGTCCGATGGCCTGGTGAGACGGCGTAGATCCTCCCGATCTGAGCTCCTTTGTGGACGTTGTTTTCCTGGTCGTAAGTCCCTCGTTTGCGCGGTTTCCATTGACCTCCTTCAAACCTGTAGTATTCCAGAATGTGGCTGTAGAGTACTGTTCGGGCAAAGCTGTCGTTTTTCTTGAGTTCCATCGCTGCTGTCAATGTAGTCTGCCGAGGGTTGGAGATTCTTGGTCAACAATTTTCAGGATTGAAAATTACATTTTGTTCGTTCTCCAGATAAACTTCCAGCTGTTGAATACTTGGATGCTGCAGATGAATCTTGAAGCCGAAAATTCTCATAGCCGCTTCCACCGGACCTACGTATCTTTCCACCAGGTAGCACTCAATCTCATCGTTCTTGTCGACCTCCTGAATGCTGATTATCGCCATATATGGACCCTTGGTGAGATACGAGATGACATATTTGATTGAAGTTTTGGACATGGCGATTTCAACATCGCAGTGTGATTTATAACTCAGCAGAAGATACTCGTTGTATGGCACGACACACCTGTTGTCAATCTCCACGTCTCTGTATTTCCCGTTGACACACATCTGTATTGTTCCAGTGAATTCACCTTGCTCGGTTGATCTTTGTCTGTCGTTGGGGTATCCATCCTCGTTCAACACTGTCTGCGTCTGGAAGGATTTTAGGTAGTTTTTGTTGTGTCGGCCGCTTTTCATGCAGGGGCTGGATGGGTTCAATGCACTGCAGGGTCCGTTGATCATCTTTGACAGCACTAGATCGTGGAGTTTCGGATCTTTGTTCTTGTCGGGGATTTCTGCAGATATGGTGTCATCGATTGTTTCCAATCTCGGCTTGTCTTTGTCTTGAACCCAGAGTAGTAGATGAATGTGCAGTAGTCCTCTTTTCTGATATTCGACGACTGCTGTGACTCTGCTGAAAACACCGACATTGTTCAGTTGATCTATCAAATCCTTGACGACCAGTTCCCAATACCGTGCAGCCAGGTCCGGGTGATCAGCCGCAATCTGTCCGTCGAAGAATTCCGATGTCATACCAGGCCATTTTCGGTTAGCTATTAATGTGATGAAGTAGTGTGGAATTCCGAAGTGTTGTGAAATCGCCATCCCGTTGCACTGTTTTTTCTTGGAAGTAGTGAGGAGATCCGGTGAACAAAGACGGAAGAATAATCCCAGTGTTTCCAGATCGCCGTTGTTGTTCTCCAGTGCATCACATAGGCTGCGGTAGGTTTCGGTCCTCAGTTTGTCCTGTAGATGAAATTTGATGAAGTTCAGGCTGTTAGTTTGTATCTTGGCGAATTGGTCGACCACATACTGCTGAGTTAGACGTTTGCTGCATAGCAGTTGATTAAATTCGTCAGGGCGCACCATAAGCTGGTAGGAATATTACATAGAGACTGTCAAATTCTTGCCAAAGGAGTTCTTGAGTTCTGAATACCATCCATTGTCGCCAGCGGGTAAAAGAATCGTGTAGGAGAGCGCATAATAGGCATGGTGATTTTCTGATATATGATGAACTTCGTTGCCGTGAGTTTGGATGATGATGTCGCGATATGAGTAGGAATTCAATTCTGGCATCATAACGGCGACTTCAGACATGTTGGCCAGGTTCAGACGTCTACGGTATACGTTGCTCTGTCGGTTTGTAGCGTCCATGACAATTCTCAATTTTTTCGGTCGATTTTCTTCTTCAAGATAACTCCCGAAGCATCTCAGCTTGTTGATCCCTTGGATGCCGTCCAGTGATCTGCAGATGTTGTAGATGGCAATTTTGTCCAGTTTAGGAGAGTTCTTGGCGCGTAGTTCGTCTTGTTGATCAGGATCCAGAAAGTAGACCTGCGCATATTTCCTCTCCTTACCGTCGGTGGGGTTGAGTGAGCCGATCTTGTGGTAGACTTTTCCGCAAATTCTGATCGATGGATGGTAACTGCTTCCTGGAGCTTTGGCATACTGCATTCCGACTGATGTCATCTGAAAGTGTGAGTTGTACCGTATTTAAGTGTCCAGGAAATGTTTGCTGAGCGAGTGTTCTCCAGACAGATACTCCTTCAATGTAGATTCTAGTGGTTGGAGAGGTGATAGTTTGACTTTTCCATTTGAGCAGCACAGTCCTTTTGATTCGTACTTCCACTTCAAGGCTTTACAGTGTGCCCGGGCATTGGTGTTTCATTTCTCCGAAGTCCAGTGGTTTGATGTCTGACTATTCCTTGGCGCGGCGCTGCTTTTCCTTTTTCGATATCTGCTTTTGGATCTCATCTCTGTATTCTCCTTTTTTATGCAAAATCTTCTTTCGAGGCTTCTCTCTGTATTCTGCTTGCCTCTGTGAAATCTCCTCTCGATGCTCCACACTGTAGGTTCCATTATTCTGCAGAATCTCTTCTCAATGCTGGTCTCTGTATTTTCTTTTTTTCTGGAGGATCTCTTTTCGATGCTGGTCTCTGTATTTTCTTTTTTTCAGGAGAAGCTCCTCTCGATGTTCCCTGAGGTAGTTGTCATTTGTTTCCCGACGTCTCCGCTTGGCACATGTTAATTCTATAACGTCGACCCTGAATGATGCTGTTGATAGAGAGAATGGCTGACCTGGTAGAAGATTGCTGAGAAGTACGTCAATGAGCTGATCCAGAGTGTTGAAGGTCATCATGATGGCATTTCCTTGCGGAGTAGAACGTCCTTTGCTGTCATTAGAGTGCGAATCAAATATCCAGTATTGTCCAGTATTGAAGGTGCTAGTACTGCTGCAGCTGACGATCACACCGGCTTGATGATAGCTGAAGAATTCGACCAACTCCCTGTGCAGATTCTGCTCACTTTCAGACGTCAATCCACCTCCGATCTCTGCTTCTACGGTGCCTGTGAATCGGTATTCCTCAGACTGAAACTCTTTTGGGACTTTGGGTGGACACAGAAAATTTTCGTTGATAGTTTGACGTGCCAGTAAGTAGAGTCGACTTCCTATCTTCAGTATGGTGTCTATTGTAGAGCTGTTCCAGTTCCTGGGAGAAATTGCTGAAGTCATGGCGATTGATGGGTTGATTCTCATGGGTTTCGATTTTCTCCTTCCAAGACAGTTGCTATGCACTTCTGCCGCATCCGAGGCATCCACCCCGATCCGGACTTATTCATGAATGGTCATCAGATACGTTGTGTCGAGGAGACTCGCTTTTTGGGTCTCCTTTTTGACAAACGTTTGACTTGGGTTCCCCACTTACTTACACTTAAGGTCTCTTGCCTCAAGGCTCTTAACCTGTTGAGGGTCCTGGGCCATACGTCCTGGGGGGCTGATCGGGACACCCTCCTCCGCCTATACCGTGTTCTTATTAGGTCAAAACTTGACTATGGGTGTGAGGTGTACTCTTCTGCCACCGATGCCCATCTCAGAGTTTTATACCCTGTTCATCATGCTGGAGTACGTCTGGCGACCGGAGCCTTCAGGTCGTCCACAATCCCCAGTCTCCTGGTGGACGCTAATGAGCCACCTCTTGATCTCCGTCGCCAGTGCTTGATGGTTCGTTATTGGCATCGATTACATCGACTTCCTGACTCCCTACCCTGCTTGGCGGTGTCATCTGATATCATGTCTCAGTACTACCTTTTACATTCTCGTGCGCCATGGCCCTTTGGCTTCCGGGTCAGGAAAGCTATGGAGGAGATGGGCATAGATGACTTCCAGATTTGTCCTGTGAGGGTCCCCAGGGTGGCTCCATGGCTTCTTCCAGAAGTTTTCCCCTGCACCTGCTTTACAGACAAGAAGGAATCTCTTCCTCCTCCAGTGGCTCGTTCCCTCTTTTTAGAACATGCCTTCACTCACAGGGAGTCCCTTCCTGTGTACACTGATGGGTCAAAGTCTGATGCTGGAGTTGGCTTTGGAGTTGTCTTTCCTGACTTTTTCCGTGGAGGCAGGCTCCCTTCTGTCATATCAATTTTTACTGCTGAGCTCTCGACCATTTTATATGCCCTCCAAGTGATTTTCACTCTCCCTCAGCCTTCGTTTACTATTTGTAGCGATTCCTGTAGTGCCTTGCATGCCTTGTGTAATTTTAACTCTTCCCATCCCCTGGTGTTGGCCATTCTTGAATGGCTTGTCCTCCTGGGTCGTCGTGGCCGCAAAGAAACTTTTTGTTGGGTCCCGGCCCATGTGGGTATCGATGGGAATGAGTGGGGTGACGCCCTGGCTAAGGCTGTGGTCTCCAATTCCCCGCCTCCTGCCAGGCGTCATCCTGTTCCTGTAGTGGACCTTCGACCCTACATAGATGCTACCGTTGGTTCCTGCTGGCAGGACAGATGGGACGCCGTCGGGGCTAACAAGCTCCGCGACATCCGCCAGCACCTTGGTTTGTGGAGCTACAGTGGCCTGTCCCGGTCTGTGGGAGACGGCTCCGCATTGGCCACACATTATTGACTCATGGCTTTTTAATGGAGAGGGCTCACCCTCCCTACTGTGATGATTGTCTGGTCCCTTTGACAGTACGGCATCTTATTGTCGAGTGTCCCAGCCTTGCGGACCTTCATCGTAGGCACCTCTCCGAGTACCGGAAAGGTGACGGTTCTTACAGTCTCTTCCAGGTGCTCGGGGAGGAGGCTTGTAGTGTGGGAGGGAACACCCTCTCCTATGTGGAGGAGGCTGGCCTTCTCCACAAATTGTGAATTTTATTGTATTTATGGCTATTAATTTTTAGGTAGTTAAAGTTTAATGTTTCTTTCGTTAATATTTCAATTCTTTTATATATTTAACTTAAGTAGGTTATTTCATTAATATATGATTTTTTGGAAGACGTGGGTTTTATTCATGCTGCTTCTCCCTTTCGAGGTAGTTAAAATTATTTAATCTTTGTACATATTTTATTAATGATGTAGATGGCCTTTCTATGTTGGGCGGTATATGACCATTGCTGTTGCGCCGCCAGATGCCTAATGGCATTAATAAATAAATCAATCGATCAATAAACCATTGCAGAGCTTTGGAAAACCGAGATAAGAGACAAGCAGCGCACACCTGGGTCAGAGTCGAAATGGCGCATTTGCTTGTTGGTTTTACCTGAGGTGGACTGGCCGCATACAGTTTCACGCAGACAGACAGACATTTGTTGCACGTGACGCAGCGAGGAGCGATGCCGCTTCAGTGCTATTCAACATTACTCATATCGCAAAATAACACGCGGGCAGTACATATATATATCAAGCAACCCAATGCCGTTTGGTATTTTGCAAGAAGTAATTAATACTCATTGAAATTTTATCAGGCAATCGAAAGGTTGTACGCGGCAAAACGGTGCGCGGCAGCACAATGGTTGGGGAGCACTGCCATGAACAGTCGTTCCACTGAAATTTGATCATCGCTCATACAGTACATGTATATGTAATTATTCATCGGTTTTACATGTATACGTTTGTGTGTATTTGCAGCAGAGGTAATTTTTTTTCTCCGATTTTATTGCTTTAAGAATGTGCAAGAAACGTATTATTAGCTAAGGAAAATGTGACCAAATTTCACCCATAAACGATTTAATTTCATTGAGTTCAAACACTTACAAATTTGACCTCTAGTAACCTCACGTGACCTCATCTATGCGTTTCTTGATCAACTAAGACCAACTAAAATGGTTGGAATCAGCAAATAAAATGACCTATAAAACTGTTTTGCTTGAAGAGTTACAGCGAGGAAACATATTTGACCTCAATGACCTCACCTGACATGGTCAAAATACATGTTAATGTTGCCATATTGTGGTCAACCATCAATGATCGGCGATAGAATTTTATACACGTTGATGTTACGCACTATATTATCGAACTCTTCGAAAAGGTCATTTGGAGGTCAAATGGTGACCTTCCGAGGTCATCTATTGACATCTTGTCAAAGGGAGTATAATCATTAGATTCGGGATAAAATTTCACCCGTTAAACTGATTTAGTTTCATTACATTAGTTTCATTGCAAATTTGACCCCATATGACCTCGCATTACCTCACCTATGGGCGGGCTGGGATCAAAATACTTCTCACTTAGTTGAGCTCCTATGACTATCATAAAACTGCCCGAAAACGGCTTCCAAATCTGTGAAATATGCCGTATATTAGGATTTGGTAAATTTCAGTGAACTTTGACCTGACCCGAGAGGTCAAGTATAGGTGATTCCTGGTAATGAGTTATACAGGTGCATGTAGCTCAGGAAGATGCATCGAACGGTACCAGAATGAACGCCGTACGATCAAAAGTGATTGTGTTCCCTGTGTTGACCCCCAAAAAAGTTCACCCCGGGTCGGGACTCTGTGTGCGAACATGTTTGGTGCATTGCTATCGATGTGCAGTTGGGAACTGGTACTTTGTCTCCCCCCCCCCCCACACTACAATTCTATATATATAGATATATACAAAGATCTGGTCACAAAGTCTTGTTTTAAACTTAATATTGAAGAACGTTTCGGATATTTAAATCCATCATCAGCTGCTGTGAAAGGACACACAATATAAGAAAAACTTTACATTACACAGAAAATTCCTCCTCCTTTGTCTCGGACCTGGAACAATTTAAGGGCTCGGCCAACGAGTACTTTATGTCTTCCTTTGAGGTGGTGAACTTGTACACAAATATCCGCCTGTACGAGACCATTGAGATAATTCCAAATCGTCTTTTTACTGCCAAAATCTCTAATTTTTATGGTTTAACGAAACGTCTTTTTTAAATTATGTTAGAAATGTCAGTACTTAACTCCTTTTTTATCTTCAACAAAATAATGAGTGAAAAAGTGCAGTGATTAGAATGTATCAAAAAGTGTAAATACTAAGGAAAAGGAAAGGGTGATTCTGGTAACTGTACATCCGGGGCCAGTTGAGCTCCAGACAATACAAGCTGTGATCATCAAATTCCGGTAGGGAGGGAAATGCAGTTTGCCTGCTAACTGTAAGTAAAAAAACAAACATAAGTTTGTTTGACATGTCAATAAGAGAGGGAAAGAAGAAAAAGAAAAATGAGGATTATTATTGTGAGATAGTAGACTTTGAAGATATAAACAAGGTAATAAGAAGAATAAAAAAACTGGAGGATGAAGTAATGGAAATAAAAGAGGCATTAATAGAAACTAAAAAGAGAAATGAGGAATTAGTAAAGGAAATGAATAGGAGAGATATAGCATTGGAGGAGATGTCAGCTGAACTAAAAGCAGTAAAAGCCAAAACTAGTGAAATAAGAGGAAATTTAGTAGAGCAGGGGAAAGATCTAAACAAAATTAAACACAAGACAGATGTTTTGGTCAAGGCCAGTAACATAGTAGAGAACAATGAAGAAATTGAATAGAGAATGGAACAGGCAAATGAAGTAGGAAATGAGTGCAAAGAAGAAGTAGTTAAAACATGCACAGATTCTAAAGGAAAAAGAAGAGATAAAATCAAACATGAATCAGGATAAAGGAATAATGGACATAAAGAAAGAAGTAAAAGAAGTAATAAGAATTTTTTTTAAAGTTTGTCAGAGAGACACTTGACATGAATAAATCAATAATAATATATGAAGTAAAAGAGGATAAAATGAGGAATAAAATAGGAAGGGATAAAGAAGAAATGAAGAAAATCACAGACATAATGCAAATCATAATGGAAACAGAGGAATAAGATATAAAGACAAAAGAATTCATCAGAATGGCGAAATATGAAAAAGATGAAATGTGACCACTAAAAATAATTCTACAAAATAGTAACAAGGTAGAAACAGTATTGAAAAATACCAGGAAACAGAAGGACTCTGAAGAATGGAACAATATAAAGATAGTCAGATGCCTAACCAAGAAAGACAGAGAAATACTCAGAGAAAAAGTGGAAGAAGCAAAAGGGATGAACAGTGAAAGAACTCAAGAAGAGAAAAGACAATAGTGGGCATGCAGGTCGAAAAATGGTGGAAAAAGATATATGTCAAGTAGGAAAGATATATATATTTATATACTCCAATGTAGATGGTATTGTATCTAAACTAACTAAAATTAAAGATGTTATACAAGAAGAAAACACAGATAATATGCTTCACAAAAACAAAGGTAAATAATAAAATATCAAATTATGTATTTAACCTGTGTGAATACAATATATGGGGAAAAAATAGGGTATACAAAAATTAAGGTGGATTAATGATTTTAACCCATAAAAATTAAAGGTTAACAAAACAGAATTAGTGGTATCAGATACACTTGAATTAATAGCATTAGATGTTATAACACCGGAAGAAATAATTACTGTTGCTACATTATATATGCCACCAAAGACAAGAGCATGGGATAACAATGAGTATTAATTTAGAACTAATAAATTTCACAGAGAAGAACCTCAAAGAATGCTACAAAAGATGGAAGATAAATCCCAGAGGTTAGTATTAAGAGGAGACTTTAACACCAATATTGATTGGAGAAGTTTTGAAGTAAAGGCAACAGAAAACCAATGGAATAATAAATTACTTCTTGTTAACACAACATACTCAAAATACGAGAATAAGTGGAACCGATAAACTATCACTATTGGACTTAATATTTACTAGAAAGGAAAATGAAATTAATAATATAAAATATAAACTACAATTAGGAAAGAGTGATCATGTGATTAAATGGGATATTTTATTATCATATGACATTGTAACAACAGGGTGTTGTGTTACTAATGGTGTGAACAGACTCGATTGTACACGGTAACAATTTATTGGTATAGCTACAAAGGTTGGTTCTCACACTAGTAATTCCTGGACTCAGTAGCAAGGTAGGCGGGGGTTGTGGTTGTAGAGGGCAAGCACCTTGTAGAGAGTGAGACTTTTCTGCCGTGGCCTGGTGGAGAGAGAGCTGCTGCAGGAGGTAGCGTGGTATGCTGTCGCTTGGTAGAGTAGCAGCGGGCGAGGTTTGCGGCAGAGGCAAGAGGTGAGTGTAGGTCGAATGCTGGCATAGAGTGAATGGAGCTTGGCACGTACGCTCCTTTTATCTCGTTTGGTTGGCTGCGCGTGCAGGTGTCATGGCGGCCCCCAGTGGCAGGTGAACATGTGAGGACGGGGAAGCGCAATGTGCTTGGTGTCTGCTACAACATAATAGAAGTCCAAGATAAACCAAACAAAATAAAAAACCTAAAAAAGGCAACTACAATTAATTAAAAAAGTATTTTAGAAACTTAAATATGAACGAGATAATGGATTAGGAGAACATAAATGATCAATATTTAAATTTTTGCAAAATATATAATGAAGGAGTGAATAAATACATCCCAAATAAAAAAACACAGACTAATAAAATCAAACAGTGGTTTTATGGCAAATGTATAGAAGCAATGAAATAGAGAGACACCTTATGGAGATTCAGAAGAAATAGAAATGAAAGAGCAAATAATAAATATAAAAGTGCAAGAAATTAGTATACCAAGATAGGAAGAGAAGCCCAAGTGGAATATCAGAAAGATATTATTAATAAAAGTAAGGAACAACCAAAACTATTCTACAGTTACATTTGAAGCAAAACCGAAGTAAAGGACAAAATTCAAAACATTACGAATGAAGGAAAAATCTATATAGAAGAAACAGAAATTTGCGAAATATTAAACACAAACTTTCAGTCTGTATTCACTAAGGAAAATTTATTCACACCAGAAGAAAATACAAATACAAATACGTATGAACAAAAAATTTGAGGTGAGCTGATTAGAAATAGAAAAACAGTTGGAAGCTGTGAATAAAATTTAAGCATGTGGACCAGATGAAATTTTATTTTGGGTATTAAAAGAATGTGCTAAACAAGTAAGTAAGCCATTATTTATAATATTTCAAAACTCATTACGGCAAGGAAAATTACCAGAAAGTTGGAAGCAAGCAAACATAGTCCCATTATTTAAGAAAGGAAATAGACAAGACCCATTTAATTACAGACATGTATCACTAACAAGTGTAGTGTGTAAAATTTTGGAAAAAATTATAAGGAAAAATTGGGTTGAACACTTGGAGAAATATGATATGATACCAGAGAGACAATTTGGGTTTAGGAAGAAAAGATCATGTGTAACTAACCTACTGAGTTACTATACGAGAATAACAGAACAAATCCAAGAAAGAGAAGGATGGATGATTAGTATTTACTTAGACTTTAAAAAAGCTTTTGACAGAGTTCCACACCAAAGACTTATATGGAAATTACAACATAAAGAAGGAGTGAAAGGAAAACTACTAAAATGGATGGAAGATTTTCTTGTAGGGAGAAAAATAAGAACAGTACTAAGAGAGAACTATTCTCCATGGCTGAAGGTCTCAAGTGGAGTTCCTCAAGGCTCAGTATTGGCACCAATAATGTTCTTAATTTATATAAATGATATAGAAGTAAATAATGCAGATGGCACTTAGATGAATATGTTTGCTGATGATGCAAAGGTACAAAGAACAAGTAGAAATGAAGACTGCTGTAAAAAGTGACAAGAGGACTTGAATAAAATGGTAGAGTGGAGTAATAAATGGCAGATGGAGTTTAATGCAGATAAGTGTCATGTTATTATGTTTGGAAGAAGTGAGAGAAGACCAAATTGGCCGTACAAACTTGGAAACAAAATATTAAATAAAGCAAAGTAAGAAAGAGATTTAGGGGTATTGATAAATATGAAATTGACACCAGATGATCATATGGCCTAAATGAAAAAGTGAGAAACATGTATACCTTTTTAGCAAATATGAGAGTGGCCTTCACTTTTATAGACGAAGAAATTGTCAAGAAAATAAAAACATCCTTTATATGGCTTACCTTGGAATATGCTGCAGTAGTATGGAACCCACATTTAAAGAAACATATCACCAAATTAGAAAGAGTACAAAGAACAGCAACACATTGGGTACCAAGTCTAAGAAGCTATGAAGAAAGACTAAATAAAATAAAATAATCTAAACTGGAAGAAGACGAAAGAGAGGATATATAATTATGGTTTACAAATGTGTCACAGAAAAAGAAAATGTAGATAGGCCTAAAGAAAACTTGTGTGAACAAGGAATACCTACAATGGCTTTGAACTCAGAGTCAGGAGTAAACGCCGTAATTAACAACATTTGCCATTGCACTACACTGCTAAAGATTATGTTGAGGTGTGTTGTACACTGTGCCAAAGTACCAATCCGATACAGCAATTGCTTTGAAAGATAATTGCAAAAAACGATGATTCACGGGCCCTGAAACCCATAGTAGCTGCTCTAGATCGTTGAAGGCAGAAGAAATGATGGTTTGTTCACCAAGTTGATCAGTGAAGGGAGATCAAAGCCAGAGGAGGTGATGAACATTGATATCTCATAAAATGGAGAGATCTGAGAAAGGAATATGGGATAGAGTGTTTTCCGCTATTGAGGTAAGGCAGCTCAACGAATTACTCTAATTTGAAAAGTCTCTCTCTCACTATCTCTCTGCATCATATAGGGAACATTATTAATTTCGTGCAGATTTATTCATATGATAATGCTAAACAACTTGAGGAATTATTTTGATTAGAGGAGAAGCCAATCTCTATCTGTCTCTTTGCCTTTGCATAATGAAAGGAATTTTGTAAGGTTTTGCGTTGAGTTATTTATATAATAGGGCTATACTGCTCGACTGTTTAGCACACGAGGGCGAGCAGCAGGGTTACCTTCATTCTTGGGTAGCAACCAGAGGAGGAGTGACATATGAGTTGACTTCACATGGAAATTCTGACCGTGAGACATGACCCATCCCTGATGTATTACAACGTCGGACAGCAACGCCATCAATTGTTGTGGTGTTTAAATAAAATAATTGATATTATGAGAAACGATACCTTCATAGAACAACATTGCCTTAAGGGGGTGCGGGAGTAGAGGACAAGCTTGGGGGGGGGGGAATAGGGGAACAGGCTTGGGGGGGGTATTTCTACCTGTTCCCTATTCCCGCACCCCCCTAACCCCCCTCAAGCCTGTCCCCTTACTCCCGCAGCACCCCCAAGCCTGTCCCCTACTCCCGCACCCCCTTAACCACCCCCAAGCATGTCCCCCTACTTCCGCAACCCCCTAAACCCCCCCAAGCCTGTCCCCCGACACCTGCACCCCCCTAAACCCCCCCAAGCCTGTCCCCTACTCCCACACCCCACTAAACTCCCCCCAAGCCTGTCTCCCTATACCCGCACCCCCTTAATAGAGAAGTAATTAGATACACAGTAATTAAAAATAATTTAGAACTGTAGTAAATATTGAAATTATGAGGCAGAGTTTTGTATGTTGTGCCTAAATTGGCAAGGCCTAGTGCAGAATAATCACTACCAAGTCCAACGCCCAAACGATTAGCCCATTCTGGAAGGACAATAACCCTGTAGAAACAAGCATCAAGTTCTTAATATGTCCGACTCGCAGAACTGACAATTTCACCACTGAGAGAACATCTGGGCTAATTATTTGTGACTCATAGGCAGCCTTAGCCTTTATTCATTGGCCTTCACTCCACTCTTTCCCTCTCGTCTCCTTTCTACTCCATCATCTCCATCGTGCCGTTAATATCCTTGCCCCTGTGCCTCTTTCATCTGGATCTCTGCATATGTAAGTCAAAACCTGCACGACCAGGTAAATAGATTGGCCAAAGTATGTCGGCATAGTAGTGTCTAAACTGCACCTGAACCTTTAACTCACTGTTCTTGAGTTTACCTTTTGAACCTTTGTTGGTGAATTGAATGTCACTGATTATAGCACAACATTTATATTGAGAGAGTCGGTTTCCAGGTACAGCTTGGAAGAATCAATAGTCACAGCATGAACAAGGAAGTAAACAAGCAATTATTTTAATTTCCCTTCTTGACTAGAGTAGTCTTGTTGATTGATGTGGTAGAGTGCAGGCGTGGAAGGTGGAGTGGCGGCTTCGTTGGCCTACTTCTCACCCAATAACTCCACCAGAAAGCACATCACCGCCACCACCACCCCTGAAAACAAACATCATTCGCGACCTAATGATATATCGATGGTACAGTTGCAGATCACATTCTCTAGCCCACCTGAGTCGAAGCCTGAGATCAGGATAAGGCAGGTTTCTAGACGACAGCCCACCCAAAGCCTCCATTGCTGCTAGATTGCTCGTGATGGTTTGGGTGGGCTCTCGTCCATAAACCGTCTTATCTAGACCTAGCGTTTCGACTCAGGTGGGCTATAGATTGTTGTCCGCGATTGTACACTCTCACCCAAATATTCGTTAATTACAGTAGCCAGGTATTGCTCTCCTGTCTGCTTCAGATGTTCATGGTTTCAGGACCAACCAGTAGGAATACCGATACATATAATTCTAAAGGTTAGATAATGGTAGAAAGGGTTATTGAACATTTGGGTAGGAGTATACACGTAGGCTACATACAACGGGGAGTGGCCACTGAGATCTGTATGGGTAACCTTCTAAACCTATACCATAATATTATGCTGTCCGCTCTGGATCCAAAGTCAATACAGAGAGCCTAGAGAGGTCGGCCAAGATATTGGAATCTGAGAATTGCCCATGTGGAGAGATGTATACTTGGTTATGTATAGAGGGGAGATTGATTTGTGCTTATGACTGTACACCTACTTAGCTTATCCCCCGAACAAGGAAGCATAAGAAACATGTACTATCGCCTCCAATAATTATGACTCACCCTCCTCGATACCTCTATGTCCCGGGTGCCCCTTCTCTGTGCGACAAGTTACATGGGGTATTCAGGGTGGAGGGAGAGGAGAGTCTGTTTGTGGGGGGAATATCTCAATGGTATCCCACATGATGAATCGAATCTCCGACTTCCCGATTACGAGGGAGATCTTTCAGTGTGTTAATTAGGTTTGAGATATATGGATTAAGAAAACTTGTCGTTGTGTGTTATGATCAGTTATAATCTTATTTACCTAAGACAGCCTACACCTGTTTGACAATAATATGCTAATTTATAAAAAAAAAATATTAACGACACGTTGCTTGAATCGTCACAGTTTAGGGTTTTACCCTATCTGATATATATATTTAGAAAAGGATGATTTAAACAAACAGATGCCAACGACACCAAGTGTAATCTCCTTCATTTAACAGAACCAAAGATGTAGTGAACTCTATAGTCAAGCGCATTATTTCTATAAAGTTTACCACTTACGGTACCCAAGTTTGTCACATGAACTGGAAATTTCCAGCCAATATCATATTCCACGGAAACATGACTTCATCACAATGATGGATGGTAAAAGGACCTGACTGGTGAATAACTGATCAGCATACAATCTATAGTTAAGGCTATCAAAGTTGTCTATATATGACTACTAATTCTAAGTTTTAAGGGAAAATTAATCAATGCATGACATAAAATTATAGCTTCTGATATTTTCTGTATACACTTTTTTTTTTTACTTAGTTTCATAATCTACATTAACAGCAATAATTAGGAATAAAAAGATAACTACCCTTCAGCTACACCACTGTTTCCAAGGTTCCTGACATCATCGGTGCTGCAAAAAGAGAAAAAAGAAAAAGAAAAAAAAAATAGTGAAGATGGGAACACTGTCTTACAGTACAGCAATTAAAATGCAGAATGTAAATTGGCTACATATAATATTATAATGATTACATCCATGATGCTTCCGTAGTGGATCAGTAATTCTAAGTGAGCCCTTCACTTATTGCCACGAAACACCATCTATATTGAAGGAGCTTGTTTCGAGGCATAGTCAGAAGGAATCAGAAGCCACCAGGTTTTTTTTTTTTTTTATTAATAAATTGCGCCGTAGCGTCAATCAAAAGGCAGACAACAATACATACGGGTAGGCGGGACCCATGAGAATCCAATGACTACAACCACACATACACACGCACACACACACACACACACATCACGAAAACATAACAGAATGGAGCACAAGCATACAGACAAATAATTACATTATGACCTATTTAAATCCACCAAAACGAGGGTGGCGTACCAGAAGTTCCTCCAGAACCTGATGGTTCAGCAGGTGTCGACAAACCACATCAAGTGGCAGGCCCCGGGGCAGCAAGTGTCGGACAGTGTTTTTAGTGTTAGCACGAGGTGCTCGACACAAGCGACACTCAGTGAAGGGAGGCTCACCCTGCATCCCAGCAACCTGCCACGGTGGCCGGTAGCCAAGCCTCAAACGAGCAGAGACTACATTGTGCCTCCGAACCATGAGGCCTCGACGACGGTAGGAATATTTGTGATGGCAGACAGACTCGTAATGGGTGATGGAGATGCTCTCTGCATCCCTGCGTCGCTGTACAGGGAGGAGAGCGGCGGAGCGGAATTTAGAGAGGTAACATGTCAGGGAGAGAGGACGTCCAACACCACGAGGAGGCAGATGGCAGGCTTCCTTTGCGAGTCTGTCAACTGTACCATTGTGACGTAAACCTACATGGGATGGCACCCATAAAAATTTGACAGTCAAGTTACGATGACGCAATAAGGCCAAAAACGATAAAATCTGCTGAATAACAGTAGAGTGTGTGGGCTGAACACTAGAGAGGGAATGAAGGGAAGGTTTGGAGTCACAAAAAATGGCAGCATTCACTTCCATTTTGACAAACAACACTAACAGCATCCAGAATGGCATACAGTTCACACAATGTTGAGCTAGAGTGGTTACAGAGACGACAGCCACCCCAGCCCCCTGCAGGTGACACCATGTCAGGTGTGAAGACGGCACAACCTGCTGTACCATCCACTTGCAATGAGCCATCAGTGTAGAGGCAGTATGGATCTGTGATGGAGGACGTCACTGTTTCTATGTGTTCCAGAGCCAACTGCCGCTGTAGAGAAGACAGTTCCGACTTGGAAGTAGGTGTGAAGCTCACATCAGGTGTTGGTAGCATCCACGGAGGGGGCCCTGGGGGGACGTCTGCCACCATTATATCTATATTAAGACTACGGAGCACAGAGGAAACAGACCTTATAAGAGTACGTCCAGCAGGCAGTATGGGAGGGACCGGGTAGTTTGGTCTAAGAGAAGTTCTGACTAACTGAGAGTAATGGGGTGAAAGATGTGGGAAATGGAGGCACTTGACAGTGAAGCAAGTAACACTAGAATAAATTCTCTCCACTAACGGGGGAAGACGCAACTCACGCTGCATGTTCACTATCCTGGTCGACATTGGACACTCGAGAATTATTCTCATTGCTCTATTCTGAAATTTTTCTAAAGTTTCCAGAGTAGCCCTGGGAAGTTGAATCAGAGCAGGGGAGAGGTAATCAACAACTGAACGGATAAAAGCAATATAGATAGTCCTGGCTACTGGGATGGAGATGCCCGAGGAGTTGTTAGTGAGCCATTGAAGTGGTGTAAGTTGGCGCTGGAGACGACCCAATAAGTCCCAGACAATGGGATAGTCTTGAGGTCTGGCAGGGATAATCGGCCAAATATTGACTGGCGCGCCCAGGTAGCGATACTGGGAACACATGGGAATGACAGTCCCTCCAATGGTGAACACTGGCCAAGCTTGAGGAAGGCGGCAGGTGAATATTCTGCTCTTAACTGGGGAGACAATAATGCCACAGTGAGAGGAGGACACAGAGGAGTCAAGAAACCGCTGGAGATCCCTTGGTGAGGTAGAATGAACACAGATATCATCAGCATAGCACGTAATTGTAGTTCCAGGTATATCAGGGAGAGAAGTGAGCAGCCGATGCATCAAAATATTAAATAACAATGGGCTGAGAACACCCCCTTGAGGCGTACCAAGATGAAAACTGCGCAAAGGACTGAGCGCACCACTGAAAAACACACGGGAGGTCCTGTTACTCAGGTAGCCCTGAATCCACCGTAATAGATTACCCATTATCCCAAAGTCAACCAGTTGATCCAAAATGACGTCTCTATTAGCAACATCGAAGGCACTTCGAAGGTCAATGAAGGCCACCACACTGTCCCTGTTAAGGCGAGAGTACAAGTCGACAAGGCAGTGGTGTGTGCTCCGCTGGGGAAGAAAACCAAACAGCCATGGAGAAAGGCGATCCTGCCGTCTGTACATGAGACGATTGAGTAAGATTCTCTCCATAACCTTACAAAAACAGGAAGTCAGGGAAATAGGCCTTAACTTCGCAGTGCCTGGCTTAGGGATGGGTATTATTGTGCTGCTGGTCCAGGCTCGTGGTACACAACCATCACGAAGACAAAGATTGTACAGTCGAAGTAGAGGGTTCCCAGGTACTTGTTGAAGTACAGCATAAGTAATACCATCATCACCAGGGGAAAAAGCTCTACCCCGAGAGAGAGCACGTCGCAACTCCTCCTCAGTTATCTCCTCTGCATCATCGTCATCATCTTGCAACAGAGCAGACATTAGACGTAGCCGACCACCAAGTCTCACACACGATCACAGGGTCCTTAACTAAAGACTGGCTTGGTGATTTCGCTGAACATTTGCACCTCAAATGAATTAAAGTTTCTCTCAAAAGTTATGTATTTACATTATATGCATGTAAGGGGAAATGTAATACTGGTCAACATGTCCTGAAATATGGCTGTAACGAATTCCATTTTCATCATTTGGGGTTCGAATATCGACACAAGTACCTGTTTGCACGAGAATATGAATGAGTTGTGTTAAACACAGGTGACTCATATGGATACTTCTTGTTGTATACTGAATGGGAAATTCAGATAATGTAAATACATGACTTGTTTAAATCCTCCTTTTCTAAATATCTAAATCAGATATGGTGATATGGTAAAACCCTCACTGTTCAAGTGATATAACTGTGACGATTCAAGTAACATGTCGTTAATAATTGTTTTCATGAATTAGCATATTACTGTCAAACAGGTGTAGGCTGTCTGAAGTAAATAAGAATATAACTGATCATAACACACAACGATAAGTTTTCTTAATCCCTATATCTCAAACCTAATTAACACACTGAAAGATCTCCCTCGTAATCGGGATGCTGCTCTCAACTCTATCCCTAGAACTTCTGGCTACTTTCCCAAACGTCCTGTCCCTTGGTGGTCACCAGTCTGCACCACTGCTGTGCGGGAGAAGCGAACTGCTTTCTCTCGCCTTCGTCGCAATCGTGGGGACCCAACTCTTTTAGAGGATTTCCGACGGGCAAGGGCTCGGGCTAGACGAGTTTTAAAAGAGGCCCGACGTGCATCTTGGAAGGCCTATGTGTCTCTGCGGCGACACTTCTCCTGGGCCAGACAACATCCCATATGCAATGTTACGACACTTGGGTGAGGAGGCGATCTCATTTCTTTTAGCTTTATATAACAAAATCTGGCTGGAGGGTGTCTTCCCTTCTGGGTGGAGGGTTGCTACCATCCTTCCTTTCCTCAAGCCGGGCAAGGACTCTGGTGTTGCCCTCAATTATCGACCAATTGCCTTGACCTCCTGTCTCTGTAAACTATTTGAAAAGATGGTGAATGTCAGACTGGTATACTTCTTGGAACGGGGTGATTTTCTGTCTCCGTCCCAGTCTGGCTTTCGTAAACACCGTTCCACTACAGATGCTCTGGTCAGGTTGGAAGCTGCTGCATGTGAGGCCTTTGCACGACATCAACACCTTCTCTGTGTATTCTTTGATTTAGAGAAAGCCTATGACACTACATGGCAATATGGCATCCTGCAGCAACTCCATTTATATGGCCTGCGGGGTCGCCTTCCACGCTTTCTTAAGGAGTTTCTCAGTGGTCGCAGTTTTTCTGTGAGGGTTGGTACAACTCACTCAGCATCTGTTGCACAGGAGGAGGGTGTCCCCCAGGGAAGCGTCCTCAGTGTCACATTGTTTGCAGTAGCAATTAATGCCATTGCCTCATCACTTCCAGACGGTATAGCTAACTCAAGGTACGTTGACGACCTAGCAATCTGGTTTGCTGCCTCCCGTATGTCAGTGGCGGAGCGGCGGATCCGGACTTATTCATGTATGGTCATCGGATACGCTGTGTCGAGGAGACTCGCTTTTTGGGTCTCTTTTTTGACAAACGTTTGACTTGGGTTCCCCACTTACGTTCACTTAAGGTCTCTTGCCTCAAGGCTCTTAACCTGTTGAGGGTCCTGAGCCATACATCCTGGGGGGCTGATCGGGCCACCCTCCTCCGCCTATACCATGTTCTTATTAGGTCAAAACTTGACTATGGGTGTGAGGTGTACTCTTCTGCCACCGATGCCCGTCTCAGAGTTTTAGACCCTGTTCATCATGCTGGAGTACGTCTGGCGAACGGAGCCTTCAGGTCGTCCACAATCCCCAGTCTCCTGGTGGACGCTAATGAGCCACCTCTTGATCTCCGTCGCAAGTCCTTGATGGTTCGTTGTTGGCATCGATTACATCGACTTCCTGACTCCCTACCTTGCTTGGCGGTGTCATCTGATATCATGTCTCAGTACTACCTTTTACATTCTCGTGCACCATGGCCCTTTGGCTTCCGGGTCAGGAAGGCTATGGAGGAGATGGGCATAGATGACTTCCAGATTTGTCCTGTGAGGGTCCCCAGGGTGGCTCCATGGCTTCTTCCAGAAGGTTTCCCCTGCACCTGCTTTACAGACAAGAAGGAATCTCTTCCTCCTTCAGTGGCTCGTTCCCTCTTTTTAAAACATGCCTTCACTCACAGGGAGTGTACACTGTGTACACTGTGTACACTGATGGGTCAAAGTCTGATGCTGGAGTTGGCTTTGGAGTTGTCTTTCCTGACTTTTTCCGTGGCGGCAGGCTCCCTTCTGTCATGTCAATTTTTACTGCTGAGCTCTCGGCCATTTTATATGCCCTCCAAGTGATTTTTACTCTCCCTCAGCCTTCGTTTACTATTTTTAGCGATTCCTGTAGTGCCTTGCAGGCTTTGTGCAATTTTAACTCTTCCCATTCTTGAGTGGCTTGTCCTCCTGTGTCGTCGTGGCCGCAAAGTAACTTTTTGTTGGGTCCTGGCCCATGTGGGTGTTGATGGGAATGAGCGGGCTGACGCCCTGGCTAAGGCTGTGGTCTCCAATTCCCGGCCTCCTGCCAGGTGTCATCCTGTTCCTGCAGTGGACCTCCGACCCTACATAGATGCTACCGTTCGTTCCTGCTGGCGGGACAGATGGGACACCGTCGGGGCTAACAAGCTCCGCGACATCCGCCAGCGCCTTGGTTTGTGGAGCTACAGTGGCTTATCCCGCCGGTTGGAGACGGCTATTGTCCGTCTCCGCATTGGCCACACATTATTGACTCATGGCTTTTTAATGGAGAGGGCTCACCCTCCCTACTGTGATGATTGTCTGGTCCCTTTGACAGTACGGCATCTTATTGTCGAGTGTCCCAGCCTTGGGGACTTCGTTGTAGGCACCTCTCCGGAAGGGTGACGGTTCTTACAGTCTCTCCCAGGTGCTCGGGGAGGAGGAGTGTGGGAGGGAACACCCTCTTCTTTGTGGAGGAGGCAGGCCTTCTCCACAAATTGTGAATTTTATTGTATTTATGGCTATTAATTTTTAAGTAGTTAAAGTTTAATGTTTCTTTCGTTAATATTTCAATTCTTTTATATATCTAACTTAAGTAGGTTATTTCATTAATATATGATTTTTTGGAAGACGTGGGTTTTATTCATGCTGCTTCTCCCTTTCGAGGTAGTGAAAATTATTTAATCTTTGTACATATTTTATTAATGATGTAGATGACCTTTTTATGTTGGGCGGTATATGACCATTGTTGTTGCGCTGCCAGATGCCTAATGGCATCAATAAATCAATCAATCAATCAATTGTAATCGGGAATTCGGAGATTCGATTCATCATGTGGGATATCATTGAGATATTCCCCACTCACACCCCACAAATAGACTCTCCTCTCCCTCCACCCTGAATACCCCATGTAACTTGTCGCACAGAGAAGGGGCACCCGGGACATAGAGGTATCGAGGAGGGTGGGTCATAATTATTGGAGGTGATAGTACTTCGCAACAGCTTTGTGAATAAAATTTTTGTTGGAAAAAAATTATTGCCGTCATATTATGAATAAAATTATTGTTAAATAGCAGACGCTACTTTATGAAACTAGAAAATAACATTTGTGTGAACCACACAAAAATATGTGCCCGTAATAAAATTAAAGAGTTGAATGGTCTTAATGATACAAAATTACTTTTGCTGGGAATATTTTACTTGACCTTCAATAGCTCTCATGCTCGTCACTCAGGATTTGGACTTGTGAGAAGTTTGCACACTTGCTGAGACAATTCCATATCGTTCATTTTGAACAAATAATTTAAGTAAATAAATGTGAAACAACAGGGAACTCTCTCTCTCTCTTTCTCTCTCTCACACACGTGTGTGACCTTGTGACCTGTGTACGCTTGTGCTCTTGTTGTTGTTTGGAAGGAAGGATCGTCGCAGCTTCAGAGAAATAAACGAACGTTGAGTAGAAATTATAATTTTGTATTCTTATCCTTCTATCCAGTTATTCAAGTAACGTAATATCTCCGTTAGTATTGAGTAATTATTTGGCTTTGGCTAGCATTGTATTAGTATATCTGTGTTTATTTTGTGTTTACCTATTTGTGTTTATTTCGTGTCTACATAATTGTGTTTATTTTGTGTCTATATAACTTTTCAATAGTATATAGTATCGTATTCTACTATTAGTGTGCTTTCGTTCTGTTGTTGTTGTTGTTTTTGCTAGTTGGACTGTGTGGCAAACGTAGCCCTACCTTCCCTTAATTGATCTACCTGCTCTAATCCCACCCTTTCTGGTCATTTTCTAAAATTCCCAGGGGAGAACACGACCCAACCGCTTCGTGACCACGTGCTTGTGTCTACACAGTATTTTTGTGACTACGTATTTGTGTTTATTTCGTGTCTACGTATTTGTGTTTATTTCGTGTCTACGTAATTGTGTTTATTTCGGGTCTACGTAATTGTGTTTATTTCGGGTCTACGTAATTGTGTTTATTTCGGGTCTACGTAATTGTGTTTATTTCGGGTCTACGTAGTTGTGTTTATTTCGGGTCTACGTAATTGTGTTTATTTCGGGTCTACGTAATTGTGTTTATTTCGGGTCTACGTAATTGTGTTTATTTCGGGTCTACATAATTGTGTTTATTTCGGGTCTACGTAATTGTGTTTATTTCAGGTCTACGTAATTGTGTTTATTTCGGGTCTACGTAGTTGTGTTTATTTTGGGTCTACGTAATTGTGTTTATTTCGGATCTACGTAATTGTGTTTATTTCGGGTCTACGTAATTGTGTTTATTTCGGGTCTACGTAATTGTGTTTATTTCGTGTCTACGTAATTGTGTTTATTTCGGGTCTACGTAATTGTGTTTATTTCGCGTCTACGTAATTGTGTTTATTTCGGGTCTACGTAATTGTGTTTATTTCGGGTCTACGTAATTGTGTTTACTTCATGTCTACGTAATTGTGTTTATTTCGGGTCTACGTAATTGTGTTTATTTCGGGTCTATGTAATTGTGTTTATTTCGGGTCTACGTAATTGTGTTTATTTCGGGTCTACGTAATTGTGTTTATTTCGTGTCTACGTAATTGTGTTTATTTCGGGTCTATGTAATTGTGTTTATTTCGGGTCTACGTAATTGTGTAATTTTGTGTCTATATATTTGTGTTTAATATTAATAAATTAATAATTAATAATAAATAAATTAATTAATTAGTAATTAATAAATTAATAAACTAATAAATTAATAAACTAATTAAATTAACTAATAAATAAATAAATTAATAAATAAATTAATAAATTAATAAACTAATAAATTTATTAATAAATAAATAAACTAATAAATTTACTAATAAATAAATTAATTAATAAATAAATTAACAAATTAATAAATCAATTAATAAATAAATTAACAAATTAATAAATATAAATAAATTAATTAAGAAATTAAAAAGTAATTCAATAAATCAATCAATAAATAAATAAATAAATAAATAAATAAATAAAGTAATTAATTAATAAATAAAGTAATAAATTAGTAAATAAATTAATAAATTGATTAATAAAGTAATAAGTAATTTAATAAATTAATTAATAATTAAATTAATAACTATCAACATGGCACCCCAACTAACCTGTTCGACCTGCTCTGGTACTTTCGGCCCTACAATTTTCGCGAACAGAGACGTCCTTGTTTGTAGATTCTGCCAATTACGAGAGGAGCTGTAGACCGACTTGAAGGCAGCACATCGCAAGATCGATGCTTTGAGTGAGAAACTGGAAACGCTGTAAGAATTCACCACACTCAACATAGGAGTGACACCATCGCCTGCCGTACCCGTTGACACAGCCCCTGCACAGACTGCCTCCACACCCTCACCTTCACCGGCACCACCAACCACACCTTTACCGTCATCATCAGCAATTTCCATTTCTCCACGGGAGGAATTCCGCGATGTCAGGAACAACATTCTACCCACAAGGAACATTATACCCATCACTACGTGCCAGAACCGCTTCAAGATCCTGGCCCAAGACGACGATGAAGACGACACCGAGGCCAGGCTGGTTGGTGACTCCATGGTAAGGGGTCAACTCACCGAGTTTTGTGGCCGAGCACCCAAGTCGAGGAAGCGATTTTGCATCCCGGGTGGCGGCCTAGACGACGTGATTGACTCAGTGGACGAAGTTATAAGCCTGGCCCCCGACAACACCACGTACGTCATCCACGTTGGAACCAGCGATGTATTCAAGACCAGATCGGAAGAGCTCCTCAACAAGTACCGACAGATGATTGCGAAGTTCAAGGAAAAGACGAACATCATCCTTTCTGGAATCATCCCTCGCAGACAAGCAGACACCCGTTTCTTCAACACCGCTACTAGTATCAACCGACGACTTGCCAACATCTGCAACGAGGAGAACGTCGATTTCGTCAACACATGGGACAACTTTTATTTTGATGACTCGTTGTTCTCAGATGATGGTGTTCATCTGAATCAGGTAGGAGCAGCCCGTTTAGGACGTTTGCTAAACGACGCGGTCATCAACCATCGTACAAAAAACGGGACTGCCCAGGTACTTCAAGGTCAAGTAACGTAATATGAACAAACAGAATAACACGGGCAAACATGCAGTTACCCAACCGAAATAGTCTAAAGGTTTTTTATGTTAACGCTCGCAGCATCCATAACAAATTCACAGATCTAGAGGAAATAACGCTTACAGAAAATTATGATATTATCGGCATTACAGAATCGTGGCTAAATACTGAAAATAGAGACTTCCTAGCAGAGTATAAAATTCCTGGCTATACAATATTTGAGAAAGGTCGAACTAATAAAAGGGGAGGCGGAGTACTATTATATATTAAAGATGACCTCAAACCGATCCTATTATCAAAGCCCCATATCGCTAACGTAGACACACTATCTATATATACTCATTAGAAATAAATTCGGGATGAAACTTTTGTTAGCCTTACTATACAGACCCCCAGCTCAAGCAGTACAAACCGACCGTGATATCTATGAACAAATTAATGAGATGAGTAACACGCAAGAAGCCGTAATTCTTGGCGATTTTAATTTACCAGTAACAAAGTGGGGAGAACCATTATCAGTTCACTATGGTCAAGACCTTTATACTAACTTACAAGAGAGCTCTCTTATCCAATTTGTTAATAGTCCAACTCGTGGAAATAACATTTTTGACCTAGTATTTGCAACAAAAGAAGACTTGATAGCGAATATTAACGTGGGGTATAAATTTCAATAGAAGCGAAATAAATTACAGCTACGAAAAAATCCCCGACTTTAGAAAAGCTAATTTTCACCAACTCAGAGCGATACTAGAAGATACTGATTGGAAATGTCTGCGAGACACTATTAACATTAATACACAATGGAACTTTTTCACTAATGCGTACGCAAAAGCGGTCAAAGATAGCATACCTTTAAAAAACCGACGTTCAGCACAAAACTTAAAGCCCAAGTGGTGGAGTAAAGAGATAGCCGACTGTTTACGCGCCAAAAAGAAGGCCCATAATAGAGTAAAAATCACAGACGACAATAACGAGCGGGCCAAGTTTTCAGACTTACGAAGAAAAGCCAAAAAGTTAATCAAACAGAGTAAAAAGGCCATTGAAAAACACGTTGCAAATCAAAGTAAGACAAACCCGAAAGAGTTCTACAGTTATATTCGGCATAAGAAAGTACTCACGTCAACTATCGGACCACTACTTGATGAGAATGGGGACTTTACTACAGATGAAGAGCGAATGAGTGGTATCCTTAACACTTTCTTTGCATCAGTCTTTACTACAGAAAACCCGAATGATATACCAGCAGTAACAACAGTCCAAAACGAAAATACCGAGGTATTAAGTAATATCAGCATAACTGAAAGGGACGTAATAAAATGTATTGATAAATTAAATGTAAATAAGTCACCTGGGCCAGACACGATCTCCCCTCGCGTATTAAAGGAAGCAAAAAGCGATATAGTAAAACCTCTGACTCTGCTCTTTAACTATTCTTTACACACTGGAACAATACCTGACGAATGGAAACTCGCTAACGTAACACCAATATTTAAAAAAGGCAGCAAATCCCTACCTAGTAACTATCGCCCTATCAGCCTACCCTCAGTCGTATGCAAAATGCTAGAGACAATCATACGAGATAAACTTACAAATCACTTAGAGGAAAACAACTTACTTAGAGACACTCAACACGGTTTTCGTAACAAACGCTCTTGCCTAACGAACCTATTAGACTTTTTAAATGACATTTTCAATGAATATGATAAGAGTAAAGCAGTAGACATAATTTATCTAGATTTCCAAAAGGCCTTTGACAAAGTTCCCCATAAACGCTTAATATCTAAACTAAAATCACACAGAATCCAAGGCGATACCGTAAGATGGATAGAGAACTGGCTAAGAAACCGAAAACAACGCGTGGTAATAAATGGAAAATCTTCTAGTTGGACAGGCGTTACAAGCGGGGTGCCACAGGGGTCAGTTTTAGGGCCAATCCTATTCCTAGTTTACATAAACGACATAGACGAAGGCCTCTCATGCATGATATCGAAGTTTGCCGATGACACCAAAATTGCAAATACAGTACTCACTAACGCACAGACTAAAGAAATGCAAGATAATCTCGATAAATTGTCAAATTGGGCGAAAACTTGGCAAATGTAAAGTGCTCCACATCGGACATCATAACGTAGCAGCAAACTACTCATTAAATGGTAAGCAACTTAAAAGCGTGGATCGAGAGACAGACTTAGGGGTAACAGTATCAAGTAACCTAAAACTCAGTCAGCAGTGTACGGAAGTAATTAAGAAAGCAAATAAAACGATCGGCTTTATCGGCAGAGCATTTGAGTATAAATCTAAAGACACAATCCTCACTTTGTATAATTCCTTGGTCCGTCCCCTTATGGAGTATTGTGTTCAAGCCTGGTGCCCGTATTACCAGAAAGATATAGCAAAATTGGAACGAGTCCAACGTAGAGTTACTAAAATGATACCAAGTCTGAGAAATAAAACGTACGACGAGCGGCTAAGCGAATTAAATCTATTCCCATTGACACAACGTAGACTGAGAGGTGACTTAATCCAGGTATTTAAAATAATCAAAGGCATTGATAATATGGACTGCAACAAATATTTCACTATTGATCAATCAAACTACACGAGAGGAAACGGCTGCAAAATCATAGGCAAATCATTTAACTCACACGAATCAAAGAATTTCCTTTTTAACCGAGTCGTCAACTTATGGAATGGGCTTCCCCGTAACGTAATTGACTGTAACACCGTAGACAGCTTCAAACGTCGCTTAGATAAACACCTTGCGTCTAATCCTCGACTTACAATGTTTACTAATGAATAATTTTTGCCCATTACAGGTGGCAAGTTAGCCAAATTTCACCTACTTTCTATCTTTCCTATAAAAAAATTTCCTTGTGGAGAGAGAGAGAGAGAGAGAGAGACAACCACCTTGCCGTCGGTGAGAGAGCTTGTGTGATCTGTTTGAATTTTGCTAGCTATGCTGGGGGACATTTAGTCCAGTTGGGTTACCCGTGCCAGAAAGGTAGCGTTATTAGGATCCTGACTAAGAGTTGTCAAATCTTCATGTTAATATTAAGTTTCACAACTGCTCTTCAACTGTCCTAACAAAAAAAAAAAAAAAAAAAAAAATCTTCATCACTTTCGATATAAGTTTTTATTGTTAAGGACCTCACCAGCTACCTTATGCCATGTGAGAAGGGAGGCTTTGGAACCTCCTAAAACAACACCTTTTAACGCTCACAGGTTTCGAAAGGGCTGAGATTGAAGGGATCTCAGGCGTGTGGGGTACGAGTAATGGAGATGCCTCAGGACCCCCGTAGGTATTCTCTTAGATTAATAAGCCTGACCAGCTCCCTGTGACCGTTCTTAGGTGCCTAAAGGCTCGACTGCTCTTTGGTGAGAGAGCTTTCGTGCCTCGCTGGCTGCCAGGCCAGTAAAAGATCTCGGATTAAGTCGTGGACATTTAGTTTTACTATTTGCTTTAAGTTTGGCCGCGGATGGAGGATTAGTAGGGATTAGTAGGACGACGGTTACACTTCAAGCACCCCTGTCGAAAAATCAGAGTCCCATTTACTTAGGACTCTTGTGCTGCTCAGTTGGGAGCTGCAGCACGATTGGGGCCGTCCGACCCAGGGGAGACCTTAGGGTTGGTGTGCTTGGCTCATAAGGTTTCTGTTGGCCGAACGACCGAAAACCTTCTGGAAGTAGGCGGATGAGACTTATGCGAGACCAAATCACATTACCTTTTCTATTGTATTATTGGTCCTAAATTGAATTAGAGCGAGATGACTGGTCCATCAGCAAGAAAATTTACATGTACTACATGCAAGGTGTACCGCTGGTGTGAGGACTTCAGCGGGAGGAGTGCGAGCGACCTAGACTCCTCGAGTGTCTGCGACTTTTGCAAACTCGAGGAGAGGTTGATGAAGCACATCTCACTGCTCACGAAGGAGAACAACTCCCTAAAGGAGGAAGTTCTCCGAATGGACTCACAGAGGTGTGACTGCCATGTGAGAGACAAGGCAGTCCAAGGAGCTTCTTCACCGGAGAGCTCCACCATGGCGGTAAAGATAAGAAGAACAAGAAGAAGAAGAACAAGAAAAAGAACAACAAGAAGAAGAACAACAACAATGAAGAGGGAAAAGAGACTGCAGAAGGAAATGAGTCTGCAGAAAAGTGTGATGGAAAAGAGGAGGGGAATATGGAGAAGGGAGAAAAACCCAAGAAGACAGTTGAGGAGGGATTAGAGGAAAGTGAGGAATCACATAAGAAGGAAAAGAAAATGAAGAAGGAAAAGAAGATGAAGAAGAAGCAACCTGAAGGAAGTGACGAGCCCGGCAGGAATTCAAAACACTCTCGGGTTCCTCACAAGGCATCTCGTGCTCCTACCAAGGAGAGGCCTGTGGATATACACATTGTAGGTGATTCCCAGGCACGAGGGCTACAACCCCTAATGGCAGATCGCCTTCACACTTCTGTGAAGGTGAATTGTTTGCCAGGTTGTGGCAATGCTGACCTCCGAAAGGAAGCTGAGAGGATCCAAACGTCCAGATCTGCTGTCATTGCACTCATGGTGAGTGGTAATGACATCTACCTGAGAAATGGTAGAGTAGGCATGACCGAAGGAGTCCTCTCGGATGTGCTCGGTGCAGTAGATGACTGTGGGTTAAAAACCCGCAGAAGGGTAGTTGTTGGCATGCTCCCAAGGAGAGGCCCTTTAGGGACTGCTCTGTCAAAGAACATTGCAGTAAATCAGCGCCTGGCTGATTTGTGTACTGCCGAGGGTGTGTTCTTTGTGGACCCCTACACCTCACTCTTTGGTAGAGACGACCTCTACCAGAGGGATGGCACACATCTCTCACTAAAGGGGAAAGAAGTGCTTTCCAAATTAATGGAAGACGCCGTCCGACGATGTCTCAGGAGCACTCGACAGAGCGTGGAGGAGAGCCCTCGTCGCTATGCTAGAGTGACCCCAGAGAAGACATTCGCTGAGATCCTGAAGAAGGATATCCCCAGCACTACCAAGACAATGACCAAACCGGGAAACGGAAGAGTATAGGGAGCCCTGCAGTTGGGGGTTCCCTGAAGGTTCTATTGTTCAACGCCAGGTCCATCCGAAACAAGTTTTTGGAACTGCGGGCCCTCGTTGCGACAGAGGAACCCGAGATGGTGGCCATAACGGAGTCATGGTTGAGAACCTCAGACAGAGATCTTGAAGGGGAATTCGTGATTCCAGGCTACCAACTCTTCCACAAAGATAGAGAGGACAGAGGGGGTGGTGGTGTGCTGTTGTATGTAAAGAACTCTATCAAATCGATGACCTGCAACATCACATCGAACCACGAGCTCCTTGGAGTTGACCTAGAAATAGGCACTGCAAAATACAGAACCCTGCTGCTTTATAGACCCCCTGGACAACTCAATGAGATGGACAGGGACCTATACCAGTTGCTGGGTGAACTAGTGGATGGCAGGGTGTGCATCCTTATGGGGGACTTCAACACACATGTTGACTGGGAAACCAAAGAGCCCTCTGCCGAGAACACACCACTCTTGGAGTTTGTAAATGATGAATTCCTCACTCAATGGGTAAGGGAGCCAACAAGAGGTGCTAACATACTCGACTTGGTCCTCACCTCCGAGGATGACATCATTCAAGACCTCTCTGTAAACGAAGAAATAGGCGGAAGCGACCACAAGCTTATAAGATTTTCAGTCAAGGTCCCTAATATGGAGACCGTGACCCCGGTGCATAGAAAATTAGACATGGGGAGAGCGAACTTTGCAGGTCTTCGTGAAGGCGTTGCCGAAATGGAACTAGAGGAGGGAGAGAGTGCTGATGATCTGTGGAGGTCATTCTTGTCTTCCTTCATGGAACTTCAGTTGCGCTTTATTCCTCTGAAGGGAACAGGTCAGAAGTTCATTCAACCGAAGTGGTTTAATCGGGAAATCCGTAACCTACTAAGGGAGAGGAGAACTGCGTATCGTCGAGCGAAGGCATCTGGGGACTTTGACGGTCATAGAAGACTAAATCGAAATGTGAAGTCCAAAATAAGGGTGGCTAAGCATGCTGAGGAGGTCCGTGTGGCTAGACTCTGCAAAGAGAACCCCAAGGAGTTTTTCAGTTATGTGAATGGCCGTAAACCAATCCGACGCAGGATCGGTCCGTTGGTGAATGAGGATGGAGCATTGATGCACTCTGATGCAGAAAATGCTAACCTCTTAAATGAGTACTTCTCTTCAGTGTTCTCTGAGGAGAGTGGTCCCATTCCCGAACCTTTGGACTCCTTCAGTGAGAAGTTGGAGTCAATGGTCTTCACTCAAGAAGAAATCGAGAGAAAAATAATCAAATTAAAAGCAAACAAGTCCCCCGGTCCGGATGGGTTCTTACCTAGAGTGTTGAAAGAAGTGCATGGTGAAGTATCACGGCACCTGTGCATGGTCTTCAACAGGGTAATCCAGACTGGATGCGTTCCTAGAGACTGGCGTGAGGCAGAGGTGACTCCTATCTTCAAGAAGGGAGATGCTAGCCAACCGTCAAACTACAGACCCATCAGTTTAACCTCGATAGTCTGTAAACTCATGGAGAGCATCATGGTGGACAAAATAACAGCACACTTAGAATCAAATTTGCTACTGAGGGGTTCCCAGCATGGGTTCCGGCAGCACCGGTCATGCCTAACAAATCTGGTGGAATTCTTCCATTTTGTTTTCAGTGAGCATGATCGGGATAAAGCGGTCGATGTTGTCTACTTAGACTTTCAGAAAGCCTTTGATAAGGTACCCCACCGTCGCCTCCTTCGGAAAGTGCGTGCACTGGGCATAGACGGAAATGTGGCAAATTGGATAGAGAACTGGCTAAGTGACAGACGGCAGCGGGTGGTAGTGAATGGACAGGCTTCAGAGTGGGTGCCCGTTACTAGCGGTGTTCCCCAAGGTTCTGTTCTGGGACCACTACTGTTTATCATCTATGTTAATGACGTGGATGGTGACATGGTTGCCAAGATTTCCAAATTCGCTGATGATACTAAGCTTGGTATGAATGTCGCGAAAGAAGGAAATACTACCCGCTTACAAGAAGATCTTAGGAAGATCGGGGAGTGGTCTGACACATGGCAAATGCCATTTAACGTGAACAAATGCAAAGTTATGCATATAGGCCACAGAAACCCCCGAACAGAGTATAACCTTAAGGGCAATGCTCTCGTAAGCACTGATACTGAGAAAGACTTGGGTGTAACTATCACCAGCGACCTCAAGTTCTCAAAGCAGTGTATTGAGGCTGAGAAGAATGCCCAAAGGATGTTAGGGTACATAAAGCGACAGTTTGGATACCGGAACAAGGAGATAGTACTTTGTCTGTACAATTCCCTTGTTCGACCGCACCTGGAGTATGCAGTCCAGTTTTGGAGTCCTTCTTACCGGAAGGATATCGCGAGATTGGAACGAGTGCAAGCCAGGGCAACCAAACTTATACCCTCTCTTAGACACAAGAGCTATAAAGATCGGTTGGTAGAACTCGACCTGTTCTCTTTGGAAACCCGGAGACTGCGTGGTCAGCTTATCGAAGTGTTTAAAATACTACGAGGCTCTGACAATGTAGACTACAGGGAAATTTTCCAACTCAGTGAGGGCACAACCAGGAATCATGGCTACAAACTTGAACTGAAGCGATACAACCGTGATCTGTGTGGTAAATTCTTTACATACAGCATCTGCGGTACTTGGAACGCGCTTCCTGCTGATGTAGTCAACAGCAACTCTGTGAATCAGTTCAAGTCCAGATTAGACAAAGCCTTAAATCACCGTCTAGGTGTTTAAGCCGTTGTGCGAGTGTTCCTTGATGGTTTCACATGACACATTCGAGGACGGTCGCCTACTTGCGCAACTAAACCCACAGGTACCCTCTTTGTATGGATCGTAAGGTCCCCTAGGGTACTTCTTTTCCTTGTAACTCCTTGTAACTCTCTCTCTCTCTCTCTCTCTCTCTCTCTCTCTCTCTCTCTCTCTCTCTCTCTCTCTCTCTCTCTCTCTCTCTCTCTCTCTCTCTCTCTTTTTTTTTTTTTCTAAACTTTCTGGTAGCTGTACATGGCTAAACAGTTAGTACAGCTCACTGTACACTAATGTGCGGCTTAAAGTGCCACTTTTCCTCGTGGCACTATCTTAAAAGCCGCATTTGAATGATTATATGTGTCTGATGGGCGTTGGTAATGTTCCTCGCCACCTGTGAGCAGCCACCTTCACTTGTTGGATAGACAGGTCTTGCATGGAGGGAGCTGCTGCGGTGAACACATTCCACATTCGTGAAGTTCTGGCAGTGAAGGTCCTCTGGTGCTGACTGGTGTGTGACCTGGGCACCCCGACCTGCTCTTGGCTGGAGAGCACCGTTCTCGTGTCTCTCACAGCCTCACGCGGGGGGAGCCTAAGTCCTGCCAGGTGCTGCACCTCTTGTACCTGTGCCTTGTGGAGGACCACTAGAGCAGCAACATCCCGGCGGTGCTCCAGTGTGTCCAGGGCAGGTATGTCTTGTGAGAGAGGAGGGCAGCTATTGTTCTTGATCAGACGCTGCACTCTTCGCTCCACTTTGTCAAGTCTCTGCAGGTGTGTTGCAGCACTGGACATCCACGTCAGAGCCCCATACTCAAGGTGGGGCCTTACCTGTGCCTTGTAGAGTGTCATAAGGCCACGCTTGTCCAGGAAGCCTGCCACTCTACGTAAGGCAGAGACCCGAAGGGAGGCCTGATGGGCGATGTGGTGGATATGTTTATCGAAGGGGAGCTCCGCATCGAAGGTCACTCCAAGGATCTTGACGTGGTCTTGGAGTGGGAGGGTGACGGAGCCAAACTTCACTTTTCCCTCAACAGCTTGTGAGGCTGCCGGGGACCGAGAAACCACCATGGCTTGTGTCTTCTCAGGTGCAAAGTTCACCTGCCAGCGCTCTCCCCACTTCTTTATTTCATGTAGCTGCTGATTGATGTCAGCAACTACTCGCTGGCTATCCTGGCGAGAGTAAGAGCGGGAGAGTGTGCAGTCATTGGCATATGCAGAGAGTGCTGGCAAGGTCTTGAGAAGGTCGTCCATGTATAGATTCCAGAGAACCGGTCCCAGCACAGATCCCTGAGGGACTGAGGCCCCTACTGGGAGGTTCCTGGACTGCTGCCCATTGACCACTACATGGAGTGTCCTGTCGTGGAGGTAGTCACCCATCAGCATCAAGAGGTGACCCTTAATGCCCTTGGCACGGAGCTTTTCCAGCAGGCCCGCATGCCACACACGGTCAAAGGCACCTGCGATGTCAAGAGCAACGACAATAGTATCCTGGCCATTATCCAGGGAGTCTTGCCAGTCCCTGGAGAGGAGCATAAGAAGGTCCGAGGTGGAGCGGCCAGATCTAAACCCGAACTGATGGTTTGACAAGAGGGATTTGTCATCAAGGTGGTGGGTGAGGGTCTCTACCACTATCCTCTCGGAGACGGCTTTATGCTGTCTTCGTATTTGTCACACCAAGTTCTCACTCGGATTTTTTTTTTAATGGACGGGTCTACCCCACTTCCCTTTGTGATGATTGTTTGATCACACTGACTGTCAAATATCACTGACTGTCAAGCATGTGCATGTTTAGTGACCCAGCCTCAGAGATTTTCGATGACAGTTTCTCCCTGAGTACCGGGAGGTAGATGGTTCATTTCAGATAGCATTGGTACTCAGGGGAAAAATCATGTTCAGGGATTGGGGGGAACTCTTGAGGTTTTTATAGGCATCCGGTTATTTGAATATAATATGAGTTTTAATGATGAAATCCTTTTAATCATCCTGCTGCTCACTTTGGGGGAGTAAAAAAAAAAAAAAAAAGCCTGTTATATCTATACTATAAATGGCAAACCGTCTCTGTTTGTTCGCTTATAACTGCAAAACGGTAACACCTACATCCAAAACCCATATATATTCTGAATCACCATCACCAGGCGAAGGTTTTGGTATGACGTAACATGACGTAACTCGACGTAAATATTACGTCATCTACAATAAATCAGCTAAAAAAAACGGTTACACTCCCAAAACTATATATTCTGAAGCAGCACCACCGACAAAAGGTTTTTATGATGCAACATGACGTAACTTGCCGTAAAAATTACGTTGATTGAAATGTCAAATATTCTATTTATCGGTTATAACCATAAAGAAAAGCTTGATCGGAAATTTTCCGTACGAGCTGCTAAAATTGCGTACAAAATGTACCATTTGAACAGAAGCTCAAACGGGTTTTTTTCCGTTCGAGACGCTAAAAACGCGCGCCAAATGTACTCCGTTTGAGGTGAAGAAGGCAAAAAAGCTATTTGGAAATTCAGCCAGTCTCGGGCCTTCAAACTGAAAAGACGTATGTACAGCCATGGCTGATAGTGCTGGACCAGGGTCCAAGGAGTGTTGTAGAGCAACTGAACAGAGTTCGAAAAAGTGAGTATTTTAAACCTCTCTCAACGTTGAAAATGGTTTGAAAAATTCAATTGTTCGAGCTCTGTTCAGTTGCTCTCCAACACTCCTTGGACCCTGGTCCAGCACTATCAGCCATGGCTGTACATACGTCTTTTCAGTTTGAAGGCCCAAGACTGGCTGAATTTCCAAATAGCTTTTTTGCCTTCTTCACCTCAAACGGAGTACATTTGGCGCGCGTTTTTAGCGTCTCGAACGGAAAAAAACCCGTTTGAGCTTCTGTTCAAATGGTACATTTTGTACGCAATTTTAGCAGCTCGTACGGAAAATTTCCGATCAAGCTTTTCTTTATGGTTATAACCGATAAATAGAATATTTGACATTTCAATCAACGTAATTTTTACGGCAAATAGTTCTTGACCAGTCAGTGATGGATAGCCGTGACCAACACAGGAGCGTCCGAAAAATTGAAACATTTATATCCATACTATTTTCAGGCAGTTGACTGAAGCAACGAATCCAAGTGTTCACAGTTCGAAGTAGCTGGCTGCACCTTTCCATCACAGGCTGGTCAAGGATTATCTGCCACGACTGACAACTGGCAAGCGGCCTGAGATTGTGGAATATTTTTAACTAACGTAACAGGATTGAAATGCTTTCACATATTATAAAGTTAATATTGACTATTTCTAAACTCCAGTTTCCCGGGCAACGCCGGATACCTCCGCCAGTATATGTATATATTCTATAACTTTATTATTATGTTATTATGTTATTATATAATATGGTTGTTGCTCCGCCAGATGCCATAGCATCAATCAATCAATCAATTGTCCTTAAATACCTTATGCCAACCGGCATAATCGACTTGAAGAAAAAATCCTAGCACGATTAAGAACAAACTGTACCAGAATAACACATCTAAAACCATATATACAGTAGATAGATACTTTTCGCCGCAATGTGACGCCTGTAATTCGGTGTTATCTATCAGTCATATCATCCTACAAAGACGGCAGTTTGTGGGGGAAAGTGCTTCCCTCATAGACACCTCCAGAGGGAACTGGCTTGTCATGGTGGGGGGGGCTTGCGTGTCTCTGCTCAGCCCCGATTCGGGGAGAGAGGGTTTCCCATGCTAGAAAGGCCGCCAGTGAGAGACCAAACTAAATGGTTCCAATGCAATAGGTTGTCAGTATGAGCCAAAAGTGTTTCCACCAGAGGGACCGCCCTCTAGGGGCCGTCCTGTGTTGGATAGTTGGGTGTCTGGGCCGGGAGATGTTGGGGGAAGGGAGTTCTCTTGGGCAACTTTTTAAAACGAGTGGGCCCATGGGGAACGAGGTACCCAGCTCACGGCCACAAGCGCTAGGTCCCCTCATCTGCCCAGTAGGTGGTTAATCTTAGCTCCTGGGGCCCATCCTAAAATAACTAATGTTATAAGATATCATTAAACCTCTCTTTTCCTCGAGTGGGGGTCGACCTGGCCCTCGAGACGCTACTCTCTGGTCGTGGTGGTGGTGGTTCCCAGAAAAAGGATGGGGCTCGTTCTCCCCATGCATTTGTTACGGATACAAAGAGACCCAACAGGTCAGGTGTTGTGTCTTCAAACTCTGCAAGCGATATGGATACTTTAATGTCGACTGATGTATTTGCATCTCTCTATTATGGTGCTATTCACTCCATTATTATGCATTTTTTAGTATCCGTCGCAGTTATGACAGTGACTTCCAATCCATTCCGTACTTTAGTACTTTTAAGACTAATGCTGGTGCTATGCGAGGCTATGTTTATGCAAGGCTATGTTTAAAGGTTTTTACTGTATTCGCTGCTACTACAGATGCCGGGAGTTTATGCCAATAGTTTACGACTCTGATATTGAAAAGTTCTTTCGCAGTTCAGTGTTAAAACATTTGTCTTTTGAGTTAATCGCCGTTATTTCTCGTTCCAGACTGGGGATAGAGCTGGAATAAATTTTCATAATTAATTTTCTCAAATTTGTTTTGGATTTTAAAAGTTTCGATGAGGTAAAGTTACTAGAGAGATTTTTGGCTAGATGCCAAAACGAATTCTCGAGAGGTGGAAGAGGTGGACAGATCATTGCACTTGGTATGGATAAATAATTTTTTGGCTAATCGAAGTACAGATTTGGCACGATTCCTGTTTTAAATTTACAGAGCACTAGATTCATCAGTTTGAAGGCGTTGGTACCGTCTGAATTTTCCTTGTTGTTGTGGACACGAGTAGAACATGCGTGATTAAACTAAGAGTTTCGTGAATTAGTAAGAGGGAAAGAAAATGGAGTATATGTCTCCATGCTCGAGAGGATCACCTCCGAGATGCGTGCAACACACTCAGATGGACCCCAGCCACGAAAGCAAAAGTAATTCCTTGGGTAATCTTGAAAGTACTGCCTCAGATCATCCCAGTTGGCAGCAGTGTAGTGCCACAGACACCGTTTCCTGGGAGGGTCCAAAGGTCTTACTGGAGTGATATGACAATATAGTGAAATTAGGTTGTGATCGGAAGAGCCCACTGGAGAGAAAGATTCAATAGCATAAGCAGAAAGATAAGAGGTTAGGAATAAGTCAAGGATATTGGGCTGATCTCCAAGGTGGTCTGGAGTATGGGTAGGGTGCTGAATTAGCTGCTCTAGGTTGTTGAGGATAGAAAAGATGAAGGATTGTTCACTAGGTGGATCAGTGAAGGGAGATGAAAGCCAAAGGCAGTGGTGAACGTTGAAATCTCCTAAAATGGAGTTATCTGAGAAAGGAGAATGGAATAGAATGTGTTCCACTTTTGAGGTAAGATAGTCAAAGAATTTTGGATAGCCAGTAGAGTTAAGAGAGAGATATACAGCACAGATGTATTTAGTTTGAGAGTAACAGGTGAGCCGAAGCCAGAGGGTTGAGAATTCAGAAGAGTCAAGTTCGGGAATACGAGAACAAGTGAGGTCGTTGTGTAGGTATACGCAACAGCCGCCTTTGGCACGACACTGGGGATAGAGAAAGTAAGAGGAGACAGAGTAAGGGTTGCTGTCGGTTGATGCTGAGATTTGGGTTTCGGTGAGGAAAAGAAAATGAGATTTAGCAGAGAAGAGGTGGTGTTCGACAGAAGAGAAGTTGGAGGAATGTTGCAAAAATTAATGATGAGTGAGTCAGGCAATGGTCCATGGCATCAACAAAGGGTCCGGGCCGAGGGGAGTTTACTGGCCCATCTCTGAGGCATAATTGTAAATTATTGGTATAGTGAAACCAGCACAGCTGGATTGCTATAGAATACGCCCCTTCACAAGCCCAGGCCCCGTATAGGCATAATCTGGGTTGGAAGGGTCAATTCCGTGACGTTCATCAGAAGTAAATAAAATTCAAATCTGGCGCTGTACTGATAGTGGAGCCACCTGGTGGTGGCGCGGTGAGGTATTAAGCCCCTCCTCCGCTGAATACCGCTCGCTCACTCTGTCGCGGAACACGTCTCAGTCAACATCTACGCTCCTCGCTGCTACGCTATGGTATTGTGTCACGTGTTCCTGCTAATATTTTCTTTTGTGTTCTAGTGGCTAGCCTGCTTTGCAGATGTATCGTGTGTGTATTCTAGGAGGGTTTTAGGTGTTTATGGGGTTTTTTTCTTCGTTAGGACTGAGTTCTTTTTTCCTTAGCGAAGGGGGGCTTTTCAGCCCCTTTTTTCGGAGTTTTTCTCCGTCTTTCCCCCCCTTTCACCTTTCCTCCTGCCACTAGTACATGCTTCGTGTGTATTTTATCGGGGTTTCTGGGGTTTTTAGCGAGGTTAGTGGGCGCCACGTGGGACTTCACCGCCCCACGTGGTGAGCACATGGGGTCTTTGCAGCCCTTCCTCTTGCCTTCCCCGATTATTATGTGTCCCCTCTCGGTAAGGGGGAGTGAGAATTGTGCCCTGGTTCTCTCTTCCTCTCCCGGGCGGGGGTTTTTTATTTTATTTTTGGGGGTTTTCCATTATTTTCAGCCTGGAGTGTTTCTTCTCAGGCTATCGGGTCCCCTCCTACCCCTCCTTCTGGATCCTTCTGTCCGGGGGGCCCTTATATACCCGCTCCATGTGGCGGGCTGTTTTGGTTTTACGGGGTTTTTCCCTGGGCGGCTGCGCGAGTGTGGGGGATCGTGTCCTGGTCCCCGGGTACAGCGGGGAGGATGGGTTTCGTGTCTTCTGTGTTCCAGTGTTTGCACGTGTTAACCCATGTTTGTGTATTCTTTTCTCCCTCAGCCTACTCGTGCCCTTTGTGCTGCTTCAGGATGTACCGTGCGGGTCTCGCCTGACGGACACCTGCACTGTTCGCCTCACGCACCCTGCTTCACTCCCTTGGGTTACGACCCTTTGGCGTGTGGTGTGTGCCGCCCCTGGGCTGAGTTGTGTCGGGTTACCTCCCCTTCTGCCCGCTCCAAGCTCCCTGCCCTTGCTTCTCTTCGTATGGCGTGGACGAGGGCTAGGAGAATGGCCCACAAACGAGACGGTTCTTCTTTGGCGTGGGTGGACCCGATTTTGGGAGCGGACCTGGGTTTATTCAGGACCCGTTACCCTTCTTCCTGTCTCTCGGAGTCTCAGGGGCTAGAACCTCCTGAGGCCCGAGAGATTGAGCCTCCTTCCCTAGACGGTACTACGACTCCTTCTCGGGGCTTAGCCCCCCAGGAAACGAGCGAGTCTGTCGCGCTGGTTCTCCCGACTACCTCACCGGTACAAGGGCCCAGCAGGGAACCCCCAGCTTCGCCTCCTGCTAGAGCTGGCTCCTCAGGCCTCTCTAGAGGACGCAAGCGTTCAGCTAAGAGGTCCCGCCACTCCAGGAAGTCCCGTGCTCGTCGCCGTTCTCCTTCCTCCTCTTCTTCGTCATCCTCTTCCTCTTCTTCGTCGTCGGGGAGCTCTCCTTCGCCCGCCCGCAAATCCCGCAAGGGTAAGCGGGGGGGGGGGGACAGCCCCTCATCGAGGAAGATAGTTAAGATCTTCCACGCCCTTATTCCTCACGCTTTTCCTGGGGCGTCCGTCGCGCAGCCTCCGGCTGTCGCTACAGAACCCGCTCTTTTTCCCCCGCCTCCCGCTGCTGCTCCCGTCGAGGGCGCGAGTCCTCCCGGGGATGGGGGAGTCCTTTTCGTGCCTCCCGTTTCCCCGGGACTCGAGTCTCCGTCGGGGGACGTAGCTGAGGAGTTGGTTACCTCCGCACCTCCGTCCCCGTCACCCCCTCCTTCGGGAGACGGATACCTTCCCTACTCTTGGTCTCTTCTCCCTCCTACCTGGACCCACTCTTCGGAGGAGGGCAGACTGGTGGCTTGGTCTCCGGACACGGCTCAACCAGACGTGTGGATCCGGAGGGATGACGTCCTGGTGAAGTGGGGGGCAGATGAGAAGGGCGAGGCTATTCCCTTCTACAAGGTCCGTCCTATCTCAGCGCCCGTACCCACTTCATCTAGGGTGTCCTCTGCGGCGACCCTGGACGCGATGGGTTTTCTGGTGGAGTACAGCCAGCTACACTTGTCCGGGGCTTGGAGGATTGACCGCTCCCACGGTAACACGGCGCTCCTCCTTTCCCCGGACGCGTACTTCCCGGGGGATAAGGGCGAAGGGGACCTGGACATTCCAGCCCTTCTCCTTAAGTCCCTGGACCACCAGAGAAACAACGCGCCCAGGAAGCCCCCTCCTCCGTCTTTCCCCGTCATCCTCCCTCATTCCCGGGCCCCCCCGGGCTTGAGGGAGTGCCTGTGGAAGACGGAGAAGGAGCCCCTGGTCCCCTATCAGCTGAAGGAGCCCGATGGCAAGTTGCGACAGGCGGAGTCTGCTACCCGTCTAGAGTTGGCCCACACCATCTCCACGGGGGCAGCCGCCTCGTTGATAAGGGACTGCCTCAACGCCCTAACCAACTCCTACCACGAGATGTCGGGTGTACAGCTAGCGTGAGTACCTTACTCGTGTGTCATGTTTATTAGGGATACTGGGTAGAGGGTCTCTCTGTTACTCCCGGGTACTTATCCCCGGGTTCGCTCGGTTTTTCCTTGTTTACCCCTTACAGTGACACCCTCTCTTCCATGGCCACCGTTATGGAGGGCGTGGTGGCGATGGCGACCCACTTCATGCGGGAGGAGGCGAAGGCTTTCGCCGAGGCGAGACTGGCAGCCCGCCAGGCGGCGGCTGAATCTGCGCCAGAGATGGCACAGAGGGGAGTGGTGCGAGCTGCCCCCTTGTCCCCTGCCCTCTTTGACCAACCAGCGACAGACACAATCTTCGCCTCCCTCCCAGCGGTAATCAATTTACCAAAACCCTCCACCTCCAAGTAAGTACCTCTCGTATTCGTCTTACCCGAGTTGTCACGGGGGTGAAATGAAAGGATTTTCGGGTCTACTTTGGTTCCTAATCATTCTGTTTGTCCGTAGGCCACGTGCCCCACAGCCAGCCAGACCAGCCTACCAGCCCCGGAGGCCCTCCCAGCCCTCCAGGCTACCGAGGCCCTCCTATCCCACTCCCCCGAGAGCACACAACAGGCCCTCCCAGAGGGGCCAGCAGCCGTTTCGGGGAAGGGGACAGGGCTCCAAGTCCTACTCCAAGCCCAAGTCCTCCTTCAACCACCCCTCCCAGAAGGACCGCTCCACTTGAGGGTCCCACTCTGGGCTGCCTCACAGGGTGGTCAGCAGCCTGGCCCACCCACGGCTGGGCAGCAAGGATAATTCGCCAGGGCCTGTCATGGCCCTGGATTACTGTTCCGGTGAGTAACTGTCATCTTTCCTATTCTGACATATGAATTATGCCTAATCCCGTCCTTGGGTTACCGTTAGGTCAAAATCAGATTTTCCCTTGCGGTCAAAATCTCTGCCTCTCCCGTCATTTACCCTCCAACCACCCCGGGTCCCTCGGGCCCCGGGGGATTAGGATTAACGGTACTCTCACTGACACCTGTCTCTTCCCGTTACAGCCACTACGTCTACCTCCTGCCTCAACCAAAGTGTCACTTTCGGTCGTCCCGCATGTGTTAGAAATGCGGGAAAAAGGGGTAGTGGAGCGGGCGACGGGAAGGGTCTTTCTCGTTTATTCACGGTCCCCAAAAAGGACCAGGGAAAAACGAGATTGGTGATGGACCTGAGCAAGCTAAACAAATTCGTGAAAACTTTACATTTCAGGATGGTTTCGGTTGCTCAGGTCCGCACAGTTCTGAGGAAGGGAGACTGGTTAGCATCCCTGGATCTCAAGGATGCGTACTGGCACGTCCCGATCCACCCCAGGTTTCGACGTTTTCTGGCCTTCCAGGTGGGGACCGAGACGTTCCAGTTTACCAGGCTCCCTTTCGGTCTTTCTCTAGCTCCGCGAGTCTTCACAAAACTCGTGAGGGTGGTGGCATCCCGTCTGGCAGAGGCGGGTGTTCCCACCCTCATGTACCTGGACGATTGGTTGCTTCACGCCCCTTCCAAGGAGCAGGTAGCAAACAACGTCCGGGTAGCGAGGGGAGTGCTAGAGGAAATGGGGTTCCTGTTGAACATCCCCAAGTCCTCTCTCACCCCCACTCGCAAGCTGTGTTGGCTAGGAATAGAGTGGGACTCTCTTTCGGCCACCCTCTCTCTCGCTCCAGACAACGCCCGCCGGACCCTCCGCCACGTCCGCCAGGCGCATTTTTCCCGTACTTTCTCTCGCCGCCAGTGGGAATCATTGCTCGGGTCCCTAAATTTTGCGGCCCCTGCAATGCCCCTGGGACGATTGAAACACAGGAAGCTGACGCGGGAGGTAAACCTCCACCTGTCCCCCGCACACAGGGACCTTCCCAGGCAAGTGTCCCCCTCTCTCCACCGCCTCCTTCGCCCCTGGCTACGTCCCGGTGCCCTGCGTCAGCGGGTCCCCTGGGTGTTCCCTCCCCCGGGGATCACGGTGGCGACTGACGCATCGGACGTAGGCTGGGGATACCAGTCTTGCCTGGGACATCAACGTTGCGGGGGATGGAAGGAAGGGGAAAGGCTACTGCACATCAAAGCCCGGGAGTTGATGGTAGCGAAGGAATGGCTCAACAGACACCCTCAGTTTGCCAGGATAGGCGTCCGCTTCGATATAGACAACGTTGCGGCCGTGCAGTGCCTACAGAAACAGGGCACCGCAAGGTCGGAAATTCTCCTGTCCCTGTCAGAACAGATTTTCGCAATAGCGGCCAAGAGGGACATTCACCTCTCGGCCCGCTACGTGCCAGGGCGGGAGAACGATTGGGCGGACGCCCTATCCAGGTTTAGGGGGACGTCAGTCGAGTGGCAACTGCGTCCCCTTGTGTTCGAGTCTCTCTGCCTTCGCTATGGGACACCGGAGGTGGACCTATTCGCCTCCCCATCCACGGCCCTACTCCCTCTGTTCCTGACATTCTCATCCAGAACAGAGGCGGGAGGCCCGGACGCCTTCACAGAGGACTGGAACAGGTGGGGGCATCTCTACCTCTTCCCACCCCCAGCCACTTCAGTCCTCCTGAAGGCGATCCTCAAGCTGCGCACGTTCAGTGGGAGGGTTCTCCTTATAGCCCCCCTCTGGCCAGCACAGCCGTGGTTCGGAGAGTTGTCCCGGTGGTGCCCTCATCCCCTTCAGTTGGGATCGGCGTGCCTCTCCAGCACCCTGTCTGCACCACTCCAAGCGTCACTGAAACTACTCGCTTGGAGTTTCTACGGGGAGTCCTCAGCAAAAGGTTCACTAAGGAGACAGTGGACAAGATGTTGAGGGCTCATCGTCAGTCGTCGGTGCGACAATACGAATCGTGCTGGAAAAGATTCCAGGACTTCTTGCGAAGACACCCCTCCAGGGTCATCTCGGAGGACACAGTCCTGGAATTCCTCACGTGGCTCGCCGATTCCACCAACAGGGCCCCGGCGACGGTGCTTGCGCATCACGCAGCCCTGTCTGATCCCCTCCTCCTGGGTTTTAACATTAAGGTTTCGGAGAGGCCTCTCTCTCTCCTGAGGATGGGGATTCGGGCGGGGACCGCACCTCACCGGGCCCAGACACCCTCCTGGTCCCTTCATCGCGTCCTTTCCTACCTGACCTTCGAGGGGGTCCCTCTGGAGGTTTGTCACCTCCTCCAGAAAGCTCTCTTCCTGCTCGCCTTAGCTACAGGTTACAGGGCTTCTCAGTTGGCAGCCCTGACCCGTCACACAGCCTTTTCTTCAGTAACCCCTAACCTTACTTCCTTAACCATTTCCCCCTCTCCTGCTTTTCTAGCTAAGAACGAGCAGGCTGACGACAGAATTGGCCCTCTCGCAGTACCCTCGTTCCTGAGGGATGGAAATTTCCACCCCCTCTGCCCAGTCCACGCCTTTGTAGCATACGTGGAGGCGACGAGAGGGGTTTCTCCGGACCACCTCTTCTACAACTCTAGGTCCGGTAACCCTCTCTTCCCTAGGTCAATCGCTCGCCTTCTCTGCCGAGTGATAGAGAACGGGGATCCCGGACACGCCCCGAGGGCTCACAGCGTTAGGGGCGTGGCCGCCTCCCTCGCCTTCCTCAGGACTCACTCGGTGGAGAGGGTCAGGGATTTGGGGGGCTGGGCTTCCACTTCCTCCTTCAGGACGAGGTACCTGTTCCACTCGCTCTCCCCTACCCCCTGTGTGGCTATGGGTACTCCACCTTCTATTCCCCAGGGTCCCCGCGGGAGACACATGGGGGGGAGGGGCCTCCCGAAGAGAAAAGGTCGGGTGATTTAAGTCCCGTCACATCATCCCATACCTCATCCACTTCTTGTACAACTTCATGCTCATCCCCATTCTTTACGTGTACATATGGTGAGGGAGACAAAAATAAATTACATTGTTACGGAATTCTTGTGTATTCATTTTCCAAACAATTACTTTACTATGATGAGTGACAGGAGATATTATTACACAGGATATCTGGATCCTAGTGTCCTCCTTCATCCCCTCGGGATCACATTACCTGAGCGAGGGCCATAGCCCTAACTCAGAAGACTTGAATAAAGGGGGGGGGAAGGGGGGGGGGTTGCCATGGGCACCTCCCCCCTCCTCTCCTAGACCCGAACCCTCGAGTCTGCCTATAAAGACTTTATGTGTAACAATTCTGGTCTATAACAGAATGGTCTACGGGTATATGGTATAAGCTACTTCTGCCCCACCACGGCTACTCACCTAGCCAGTGTCGGGAGGGGCGTTAGCTTCTGCCTCACCGGGCTCGGTTACCTTTCCTGCCCTCCGCTCTCAACCACTCTTAACTAGCACGTGATTGCCTCCACCTCACCTCCCACCTACCGCATCGCATGCATAGCAATCTAGCTGTGCTGGTTTCACTATACCAATAATAGTGCATTTGTCGCGGCTTCTAGCCGCTTAAATTGTATTTATTGGTTGTGAAACCAGCACAGCTTTTACTGTCCCACCCACCTCCCGATGCGGCAGGCACTCACTTCTTTCTCATTGGAGTGAGCGAGCGGTATTCAGCGGAGGAGGGGCTTAATACCTCACCGCGCCACCACCAGGTGGCTCCACTATCAGTACAGCGCCAGATTTGAATTTTATTTACTTCTGATGAACGTCACGGAATTGACCCTTCCAACCCAGATTATGCCTATACGGGGCCTGGGCTTGTGAAGGGGCGTATTCTATAGCAATCCAGCTGTGCTGGTTTCACAACCAATAAATACAATTTAAGCGGCTAGAAGCCGCGACAAATGCACTATTTTATTCATAATTTTATAGTTAAATTTGGGGGGATATTATTTGGACAAAGGGTGTGGTGTGTAGTGTGTTTGTTTATATGAGAAAATAGGAAGAGAGTGCTGTCTTTGGAAGTATGTTGGACTATTCTCTGTTTATGTGAGACACGAAAAAGATCAACAAAGGTGGACAGACAGGTATCACCAGTTAAGCGTCCACCATAGGAGTACTGCCCTGTTCGGCTGGTGTCTACGAGCCTTCTCCATATAAGACAAGAAGGAATCTCTTCCTCCTCTAATGGCTCGCTCCCTCTTCTTAGAACATGCTTCCTCTCACAGGGGTTCCCTCCCTGTATACACTGATGGGTCAAAGTCTCAAGCTGGAGTTAATTTTGGGATTGTCTTTCCCGACTTTTGTCGTGGCAGCAGGCTCCCTACTGTTATGTATAATTTTACTGCTGAGCTCTCGGCCATTTCATATGCCCTCCAAGTAATTTTTACTCTCCTGCACCCTTCTTTTACTATTTTTAGCGATTCTTGTAGTGACTTGCAGGCCTTTGGCAATGTTAACTCTTCCCATGCTCTGGTGTTGGCCATTATTGGGTGGCTTGTCCTACTGGGACGTCATGGCCTCAAAATCACTTTTTGTTGGGTCCCGACCCATGTAGTTGTCGATGGGAATGAGCGGGCTGACGTCCAAGCTAAGGCTGTTGCCTCCAGTGCTTGACTTCCTGCACGGCATCATCCGGTACCTGCTGCGAACCTTCGACCCTACTGTACATATATGCTGCTATTCATTCCCGCTGGCAGGACAGATGGGACGCTGTCGGATAAATCAGATAGGGTAAAACCCTCACTGTTCAAGTGATATAACTGTGACGATTCAAGCGACATGTCGTACAGTCTCACTCTAACCTAGGTGGAGTGTGGACGTTCTCCTGGCACTCAGCCTGCATTGTTGTTTGTATTGCTGTTTGTGTCGTTTGTGCATTCTTGTTTGTGTGTTGTTGTTTCTGTGGTGTTTTTGGTGTTGTTTGTATGTTATGGTTCTGTGTATATTTTGTTGTAATTCTCTTTGTGTGCGTGGGTGTGTGTGTGTTTGTTGCTGGCTGATTGTGTGTTCAGTTGTTCGTGTTCAATTGTTTGCTTCCCATCTAGGCCTTGCCTGGCCTGAAGGAGAGCGTGGATTCCTGCTTGGAGGCGGACTTGGCCATGTCGGGGGATGATGAGTCTCCTATCGAGGATCTCTGGCCTGAGCTGCCCTAGCACAACCCTCCCCCCCTCTCCTTGGTCACTTTGCAGATTAGTTTGTAGCCGTCCACCTCCTCAACCTCTACCAAGCGACCCGTTGACGCTTCATCGACTCCTTGCAGGATTCCGATGGTGTGGACTGTTTGCCTCCATCTAACCTTCCTGCATTTGCTCCAAGAGACGACTATGTCAAGTTCTCCTTCCCTGCGAACACATCTACGGACACAAAGCTGCGTTGGTTGTCTAATGTCAACAGGGCTTTCAATCTGCAGCATGGTTGCTGTCACGTCCCGGTTTGTATACATCTCTAGTAAGCGTCAGGACATCATTGATAGAGTCAAGACTGGTGAATTTTTGTCTCAGCCTCTCTTTCTTCAAGACTCACTGGACTTCTACCTTCAAACACAGAGTTCGCTGGTGATTGCCAGCTGGATGTCATCTCCTGGAACGTATGTGGTATCACCAGTTATGCTAAGCTCAATCAACTCAAGGCCTATGTTTTTCGTCATCATCCCAGTGTTATTTTTCTCCAGGAAGCACTTCCAAGACAGCCACTCGCTGCTGGGCAAGCTGGACGTTTGATCATGTATACAGGAGGCGAAGGAGGTGGCTGAACGTGATGGTCTATTGTTTCAAGCCAACACAACCTCTGACCTGCTCCATCGTTACCAGATGTCTAGGGACACTTTAGTCGCCCTGCAGGAGTGTGCTTACACAGTCTTGGCAGCCGTTCACGGACAGCATCATCCAGCAAACGAGTGTGGCTGCTATGTGGCACCTCAACTGTCGGGTTATTAAAAAGACGCCGGCCACTGCCCTTCATCACACTCCCGCCGCCGATACCCAACAACTTGTCAATGCCTGGTCAGAACAATCTACCCTAACTAGTCTACCCATACACATACAAGATGCACTTGCTTCCTGTGCTGCTGTCCATTGGCTACGTCTAATGTCTGCTCTGTTGTAAGATGATAATGATGATTTAGAGCAGATAACTGAAGAGGAGTTGCGCCGTGCTCTCTCACGGGGTAGAGCTTCTTTCCCTTGTGATGATGGTATTACTGCTGCACCTACTTCAACATGTTCCCTGGAACCCCCTACTTCGACTGTACAATCTTTGTCTTTGTGACGGTTGTGTACCACGAGCTTGGACCAGCAGCACAATAATACCCATCCTTAAGCCTGGCACTGCGAAGTTCAGGCATATTTCCCTTACTTCCAATATTTGCAAGGTTATGGAGAGAATCTTACTCAATCGTCTCATGTACCGAGTGCAGGATCGCCTTTCTCCATGGCTGTTTGGTTTCCTTCCGCAGCGGAGCACACACCACTGCCTAGTCGACCTGTACTCTCGCCTCTCCGGGGACAGTGTAGTGCCATTCATTGACCTTCGAAGTGCCTTCGATGTTGCTAATAGAGACGTCATTTTGGATTAACTGGTTGACTTTGGGATAAAGGGTAATCTACTACGGTGGATTCGGGGCTACCTGAGTAACAGGACCTCCCGTGTGTTTTTCAGTGGTGCGCTCAGTCCTTTTTGCAGTTATTATCTAGGTACGCCTCAAAGGGGTGTTCTCAGCTCATTTTTATTTAATATTCTGATGCATCGATTGCTCACTTCTCTCCCTGATATTCCTGGAACTACAATTACGTGCTATGCTGATGATATCTGTGTTCATTCTACCTCGCCAAGGGATCTCCAGCGGTTTCTTGACACCTTCTATGTGGCCTCCTCTCACACCTTCTATGTGGCCTCCTCTCACTGTGGCATTATTGTCTCCCCAGATAAGAGCAGAATATTCACCTGCCGCCGCTACCTGGGCTCACCAGTCAATATTTGGCCGTCTGTCCCTGCCAGACCTCAAGACCATCCCTTTGTCCAGGACTTGTTGGTTCATCTCCAGCGCCGACTTACACCACTTCAATGGCTCACTAACAACTCCTCGGGCATCTCTATCCCAGTAGCCAGGACCATTTATATTGCTTTTATTCGTTCAGTTGTTGATTACATTTCTCCTGCTTTGATTCATCTACCTAGGGCTAATATGGAAACAAAAGAAAAATTTCAGAATAGAGCAATGAGAATATATTTCAGCTATCCAATGTCGACTAGGATAGTGAATATGCAGCGTTAGTTGTATCTTCCTCCATTAGTCGAGAGAATTTACTCTAATGTTAATTGCTTCACTGGCAAGTGCCTCCATTTCCCACATCTTTTACCCCATTACTCTCAGTTAGTAAGGACTTCTCTTAGACTGAACTCCCCTGTCCCTCCCATACTGCCTGCTGGACGTACTCTTATAAGGTCTGTTTCCTCTATGCTCCGTAGTCGGAATATAGATATAATGGTTGCAGACGTTCCCCCAGGGCCCCCTCCATGGATGCTACCAACACTTACTTCCAAGTCGGAACTGCCTCCTGGAACACGTAGAAAAAGTGACGTCCTCCATCACAGATTCATACTGTCTCTAAACTGATGGCTCATTGCAAGTGGAAAGTGCAGCAGGTTGTGCCGTTTTATTATCTGACCTGGAGTCACCTCCAGGGGGCTGGGTTGGCCGTCGTTTCTGTAACCACTCTAGCTCAACCTTGTGTGAACTGTATGCCATTCTGGATGCTGTTAGTCTTGTTTGTCAACGTGGAGTGAATGCTACCAACTTTTGTGACTCCAAACCTACCCTTCATTCCATCTCTAGTGTTCAGCCCACACACTCTACTGTTGTTCAGCAGATTTTGTCGTTTTTGGCCCTGTTGCGTCATCGTAACTTGACAGTCAAATTTTTATGGGTGCCATCATATGCAGGTTTACGTCACAGTGCTCCAGTTGACAGACTCGCGAAGGAAGCCTGCCATATGCCTCCTCGTGGTGTTGGACGTCCTCTCCCTGACATGTTACCTCTCTAGAATTAGCTCCACCACTCTCCTCCCTGTACGGCTCTCCCACCATTTACTCCTCTACCACAGAGCAGACAACAACTCCCACCGCCACTGAAGAAGGGTCTAGGACCCAAAATCCGGATATGGCACCAAAGATGACATAAGGAGAAGTCATCTCAAACCTTAGTAAAGAGAATAAGACAATTCTTTGAACAAAGGATAATATATTAAAGAAAATCGTCAATGCTGAATTAGCCATCATCTTCAATGAAATATATATATATATATATATATATATATATATATATATATATATATATATATATATATATACATACATACATACATACATACATATATATATATATATATATATATATATATATATATATATATATATATATATATATATATATATATATATATATATATATATATATATATATATATATATATATATATATACGGTGTCTAAATGGTGACAGTGAATGCCCCAGGAGATACCTCCTATCCACCATCTCATCCTATGTCAGGAGGGCTCTCACTCACTGCACCAGCTGGAGAGACACACACCAGGAATAAGAGCGTCTCACCCAAGTCCTTGTAAACAATGGATATTCCAACACAGGCGTCTCAAACACAATCAAATTCCAGCTAGATAAATGGTACGAAGTTAATTCACCAACCAAACCCAACATTGACATCAGACTCTACTACCGCAACTACATGTCCACAGACTACAAGACTGACGAGACCATACTAAGAGACATAATAAAGAAGAATGTCCACCCCACCGACCCAGACAGCGAGATTAAACTAGTAATTTACTACAAGTCTCCAAAAACCTCGAACCTAACCCTACACAACCGACCTACTACCTCCAAGAGCCCGATGAACAGTGACCACGTGATTTACCAACACACCTGTAACAGTGTGGATTGTGAGCCTCACCATTATGTTGGTAAAACACAAACATTACTGTCTCGTCGGCTCACCATGCACCTCCAGTCAGGGTCTATAAAAGACCACTACCGGACCCACGACAACCAAGCTCTGACACGAGAAAACTAGTAAATAATACCACCATACTAGACAAAGAAACAGACAGCAGACGACTCTCCTACCTAGAAGAAATTTACATAGAAAACCTACAACCTTCTATAAACAACCAGACACAAGACCTCCAAATACTGCCCTCCAGAAAGCGACACATCACCAGTACCGTCAGGGACTCAGGATACCCACCACACCTCCAACACCTACTGATCCACCACAAGCATCTAACATCTCACCCACCACCAACCAACAACTCAGACGCAGCGCCAGAATAAGCCGTCACCCCCCATCCACCAATCACTAGGCCACTGATATGGTGGCCCCGCTCACCCCACATACAGAAAATGGATAAATACCTCTCACCCACCCAGAATCACCACTTCTTCCTGAAGATGTCCTATGTACTGGACGAAACGTCGACCTCCCCCAACAACTCAACATTTGCCTCACTTATCCACCATCTAAGTGAAGATTCAAGAAAAACTGTAAGATCCATTGAAAGCATAAATAAAAACTCATAAATGCAGAACAAGCCATATCTTTCAACCTCGTTTGTTTAAAAGATAATATACCCTGGCTATACCAATATATATATATATATATATATATATATATATATATATATATATATATATATATATATATATATATATATATATATATATATATATATATATATATATATATACTTACTATTAATTGTTACCTTACCCGGACTTATTCGTGGACTTTCATTTTGTTGGCTTCAACGATCGTCAGCAGAGGTTAATTATCCCCTTTTATCCCAATTTCTGTCAACATAAATTTATTTACGTGGGTTCTTTCGATATATATGCACTTATACAGTATTGGCAGAATTGTAAGGTGTACAAAACAACAAATTTATAATTACTTTACTATTTTTATTAATTCCAGTCGTGCACCAACAATTAAATTATTAAACAATTAATTAATTACTACAAGCATACACTTCCACATGAACAAAAATAGCTAACTCGCTAATATCGCAATAATCGATAATTACGACACTCATGTGTTCTCGTACTGTCTTTTCTTACGATTTTTCTCACGATAAAGCTATCTTACGTTACTCATATGATTAAGCAAGTCTAATACTGTGATTAATTATTTATTAGGTGCTATTTCAAGACCTTCCTACTCGATTACTTTAATTAATATTTAATGCAGTCTAACATGTCGAGTTCGGTATATCTAAAACCAAGATCGCTACATAGATTCAGTTAAAGAATGTCCTTACACCTTTTGCAATTTTCAATGTCAATACACAACGTATCACTCGTTACTTACCATAGGTACGAGAGACTCTACGGCAAGTCCTTCTACCCGGGCTTAACGAGAGAGACCGGCTCCCCCCTTACATTATTTACGAATCGTCTGTTGCAATCGATTAATAATATATATAACCATGAGGCTTTGGGAATATTGGTAGTCTTACCGAATTATTCAGCTTTTGGTCATCTCTTCGTCACGAGAGACAAAGGCGAGGTAAGAGAGCAAGGTGAGCAATACGTGTGTATCTACCACCGGTGTAAGCCGAACTGAATTCGGCTGGGCCTGGCTGGCTAGCGTATCCACAGAGCAACGGCGCGTCTGTGATCGATATCAATGGCGCCAGTGTGTTTTAACGCACCTATGCTGACTAACTTTACATCTTACACATCATATAAACATTTGTTATACATGCAATTTTAATATACGATATATAATAATTCCCTATGATTTCCCACTTCACGATTATCATATGCAATTATGCAATCAAGCTGTCTCGGCATGATTAACTCCCTCGCCAATAACACAAGCGAGAGTCTACGAACGAAACGACCGTTAAGAGGGATGCGTCGGTGCTTACAAACTTGTACCTCGATACAGTACATACGGTAAAGCTAACTATTATTATATGAAAAGAGCTTGGTCAACTGATCTTCTGCACATTCCCTAATTATTATGTTCTTATGTCTAGTATTAGTAAGGCGATGGTATCCTCTATAATCTTCGTCCATGTTGAGGATAGCAGGGGATCAAGTGTAATTAAACTAAGAATCGGTTGCATTAGAAAGAGAGAAAAAAAATGGAATGTCTTTCTCTATGTCCGAAATGATCACTTTGCAATGCGGGAAATCAATGGGAAATACTGAAAGTATTGTCAAAGATCCTCTTAACTGGAGGTGCTTTAGTGCTCCAGATGCCTTTTCTTAGGTGGATCTAAAGGTCTAAACGGAACAATTGATCAGGATTAGATGCAAGATTGTAATCGGAGATGCCTAATGCAGAGAAAAATCGAAGTATGAATATTGCACCAACTTTCATGGTGACCGGAAATGCAAATAAAGTGATAACTCGCTGCTTTACGTTGTCGAGGATAGATAATAATGAGGTCTGATTTACCTGTTGCACTAGTGAAGGGAAGAGGAAAGCCAAAGGCATTAGAAACATTGCCGTCTACAAAAACGGAGGTTTCTGAGAAAGTCGAGTTATACAAAAAGTGTACAATTTTATAAATGTGAAGATAAAAGCATTATGAATGCTCAGTAGAATTGGGGGGGAAATTTACTTTGCAGATATATTTACTTTGAGAATGATATGTAAGTCGAAACAAGAGGGAAAAAATCTCAGATGAATTAAGTTCAGGAACACAAGAGAAAGGGAAATTGTTGCATACCCAGAAGCAGCGTTCGTCTTCTGTGAAAATTTTAAGACAAAGCAGGAGGAGGGAGAGAAAGAGTTGCTATCAGATGCTGCCTGAGTTTCAGTTAGAAAGAAAAAAATGAGGCTTTTGTAAACGGAAAATTAGTAGATAAACGATGTACAGTTGCTTCCACTATTGACGAGCACAGAGTCCGGTGGGTTTGGCGAAATGTGGCACCACTGTGTTTGTATACATAGTGTCCTTATCGTGGATACTATAGTAGACGTAATTTCTATTCATTCATTTATTATTAATACGAGTAAACAAACAGTATTGCAACATTTCGCAAAAAAAAACCATCAGACGCTGTGCTCGTTTAAAGTGGATGTGACTTGTACATTGCAAAATCTGATGTAGAGTTACTCGAACAATGATCTAGGACATCTTGATGTGTTGTCAGCATTATGGCCCAAATGTGAGGAGTTAATGAACCTATCCCTAGATTTCTCAATGTCTATTTTTTAGATGCCATATTAAAATGATTGATGGAGTGGTGTGCAATGTGTTTGTTTGCATGATGTAAATAGGAGGAAAGTGATGCCCTTGATAGAATATTGGACTATTCTGTGTGAAGGTGAGACACACAAGAAATAGCATTGGTAAACACATATGATGCTTGAGTTCCTACTCTCCTTTCTATCAGTCCAACGTTCCCCTTAGGAGAAAATAATGTCATTTTCATTCGGTTTCCTCTTGAGTTATCTATTTTTTATTTGGCTTATACTATTTGTAGTTATTAACAAGACTCACCTAGAATCGGGTTTAATAAAAAGTTGAACTGACCTGTTGGATCTGTGATTTTCGGTTGTGCATTGGTCTTTCATGTCATTAAGACCTACTAAATAAAAAATAAATAAAATATAAAAAAGATCTATGCCCCAAACGTCAGTGTTCACCTGTTAGCTTTGTTATTTCGAATGCGATTTGCGAGTAAGTCCTTCAAATCAATCTGTAAATAAAGTACTGTGCTCCAGGCGTCAGTGCTCACCTCCAGCATAAATAGAGAAGATGCCGTAGAAGTCGCCTTGGTCCAAGCTGCGCCACATGTCCGCCTTGATGGGCTTGAGACACTCGCTGGCATTGGCGACACCCTGGCGATAAAGGTAGTCCAGAATACCGAACTCCCTCATGCCACGTATTCTGTGCAACACGGACAACAATTAAGGGGATAGTATACTTTTGGTACTTTTGAACATCTTGATTCCTCCATATTATGCCAGGAAACATGATCAGATGAACAAAAAATTATTATGGCCTGTTACTTGGAATAGTTTGAAAGTTAGTTTGAATAGTTAGGTAGGATGCAGGCTATTGCGTACATGTTCAGTGATATGGTCATCGACTTTTGAACGTCTCTACTATTTCCTTCCAACAAAAAGAATCGATTGGTGAATGCTCAGGAAAAGTGCAAAAGTTAGAGCCGTGATTTAATAATAATAATAATAATAATAATAACCGTAGTCAAAGGTTAAACATTGACAACTCTTTTCACATGCTACTTTTGTCCGTCTGAGAAGCAAAGGCTACAAGACAAGTAGATTGAGGTAGAATGTTCTAGAAATCATCAGGTACTGTACTTGAAAAACTGTTCAAACTAATGCTGTAATTAAGTATGAGAAACACGATGCATCTGGACCACAGACTAAAGGGGAAAACCTTCCTTAAATAAACTGGATGGCAAGTGATTCCTCCAAACTATCCCAGGAAACAATATTATTCACCTTAGTGATACTTATAGGTCATATGTAATATGCACAATGATTAATATTGAATAGATCAGTTGCATAAATACATCATACAATAGTCAATATTCAACAAGTCAGTAGTCGAGAGACAGAAAGAAATGCAACTGTTTACCAAACACTGTTGACACATATCCTGATTCTACTTGGTGTGGGTTGTTGTTTCCACACCCAAAGGAAGTTAACTATGCATTCTTAACCCCTTAACCACATCACCACATCACCATACTCCCAACACCATATCACCTCCTAATAATATGCCACAATACTGGCACTATACCTCCTTCTTAGACAGATGCTGAGGTCATCCCCCCAAATGCCTAGGAGTACCTCCTTAAGTATTGTTAACAGGTATATCCATCACTTACAAACTATTGTCACTGATATAAGAATACTTAGCTAGGATGAGGAAGTCTATGAAATGAATGGCATAGATAAACCATAATTGGATGTAATGCGGTTGATTGGAATTGCAGGAAGATGTCTGATTAGGAATTAGATGCAAAGTAGTTCCGCGTATCATATGCCATATGTCATGGTTAAATAGAATACACAAGGTTCTCCCACCGGAAGTCGAAAACGAGTCCAAAGTCGCGCACCTCCTGGTTACGTCACGCAAGGCACAGTTCAAAAGTGCTCTGTGCGTGACAGTGCGTCAGTCTGCTTCCAGCCGTAGACGAGTGCGTATCGTGGCAACTACACGTTTTATTTTAAAAAATGGTGCTTTCCTGTGCAATAGGCGGCTGTAAAAGTAAATGTAAAAAAGATAAAGAAAACAGAATTATTTTGCATAGATTCCCGAACAATAAAGAAGCAAAAAATAAGTGGATGCGTCAGTGCAATATTAAAAAAGTAACAGAAACTGCCAGGATATGTAGCAGGCATTTTGAAACCAGTGCTTATGAAAGAAATTTGAAGTACGAGTTACTTAATCTGCCAGTGCCTGGAAATCTACAACGATTACAGAAAGATGCTCTCCCAACTCTTCATCTACCCGTCGTTAAGTGTAAGTAATTTCTTGTCAGTCTGTGCTTCACTTCCTCCGGCAAGGTAGTATTTAAAGTACGTTAATTAGACAACTTAACTTATGGCTAGGGCCCTAGGCTAAGTCTTGCCAAGGTTTTTGTTAACTTTATTATTGTAATATTACTAATATCTGTTAATAAGGAGCTATAAAATCCATTTTTCAGTTACCCAAGTTACTAACGAGATTCGTTGATACGCTGTTTTAGGCCCATTCTTCGGTATTTAAATTTTATTAAATAAAGAGTGGCATAACCTAACGTTACTTAAGCACCACAATATTTGTTACATCTGGTATGGATGGCCGTGTTTTTTGAATTTCCCTCCACTGTGTATCTGTCCTGAGTGTCCTCGCTCTAGCGATAGCTTGGGAAGTTAGTTAGACTTGAGGGACGCCTGACATTCCATGACCTGCTGGATGATTGTTTTAGTACACCGGGAACGCCAAAAGCTGTAAGAGATATTTGTGTTTTTGTTTGGAGTGTTACATGTTGAGTAAAGCAGTAGCTAGAATTTGTATGACAAGGAAGTTATGCCGGTATTTTCCTTTCAAGCTGATATATTCCTCAGTTTTTATTAATAAGTATTGACAATGATGATGGTGCTATCTAGCCTAGAATAGTGACACTCTATGAATATGGCATCACACGCAATCGTGGGCAAACTTTCGAGCCATTGGGGCTGCTTTTTAAAACGAGTGGCCCCGTGGGGGAAGAGGTACCCCGCCCACGGCGACCAGCGCTCGGTCCCCTCATCTGCCCGGTAGGTAGTAGCTCTTGGCTCCTGGGGCCAAAAACAACAAATCAATGATATATGGATAAAGAAAAGCCCCAATCTCTTCCTCGAGCGGTGGTCGACCAGGCCCTCGAGACGTCACTCTCTGGTCGTGGTAATATGCAGAAAGCTGCAAATAAGACTAGACCTAGCAGGTCGGGTGTTGTGTCGAAGAACCCTGTTAGCGATTTGGACACGTTAATATTAACGAATGTACTAGCATCCCTTTCCTATGGCGCTATCCACTCCATTTTTAAGTGTTTTGGAGTAGTTCTTCGAATCCGAATCACATATGACAGTGATTGTAGGTCTAATCGGTGCTATATTACTTTCAATACAAATGCTGCCGCCAAAGCAGCATTTGAGGCAAAAGATTTTCTGACGGTAGGGGATACTCATTGTAAAGTTCAGATGATGCGGTCCATCAATGTAGTTGACAGTGATAATAAAGGGAGAGGAAAGGTTTTTGTGATAGACGGATGAGATCACTCTCTCAACTGTAATACTAGGAGGAAGGTATAGACTGCAAACCATGTAGGGGCAGTCCATACAATCTTATCTACAACAGCCTGTAGTGGAGTGTCAAACTCCAGGCTCTTGCAATGAACATCCATCGAACTAGGATGGCAGAGCCACCATGGTGACCCTGCCCTTCAAAGGAATTGGAATAATATGCAGAGTATATAGGAGGACTGGCAGGAATGAAATCACCAAGCACATTGGTATTGTCCTGTACAGAAGTGGTATTATTGACACAGGCAGAGACATCAACATCCATAACGTAGGTGGTCGAGTGGTTGATATGCTGGACTCGTATTCTATCAGTCGGGAGATCGAATCCTCTTACTTGAGGGCCTGGAAATATTTACTCTTTCGATCTGATCTTCAGGCTAACTATAAGGTCACCGAACGTCGTAAAAATACCCTCGCTGGGGACTATAACAGCTGCAGAATTTGGGAATTACCCTCACTTCCCTCCCTCTGTGGCTGGGTGCCAGGTTGGAAGTCGTGACGTGTGTGTGTGTGTGAGTAACAGTTGACCAGGGCCACGGTAACGGGTTTGATGAAGCCTATGTCCAGTGTCTTAACATTAAATAAAAGGTGGGAGGATCACTCTTCTTCTCGGGCGAAGGATGAAACCATGACTCTTGAAGTCACAATAACCGAGGTATCCACATTCATCTCACGCCCTTCTGATGTTTCCAAAGGAAGATTGTGAGGGGGAACATCTGTTGAATCAAGAGACTCATCAGAGCCACGAGAACGCTTCTGGTGGGATTGAGAGGAAAATATGGATGAGTTTACAAAGGCGGTTGTAGAGCAAGGAGGATCGTTCATGGAGTCAAGTGTCTTAGAGGAACCACGAAGATGCCTGTGCAATTAAGTTGTCTTTTGTTTTCGTTTTGAAGAGTGTGTGGTAGCGTGAACCTCCACCACTTGAAAACCTTTAGTTAAAACCTGAGAACTGTCATCAGAGGAAGGGTCACCAGCTCGCTCATCAGAAACAGTTTCTAAGAGAGAGAAACTATTATGTAGTGAAACTGGCAAAAGCAGCTGATGCTTGGGAGAGGTACTGCAACCGAATTAAATGTTGTTGACTTGGAATGATGTGAGCGAAGGGAGGAGGCGTATGTCCTCACACCACCATCCTACTGTCGCCTGAAGTTGAGTTGCCATCTGAGACTACAAATGCTAATGAATTAGGAATTAGCCAAGTGAAGGATATCGGGTTCAAGGAGGTATGTATTACATTGGCGAGAACGTACTGGGTGAGCATCCCTGCAGCAAAAGCAGTAACTCTCTGACTGACACTTAGAAGTAGAGCAGAACAATTACCACACTGGGAACAGTTTGTACAGTTCCTCCTCCCATGACCAAACTCATGACAACAAAAACACAGTGAAGGACGCTAAACTATAGGTTTCACCTCTAGAGAGGTAGGGTTGATATTGTAGCGGCCACATATATGGCCACCCTGGTACAGGTCTGTTACACGAACATACTGGTTAGCCTCGACACGCGTCAAAGCAAGTTCACCACTCCACTCCATGTGTTGCTCCTGGACCACTCTCCAAGTTAAGCAACCCCACCACTCCACTTTCCAAGCCACGTATTGCCGCTGGACCACTCTCCAAGCTACGCAACTCTACCACGCCACACGCCATCCCACGTGGACCACTCTCCACCTCCACATCACGCGCTGCACCGTGCCACTCTCCACACCTTGTGTTGCTCCCGCTACCTCTCGCCATCCTCCATATCGGACCACAACGACTGCACCCTCCACTCCACGACGCCTCCAACACAAACATTGTACACTATTCCCTCCCTGTGCTGTATTTTGTGCCCTACGTCCCCTGTGTTTTTCCCCCTCCACCACGCATAACGTAATTGCCCCCATTTTCACTACCTTTTTTTTTCCCACGGCCTATTAACCCCTACCTACCTACCTCCTTGTCCCTGCCTCGTACCCTTCCACGCCCCTCCACCCTACCCTTGTTCCCCGACCTTCACCTTCTTCCATCATCGCCACCCTTATTATGCACCACTATCCCCTGTCACGCACCTGTCGTGCTCGCCCTCTACATCCCCCACACACACAACCCATACATTTACCCACAGTGTTTTAATCCCCAGTGCTATGTGTAGTATCGTTGGCACCACACATACTGCCTCCAACCACAACACAACACCTTTCGTACTTTCATTATGGCCACCCCTACCGACACACACTTCTCTCCAAACATGTCCCTACCACACACTTCTGCCTCTCCTCCACACGCCACCGCTCAAACCACTACTCTTCCCGTACCTTACACTCCTCCCTCAACCATGATGTGCACGCCTGGTTCCTCCACCTGGAGGCGGTATGGCGGTGCCAAAACCTTACGCAGGATCAACGCTACCAAGCCATCATTTGTGCCCTTCCAAACGAGGTGTTTTCTCCATTGTCACCTCTCCTCTTGACCTTCAATCAGCTCACTATATATGACGAGTTAAAGGCCGCCATCATCTCTACCCACGGCATGACTACACAACAATACTTCAGGGTGCTGGAGGAAGTGCAGCTGGACGGGCGTCGCCCCTCCGAAGTGTTGCGACTCATGCAACAATTAAATTAAAAACCTCAACGCCGTTCAACGACGACATTCTGTGGATCAGACACTTAAAGCTGTTGCCTATCATCATCCAGTTGCATCTCCAGGTGCAGCCTAACCTCACTCTCCATGAATATGGCAAGCGTACGGATGACCTGATGTCCACGTACAACAACAGTGCCCAAGGGGGGCACACTCAACACGCCACCGCCACCATCGCCACACCACCCACACCTACCACCGGGCCGTCACCTCTGACACATGCCCAGCTCCAACCACCGACACCCCCACCACAACTTACCCCTCCACCTCATCAACAACCGCAAGTACCACAGGCACACCAACACCATTACGTTACACCATCACCAACACATACAAACTCATCCACAACCCCTCACACCAGCAACACCCCACACCTATACCACAGCTTAACATCACCACGCCACCATCACACCCACACCTTACACCACAACTACTCTCCTCCTTAACACAACAATTACAAACATTCAACGAAAACATTGACACAATCCGTACACCACACCCACAGCACCACCAACAATGGACCACACCTACCCGTCAACTGCCATACCAGACACCATCAGCGCCAATACATCCACGCTGCCAACACCAGTGGAAATCACCAGCCCGCCTACAGCCACCAGCGACCTGAAATACACCCACAATCACACCACAGCACTGGCAGAACCCAGACTTCTAGACGTATCATCAGAGGTTCGGCCACGCGGCACGCAATTGCCACCCCCCGTGCAACTAAGGTTCCTCCGCCAATCGCCGTCCTGTCAGACCTTCTCAGGGAAACGAATGAGGCGGTGGCAAGACAACGCCCTCCACCCTACCGCCTACTCAACGACACCCAACTCAGGGCACTCAGCAACACACCTACCTTACAGCATCGTCATTTTCATGCACCTCCTCCTAGCAACCACAACACGGCTGCAAACCTCGCCACCTCTCCACTACCACTTGCCCTGTAACACACCACCAACCTGCACATACTCCTCACCCCACTGCCCACACTCTCCTGTGGGTGGAGGACCTAGAGTCGGGGGACAACTTCCTTGTCGACTCTGGTTCAGAGGTTAGTATTGTGCCCCCGATGGCTAAAGAGAGAGAGTGCCAGGGCTCCACGTCATACGACCTCCTCGCTGCCAACAAGTCACCCATCGCTACGTTCGGCACAAGGAGCAGGGGCGTCACCCTACTTTGTCAGGAGTATGTAGTTTGGCCTTTCATCGTGGCGGACATGCAGGCCCCCATCCTGGGTCTTGACTTCTTAACTGCACATGATAAGGTGCTGCATGGACTGGATTATGTCGTCTTCTATATCGACGATATCCTCGTCGCCTCACACACTCACGACCAGCACAAGCAACACCTGAGGGAACTGTGCGACCGCCTGCAGCAGTATGGCCTCAAGATACACCCCTCCAAGTGCGTTCTAGTTGTAAAGAGCCTGGACTTCCTTGGACACAGGGTGACCCCCAACGGCATCACCCTGCTACCACAGAAGGTGGAGGCAGTGAGAGAGTTCCAGTTACCAACACGGCCAGGAAGCTTCGGGAATTTTTAAGTGCCATCAACTATTATCACAGATTTATCCCTCACGCCGCCTCTGCTCTCTCTCCACTCCACGACCTACTCAAAGGCTTGAAGAAGAAGACACAGAAGAAGCTCACGTGGACAACGTCAGCCACCAACTCATTTCAAGATAACAAACGCACGCCTAGCAAACACCACCCTCCTCGCCTACCCTACACCACACGCCCCCACTTCAATCTACACCGACACATCCAACGATGCTATTGGGGCTGTCCTACAGCAAGAAGTTGACAGTATACTGAAACCCATCACCTTCTACAGCAAGCGCATGGAACCACAACAACGGAAATATAGTGCCTTCGACAAGGAACTAGTCGCCATTTATGACTCTGTCAAGCACTTCCGGCACTTCTTGGAAGGGAGGAGTTTTCACATCAGGACAGACCACAAGCCACTCACAACCACGATGAAACAACCAGGGACAAACTGGTCCCCTAGGGTATCACGTCACCTTGCATTTATCTCAGAATTCACCACGGACATCAGCACGTCAATAGTGAGGAGAATGCTGTTGCTGACGCCCTTTCCAGGGCACCCCCTGTTATTCCCTGTATTACCTCTATCCAACAGATGCCGCTCGTAGATTTCTCAGCCATTGCAGCAGTGCAGGCGTCAGATGAGCACCTCAACCAACTCCTTAACGGCGACACAGGCGTGCAGCTAGAGCACATACCGGCACCAGACGGCGTCACGAAACTCTGGTGTGACAGGTACAAAATATTTAACCACTTTCACTCTTTGAACCACCCAGGTGCTGCAGGTACTCTCCGCCTCATCACCCGCAGAGCAGTATGGACTGGTTTGAGAAAACAGATTAAGGAGTGGGTGTCAGTGTGTGTGCCATGCCAAAGAGCGAAGGTGGGGCGCCATACCCGAACCCCCTACACGAGTTCCCCATACCCACCAGCAGGTTTCACACAGTGCACATTGATATCGTCGGGCCACTCCCACCGCTAAAAGGTTCACGTTACCTCCTCACCTGCGTTGATCGCACGACACGTTGGTGCACAGCGACGTCACAGCAGAAGGTACTGCCCGCCACTTCCTCAACACATGGATTGCCAACTTCGGTCCACCAACTATCATCGTAACGGACCAGGGCACGCAATTCAAATCCAGGGCTTGGTAGGAAATACTTACCTTACATGGAACCAGAAGACAGAGGACAATGGCATACCACCCCAGCAGCAACGGGATGGTTAAACGCCTGCACAGAAGATTGAAGGACGCGTTTCGCGCATTGCAACCATGTACCAGTCCTCTAAGGCAAGGCTTTAACTCGTTCAGGATCTGATACAGTACCTTAGTCCGGAGTTGTAGTCATAGTAGTTGTTGTGGTTGTTGTGGTATTAGGTAGCGAGCTCGGCGTTGTGGTGTTCTTAGGTAAGTGACTGCACAAGTTTCTTTAGGCTTAATTTATTTATACATACTTATCTCTATACAGGGAGTTATATTTGATGCCTTGTCTGATATGCCTGTGTCTCTCTCTTATGGAGACAGGTTATAGCCCTGGGAGTCAGTTTAGGAAATCCTACATATTAGTTCAACTTCACTGCTTATATACATTCTCTATTGGGGAGTTCCTGGTACTTTTGAAAAGGGGTGGAGTTTATTTAAGCTCCACCCAATTCTCCTCTCTCTCTCTCTCTCCCTCTTGCTTTCTCTCCCTTTCTCTCTCTCTCCCACTTTCTCTCCCTCTCTCTCTTGAGTTTAGAGATGACAGTGAGAAATTGTAGGGTAAAATGGGTACCCTCTTGTGTTTGTTATCGTCTGGTGGCGTCTTGTTGTTTATGTTACATGTTGTTGTTAGAAGGGTCTTGTACAACCAGACCAATGGTCAGACGCCCTTCCTCTCATCCGTGCCACAGTTAAAGAGGATCTACGCCACTCACCAGCTGAACTCGTTTTTGGAGAAGATCTTCGACTACCCGGACAGGTCACATTCCAAACACGGACACCTCCAACCTCTCCTTCCTCCCAGCCTTGAAAGCAGCCATCACCAGCGCTCGTCCGACGCATATAAGGAAATCCAATTTGAGAACTTCTTACACACCACCTGGTCTACATGTAGACACACACCTATTCCTGCGTACCGACTCCCACATGACACCACTGCAAGAACCATATACCAGCCCTCACCCTGTTATCTCCAGGACAAACGCTACAGTTACTATTCAGGTATCACGAAAACCTTATGTCATCATCCTTGTGATGCGTGCTATAGTTGTGTTTCATACACATAGTGTGTGATACACTCTGTCCCATTGACTGCCACTCATTGGCGGACCTTTAACCTTTAACTCACCATCCAACATGCCACACACCATCGGTACCTGCCAAACCACCTATCTCATCCACAATATTCCCACACTACAGACTACCACTCCTACCCATCCCACAACCCCAACATACATTCATGCCACAACCCACTAATCCTCCTACCACCAAAACACAGCCTCCATCACCACCGTCAACCCTATCCCGTTCTCGCTCGCCATCACCTATCCCTACCACAGACCCGCACCCACCACAAACACCACCCTCACCCTATCCTTCCCCCGCCTCACACAGCCCCCAGCATACCCCCCCTGTCCCTCTCCCTCAACACCTACACCTCACACCCATCCCATACATCCTTCTCCTATTCCACCCCTACCTATCCCTCTTCCACCTTCTCCTACAATCCACCTTCCCTTTACCCCGTCCATCCCTCCTACCCCTACTTCCAACTCCACGAACCCCCCACCCAAATCCTCCACGACAGCTTTAATCCCTTCTGATCTTCCCCAGGACAGCATTCCCATCACACAGCCATTGCCAACCACGCCCCTTCGCACCCTCAACCCAGACCTCGCTTCACAGCCACCACCACTCGTTACCACACCTTCTCCTCCTCGGGAACACCTGCAGAACAACGAGTCTTCCTTGCCTCCCGAGGGTTTCACGTCACTTGCTGGGCATACCATATGGCGACCGGCGAAATACCTCTCCATGCTACACAATGCAAACACGCACATACTCCACATGCTACCTAGTACACACACCCCATACTATTAATTACATTTATTTATTCATGTATTTATATTGTGTATGTTTTTGTTTTGTTATATTCTTGTTCTCTCCCCCCTTCCTCCCCGTATGTTTCTAAACATTGCTGGGGGGAGGGTGGTAATGTAGCGGCCACATATATGGCCACTCTATGTACCACACATGTGGCCACTCCTGTAGCGCCAGGTATACCACTCCTATATCCCTGTGTCTATTCTTAGCCAGACAGGTAAACTAATCCCTCACCCAGACAGACCTAAGCCGCCCCTGGGATCACGCCTGCCTTCAGCCAAGCCACCTCATGCCCCCTGGGGATGCCAGCTGGTCTTCCTTCCCCGCGCCAGGCTGACTCATTCATGGGAACATCTACCTGCTCACGCTCGTAGGTCAGGCGATCACGTGGTAACGCCTCATCCGGGACCTGGGTTGGACCATATATAAGGGCCCAGGCCTCCTGGGTCACTTACTTACATTCGAGCACTTGAAAGAGAAGGTCCTGCCAGCCGCTGCCCTGTCTGCCATTACACCTGCCTAGCTGCCCCAAGCCTATCCATGTTCCAGTCTTGATCACACAGCCATCCTCCTGCCTCCAGTCAATTCTCCTGCAGCAACCACGGCACGCCAACATACTACCATATTCTGTGTGACCTTTGTGTACTACTAATAAACTGTATTGTGTATTCTGGAATCTGTTCACCCCTGGTAATGACGCAAGGTCCCCCTTGACGTTATAATATTAATTCACCACTTAGCCGCGGGCCTTATATACTGTGGCAGCTGTCCTGCGGGCCTTCTCCCACACTCGCAGTCACCACATTTGACGGCTAATAAACCACTCATGCTACATTAATAAATGATACACGATATTAAAGTACAAACTTTAGCTGTCTCCTGATGTACAGTCTTCTCCACTCCCGCTTTCAGCAGTTCAGCATTGCCAACGTATACACCCGGCATCGTGTGAGCTACCAGTTCCAACCCTCGCATCCGAAACACCTGCCATCAACTCTTCCTCTTACTGGCTGGTGTTTCGGATGCGAGAGTCGGAACTGGTTGCTTACACGATGCCGGGTGTATACGTTGGCAACGCTGAACTGGTGAAAGCGGGAGTGGAGGAGACTGTACTTGTGAAAACTAAATGGACATCTGTCGGATGATTAGGTAGGTCACGTTGACGGTAACTCAAAATTCAATTTTACACTCTATTTACATATCTAAGTATGTGGGGAGGGAGAAAGGGAGAGGGATGAGGCACAAATCCTTGGACTGGTAGTCAGGCTAGGGTGAAAACTGCTTTCAGTTTACATCCTGTATCTCTTAAGTGGCTCCTTTTCTCGCATATTTCTATATAATTTTGCGGATTGGATTTTCAATGAGGAACTTGGAAGGTGAAGTTCACAAAAATCCTAATAAAGGACCACTTGTCCATATTCTTGTGTTATGGAGGGCCGCACATCGGGGAGTTACAATGACGGACTGAGAAAACCCAATAGAATATTAGCCTTGAATTTCTAGGTTATGAAAACATCTTGCAGCATAAAAGGCATTACATGATATGTGCCTGTAATATATAATGAAAAAACCGTGAAGGGAAATATCATAAGCTTCTTAGCATTATCATCCTAAAGTTGACCTAAACATAGTGCTGCTGATTTATTACAACTGTATTATTATATATTATATATTATTATATAGTATTATACTTGCATTAACTGACATATTAGAAATTTAAGTAATTAAATTATTGTTATTAGGGTATAGTAATGTTTCAAAATTTTTGGCTTGGGGGTTGGCCCTATAATGACAAAGAAGCCCTTGTGTTACTACCTGGGGTGAACAGACTCTAGTATACACGGTAACACTTTATTGGTAAGTACAGAGGGTTATGCACAAATATCCATAGGTTGCCTGCCTGCCGTGTAGCATAGTAAGAGGGCCGTGGTTGTTGCAGGAGGTCTGGAGAGCTGGTACGCACACGTGTGATCAAGGCGGGAACACGGTGGGAAGGCTTGGTGCAGGAAGCGGCAGGTACTATCGGCAGGGCTGGGCTGGTGCATCTTCTTCCAGAGCTAGTGCAAGAATGGACGAAGGCTGGCGGCCTGGCCCTTTTATTCTGTTGCCGCTCAGCAGCGCGCGGCGTCATCACGTGACATCGAGTGTTCTGCAAGGCAACAAGGGAGCGGCCCGGTACCGGCGCTGCTATAGAGGTAACAAAGAAGCGACCAGGTACTGGCGCTCCTACAGCCCCAAGGACCGTATATTACAGTATTCATTTCTGATGGATTGGGCCGCTCTGAAAGGTCTTCAGGACCGCATGTTGCATCCGGTCTAAATAACCCCGATGAAAACAACACAAGGAATTCTAAAGCCATGGTTGGCTTGCTCAGAAAGCTAGTGTAGGTTGCATAGCATAGCCTTATGGCAGGGATTGTGGGCTCACCAGCCCAAATGAACGAACACTGGAGGAAATTCATAACTAGATGAACCAAATGGTGCATGTCATTTACGATACAATAACAAAGAAGTGTGGCACATAGAAGGCTAACTCGGCGCTCAGAACTATTCTGACGACCAATATGGAAAAGAAGTGGTACGTTAGCTTGTCCAGACAAAAACAACATATCAGTATACCTCTATCCTCCTACCACTATCAAGTACCAACTTAATATTTGGTAGAATGGTAGGTGTATTTGAAATATCAATCTCGCTCTGGCTGCTTGGGACGGTGGCGCTGTTAGCTTCTAACAGGACTCAACACTCGAGCTCCCATCTGCTTCGCTTTATCCTGATTATTTATAAATCAGGTTTTCGTTACTAGTAACGTACAGGGTAATTTGATAATTATCATTCGGCTGTAATTTGAATAACTATATTTATTTTGGCCAAATTACATAATAAATTTCTATAATATCTACGACAAAGCCTTAATATATTGCTAAAACATCCATACCTTCCATTTACCCTCAAAGAGGGAGCCACCTTGCAGTAGGGGGGAGGGGGGGGAACTTCCATGTCTCTGCGGCCTGGCGAGCTTTGTTAGAGGGGGCTCCTGCCACTGCTCAGCCCCAATTTCGGGAGTTTATTAATTGATTGATTGATGCCACTATGCATCTGGCGGCGCAACAGCTAGGGTCATATTCCGACAATATAATACTAAATTCTAAGGATTTAAAAATATGGTCATTTATATCATGTATAAAATATATACACATTTTATACAGGCGTCACTACCTCAAAAGGAAAATCAGCATGATTAAAACGACATAACTAAAACAAACATTTTACTAAAAATATCCGATTAAATAAATAAAATATATATATAAGGATAAAAATAATTGAACTATCGAAAAAAAAGGCAAAAAAAAACAACTCGTCAAGGAGAGGGTGCTCCTTCCCACACTAAAAGAACCTTCCCGAGAACCTGGTAGAGACTGTAAGAACCATCCCCCACCCAGTACACTGAGAGGTACCGACGATGAAGATCCTCAAGGCGCCACAAGAAGATGCTGCACTGTCAAAGGGTCTAGCCAATCATCACTGTAGGGAGAGGGAGCCATCTCTATTAAAAATCCATGAGTCAAACGTGTGAGACCTGCACTCTGCTCTCTCTCTCTCTCTCTCTCTCTCTCTCTCTCTCTCTGTGGCGACACTTCTGGGCCAGAGAACATCCTGTATGCATTGTTGTTGACACTTGAATGAGGAGGCGATCTCAGAATCTGGCTGGAGAGTGTCTTCCCTTCTGGATGGAGGGTTGCTACCATCCTTCCTTTCCACAAGCCAAGCAAGGACTCGAATGTCGCCCTCAATTACCGACAAATTACCTAGACCTTCTGTATTTGCAAACTATTTGAGAAGATGGTGAATGTCAGACTGGTGTACTCTCTCGAACTGGCAGATTCCCTGTCTCCATCCCAGTCTGGCTTTCGTAAACACCCTCCACTACAGACGCTCAGGTCAGGTTGGAAGCCACCGCATGTGAAGCTTTTGCACGACATCAACAGCTGGTCTGTGTATTCTTCGATTTAGAGAAAGCCTATGACACAGGATGGTAATATGGCATCATAGAGCAACTCCATGCCTATGGCCTGGAAAGCGTCCTCAGTGACACATTGTTTGCAGTGGCAATTAACGCCATTGCTTCATCCCTTTTGGACGATCTGGTTTGCTGCTTCCTATATATCAGTGGCAAAACGGCATCATTTTGGTCTGGCTCTCATGGGTTTCACTTCTCTTCCACCAAGAAGGTTGCTATGCACTTCTGCCGTATCCCTGGTGCCCACCCCTACACAAACATATTTATGTATAATCATAGAATATGTGAGGAGACTCACTTTTTGGGTCTTCTTTTTGACAGATGTTTAACTTAGGTTCTCCATCTCCATTCACTTAAGGTGAATCTGTTGAGGGTCCTGGGCCATGTGTCCTGGGGGGCTCGAAACTCGACTTTGGGTGTGAGGTGTTCTCCTCTGCCATGGATGCCCATCTCAGGGTCATTGACCCTGTTCATCATGCTGGGGTACGCTGGCAACTGGAGCCTTCAGGTCGTCCTCAATCCCCAGTCTCCTGGTGGACGCTGATGATCCACCTTTTGATCTCCGTCACCAGAGCTTAATGGTACGTTGTTAACATCGGTTTCATCGACTTCCTGACGCCCTTCCCTGCATGGCGGTGTCATCTGATATAATGTCTGAGTACTACACCACTCAAACGCCTCTAGCGACACCAGGTTTCCCAGGCCACCGTACCACAATGCACCATCAACGCCACCATGCCTAACACACCCTCGAATTTCCCACCTCCTCGCGACACACTGCTACGGACATGGAACCGCTAGGTTTACGCAACACGGACTATACGGCTACTATACCAACTAAGCACTGTCGGCACACTACACCTACCGTTACACATAATTCTCACACAAACTTTTACCAACACATCATGTAAGACTTTCCACACCTGCTCTCTACCGAACCTTCACACCACACCCACGACCCAGAGATATGACACACTATCACCACCATGGGCCCGCCTGCTTTTGCCAAACCCCGTAGGATGCCACCAAAACGCCTCGAAGCTGCTAAGCGAGAGTTCCACGTTATGATCCAGCAGGGCTTGGCCAGACCCTCTAACAGCGTGTGGGTGTCACCTCTTCACATGGTTCCAAAGCAACAGGAAGTAGAGTGGAGGCCATGGGGTGATTATAGAGCCCTGAACGTGGCTACGATCCCCGACAGGTATCCGATCCCACACATCTTGGATTTTCATTCAAAACTCCAAGGTTGTGCGGTATTTTCTAAGATCGACCTTGTCCGTGCCTTCCACCAGATTTCTATAGCTGAGGAAGACATCAAGAAGACCGCCATTACCACGCCCTTTGGATTATTTGAGTTCCCAGCCATGAACTTCGGGTTACATAACGCCGCTCAGACTGGATTATGTGGTTGTTTACATTGACGACATTCTCGTCGCTTCCCACGACCACAGACAACACCAGCAGCACCTGCAGGAGCTCTTTCCTCGCCTGCAGCGAGAATGTTGTCATAGTAAAAACTGGGTCATGACTGAAAAAGTTTGAAGAACCCTGCTTTATACTATTGATGATTCGATACCGTTCACAGTGTATGCTTCATTCATTCCTCCTGACACACATCTTCTCTACATTACCTCCTATATAGCCCCGCCCACATTTCTCTCATCCTCTCCCACTAACATCCCCCCTCCCTCCACCTGCAACTGTTACCAGATCCGACGAGGAACAAACCAAGTTGCTGGTGTATGGGGTGTGGACTCTTGATCTGTCCGGAGCTGTACGTGGGCGTCGTAGAGGGCGTCCAAGGCACTCCAAGCGTAGTGTGTGTGAGTATGCGGAGGAGTTGGGGGAGAGTAAGGGCAAAACAGGGGTGCCGAAAGATAGGACGGGGAGCACAAGGGAGGGCAGCAGGGAAGCACGTGGGGGCAGGGAGGACGTGAACGGGTAGCGGAACAAAGGATGGGAAGCATATTTGTGAACTTTATACCAGTATGTGCCAGTGCTTGATTTGGTTAAGTTAGGTTAGGTCATGTTTACGTTAGGTTAGGTTAGGTTAGGTCAGGTTAGGTTAGGTTCATATAGGGTAAAATGATATTATTTCAAAGATTATCCCATGGTTGGTTTTATCGTAATAACCCAAGCGTTATTCTCCTTCCAACCACCGCGATTTTGGCCCTGCAGTAAGAGGTGATGGCACATAGCCCACCAGACTTCACGAAAATGTGGACGGGAAGCACTAGGGAGGGTGGCAGGGGGAGCACGTGGGTCAGGGAGGATGTGAATAGGGGTAGGAAATAAGGGGTAAGAAATAGGGGGCTTAGAGGGTGGACAGGGTACGAGAGGAGAGAGACAAATGGGGCAGAGGGACGAGAGAAAGGACGGCGGGGAAACAAAAGAAATAAAGCAACAAGGAAAGTACGGGGGAGTGGTATGTTACGTTAAAACAAAAATGGTGAAGGGAGAAGAACACCGGGGAGTATATCTAATACAAAGCAGGAGGCGGCGAACACGTGGAGTTGGAGTGTGGGGCCTCACGTAGGGGGGAATCCAGCCAGCAGCTTGATAACGAAGTTGGGCCTGGTCCTTTTTCTACCGGCCTAGTACAAGTGCTACTTGAAATGGGGCACCAATTGTAATGTAGGGAGGTCATAACTAACGGAAGGTGTATAGTAGACTCGAATACTAGGCACGGTTTTATTAACAAGGTACACATTGGTAAATACTAGAAGTAGGTCCCAACCACCAGAGTAGAGTCTTCCTGCTTGCCAGGCTGCGTGTGTTGCTTGAAGGTCGTGTGTTGCTTGGAGAAGGTCGTGGTGTTGCTTGGAGTAGTCATGGTGTTGCTTGACGGTGACCTTAGCGTAACGTGTGGCGAGAGGAAGCCTGGCGTGGTGCGGCAAGGTGAGCAGCGGCATTTGGCGGAGTGGGAGGAGAGAGTTGTTGCTTGGCTGGCTGTACCGATGCTAGGGAGTGAGCATCTGTAGGGGAGGCGATCGGCTAGCCTTGGTTGAGCGTCCGCGCGCATGTGAACAGGTGAAGTCTAAGATGCACAGGTACATAAAGAATGGGAAATCCTGGTGTTTGGGTCACTACAGTATCATTATCTAACATCGGTTATTAATCAAATTAATAATGTATAACTATCATAATCAGTCAAGTTTGTATTCCATAGCTTGCCAAATTATGTAAAAATTCGAGTATCAGGATTATTTGAAAAGCGGTATTTAGATAGGTACAGTGTACATACTTACACCACTTAGATTTAGTGGACCAATTTATTCTTGAGCACACAGTAATCCCAATTTCAGCTACAAATTCAACTTCAGCAAACTAAAGAAAAAAAAAACGCACACCGCTTTTGTGTTAGTAAAGGCGCCAGTTGTTAATTAATTCTGTTGTACGACGACGACCAAAACTCCCATAAGAGTGGTCCCTCCTACTACAGTAATAGAGTCCTTGCTATCAGCTACCTTCCATCCAGCTGCATGCTAGGATATTCTTACTTCTGAAATTCCTGCCAATGTCGCCTGCCTGCCAGTACCACCACGGCTCCATTCAAAAGTTGATGCCATCTCTACTAGCATAATCAAGCACTAGTTATGAACGTATCTTTGAGATATAATGCCTCATCAAGCAGTAGTTATGGACGTAATATTAAGGCATAATGCCTCATCAATCAGAAATTATGGACGTAATATTGAAATATAGTGCCTCATCAAATATAATAATGACAAGAAAAATGATATGATGTGACACCAGCGATGTTCCAGTATGTTTCCTAATTCATATTCTATTTATGTCTGGGTACAAGTATATAACGGATTTGTCCGAAGATTAAGGGGGTAATATAGTTTTGGTACATTAGAGCACCTTGATTCCTCCAAATTATGCCAGGGCCAGATTAACAAAAATAATGGTGTCCTGTTGACTGAAATTCTTTGGAATAATTGGTTGCTCTAGATTTACTTTAACCCCTTATGACTGCAATCCCAGAATACGGCTGTATTATATGCTAACGCAAAAACACGTCATATTTTAAAGTATGAAAGATGTTAAATATGTTCTTATGGGTTTGTAGAGATTGTTTTCACACACCAGAATATGCAAACAGAAGTGTCCTATCGCCATCCATAAGCGTAGGAGAGCGCGTCAAAGTGCGTAACCAGGCGACGCAGAAATACTATAGTTACCCACACAAAAAGAAACTAGCCGCTCGCTAGCGTATTTTTCTAACCTGTGGCACCAATGTTGTGGCTACATGTCACCCATGCAGTTATTTATGGAATATTAAATTAAGGCGTCAATCGGTTATGAGGCCGAAATTTTTATTGCCGCCTTAAAGGGGAGATCGGTCAACAGGGGTTAATACAACTCGTGAAAAGTGATAAAAGTTGTATGACACACGGAGGAATATACCAGAAATTTAGTGCCCCGTAGGGAGGTATTGACTGCATTCGTGATGTGGACAATATTTTAAGGGTTTGGGCGCCCCTTCGGCCCCAACCACTAGCTTTTAATTCTTCAACTGCCCCTCTTTTCTTTCTATTTCTTTCCTGCTTGCTGTATCTCCTCTCTATCACCTTTTTCTGGCGCTATATGACCTCGATGTTGCGGAACCTAAAATAAATCAATCAATCAACCAGAAATTTAGCTCTTCAGCGAATGTTATCACCATATTATTTTCACAACACGACTGTTGGCGCCTACTGTAGAAAGGGCTTCGCCGCAGGCCCTAGTCATGACATCTGCGCGAGTTCTCTCCTTCCTTTAAATACTTTTCCCTAGCTTCCTTTGGCAGTGGTGGCTGGTGGTGTGGTTGGTATGACAATGGCGTCAGATGGTCAAGGATAGTATTATTTTTACACAAACTATTTTTTTACTATTTTCAGAGTTCCCGGTAGTCTTCCCCCAGTTAGGTCCCGGTTGTCTACCCCCAGTTAGGTCCCGGTAGTCTGCCCCCAGTTAGGTCCCGGTAGTCTGCCCCCAGTTAGGTCCCGGTAGTCTGCCCATAGTTAGGTCTCGGTAGTCTGCCCTCAGTTAGGTCCCGGTAGACTGCCCCCAGTTAGGTCCCGGTAGTCTGCCCCTAGTTAGGTTAGGTTAGGTTAGGTAGGTTTTGTTTTGTTAGGGAGTAACTTTGTCATGACGTCATGACTAGGGCCTACGGCGAAGCCCTCCCCTACTGTACCACAGGTTCTTGCAAAATATTAACGAGTGTCCCATCCAGCCTTACTTTATCTGTACTGCAATAATTGGTATGTCAATAATAAGAATCAACAAGAACGACTTTTATTCTGACAAACATCATTGCAGTTAAATCTCAAACAAACTGTGTAAATGGTAAGTTCAGAAGTTTCAAAAATTTTAAATAAAATAACTTACATGAGGTTGAACTCTGCCTTGAGTTTTGATCCCTTGGCGAAGAATAGAACTCCAGTGTTGGATTTAAGGAAGCCCTCCGCCATCAGGTAAGTGTTGCACTGGCCAGTCTGTCACAGAAAACGTAAATGGACACTATAACACATGAATAACGCGAAATAACGATTTTTATAGTCCCTTTAACAGCATATAATCTACGAATCATCATATAAAAAAGTGCGCATGTGTTCACTCTACCTTAGACTTGGCTCCATTCCTGCGAGGCTCTCATAGACAGACTACTATCCCTAAGATATAAAGCTCGGTAATGAGTTGTGGGCTACCAGTGAAATATATCTCGATCAGAAAATGCTTTTATATTATGATCCAATATAAATGGTTGGAGATTAATATCGCGGAGAAGTAGCTGTTGCGCCGCCAAATGCCTAGAGGCATTAATAAATCAATACAATACAATTAATACATCGCGGAGAAGTATTAATCGGCGCTTACTGACCTTGGTGGAAGTGTATTTAACTCTACCTTGGAGAAGTGAGCGTGCAGGATCTGGACCATGGCTGAGCGAGGGCCTACCATAACGTGCTGGCCTGCCAGGAAGTCAGCGATGCCCCAACTGAGGTTGTTAGGACGGTCCGTGTTGTAGATGGTCCGATTGAAGTGCCACAACAGGGTCTCAGGTTCTGCACGCTGGTTGATTACACAGAGAGAGAGAAAAAAAATCCAGTACTCTTTGTGGGAACATAGGAATAATATAGTCTTCCCTATCCTTGATAATTATCTGGGACAGGATCCAAAGATCTTTACTGCATCGGTAAACCGCGTTATCGACAAACGACTCGATCCAAGAAGCAAAATTCCTCCTCCAGTAGTGATGCCTTGCGTTACACGAATGTGAAAAGGATTTCTCATCCGTCCAGATCACTCTCTTCCAAAAATCCTCTTGCTTGTCAACATATTGTTGGGCAAACCGTAACCTTAATTCGCAATGTTGGTCAGTAGAAATTCCTTGTTTGCTGGGGTCCTGTGATGCATCCCAGCTTCGTACAACACTCTTCTGATAGTCCTATCGCTGACATCAAGGTCTGTGCATAGGCTTCTGAGGTGTGTAGCGCAACGTGGTGGTCTCCCGCGTGGTAGGTTGCCATACCAGGCAGCGTCCTCTGCTTTGCCAAACAAATTTAAATTTACTTTTAACAGTGCTGATCACAGTTGTTAATAAAAAGTGCCATATACACACATAGGTTGATAGACAGAAAGATACAATATGCTATTGTATTTACTATATATATATATATATATATATATATATATATATATATATATATATGAGACAGTATCACCGAGGCAGTTGAATATTTGTCGTATAATAAAAGATCATTTCTTTATATTGTTTTCATTATCTTTGCCTATCATTGTGTAAAAGAGCGATTTTTGTCCCCTTGATTTAATATTACTAATTTTCTTTACTCTGGGAGGAAAACCAAAACCCACTGCCTTTAACAAAACAAAAAGTCATCAGTGTATGCTACTACTCTATCCTATAGCTGGATCAACCCGGTCTGGAAAAAAAAACCAAGAGACTGATGAGGAACAGGACAAGTCCAGTCCCTCCTCAGTACTAGGTATACGCTGCCACCACCAGACCAAGTTGACAAGAGCAAGAGGAATCAAGTGAACAGCCCGGTGGTGTAGTGGTTAGCGCGCTCGGCTAACATCCGAGAGGTCTTGGGTTCGAATCCCCGGTCGGGTGGAGACAATTTGGGATTGTTTCCTTAAATGTGTAACCCCTGTTCACCTAGCAGAGAATAGGTACGGGACATAATTCGAGGAGTTGTGACCTCGCTATTCCGGTGTGTGGAAAAAGGTTCCAGCCTTACCCAAAGATCGGTCGCTCTGAGCTCATTCCGGGAGGGTAACAGTTGGTAAGCACGTGTCCAGGACGTGATCAAGACCAGGTGAAACACATCAGAAGGGTAGCGTAGCGTTAGCTTATGTAGGCGCATGAGTAAGCAACCCAGACTAAGATTTTAACGGGGGTACGATCAGTGTTGGGAATTGAGAACTAATATCTATATAGGATCACAGCCTATTTGTTAATGTCGGTGACGGAAATACTCGACTAATTATAAACCCGTTTATTTATAATACGTTCACACGAGTACATTATTTATATAATAAGAATACAATGATATTTTCCCCCTCCCTTGTCAATATTTCCTACTCCCCGTTCTGTCAACTAGGACAGCAAGAATTCCGTGTCTTGCTAGTTGACAGAGATCTAAACCCTATTAAATCCACATATAAAAACAATAATAACTATATTTATAAAAAAAAATCACATCCTAAACATCAATATCCTAATACATCCTAACATCAATATCCTAATACATCCTAACATCAATATCCTAATGTAACACCCCTAGTTTATATGTATAGTTATTTAGGATATTTACGGGTATTATATATTTATATGTATTAGAATAGGTTTTTTAGCGTAAGATTGTAGGGAGTAGCCAGGCTGAGATTATCACTGACGAATAATCTCGGTGGTGGGCTTCTTCAACACAAAATGAGTGTAAGATTGTAAGGAGTAGCCAGTCTGAGATTATCACTAACGAATAATCTCGGTGGTGGGCTTCTTCAACACAAAATGTTAATATGAGGAAAATAGAAGTAATGATTATAGTTAGACAAATAGGTTAAAAAGAGGAATAATTGAAACTTAGGTAGATTGATAGGGATAGAGAAATACGTGGTGATTTAAGAGGTGAATGTAAAATAATTTATTGGAGACAGGGAATAACCTGCATTTATAATTATAATGTATAATTACGAAGCTAACATTCCTATACTGTTACCGGCATTTAATTGTAACTTACTTAGAAAATTAATTAGATTAGTTAGGGACTAAAGTCGGGACAGTACATTTTCTTGTTGGCGGAACAATACATGCCTTGAATATGTGAATTGCAGTAATATAAAACTTTAAACAAGGGAGAATGCAATGTATTTGAGCTCAATAATATGTTTAAATCATGTTATGTAATTATATACACCAGTAAGGGTGGAACTGATAGAAATGCCAGAAATTGAGACGAGTTGGTCACTACTTTGCTTAGGAGAGTGAGAGTGAGGGAGATGACAAGGCAGTAACATGCGTGCTTCTTCCTCATTCTGATCTGGCCAACTGTGGTGACAGGTAAGAGCTCAAACTCGCTCTCATCATAAATATTGTATTGTGAATATAGTGTGGTGAATCTATTAGTCCCGTGATGGGATATAACTAACTAAAGAATATTGTGTGTTCACATTCAGACATAGTAAGTAAAGTAGGTTGTTTTTTCTAAAGCTCATTCTGGTCTCGTCTCTGCTGGGTGACAGCCATAATAGCATTCTCCCTTGGTGTAAAGTGAACCACGTGGTACCAAAGAAAATTAAGAACATTTGCTGGCAATTTTATATTATTTCATTATTATAGTATTGAGATTAGGATGTGATTTTTTTTTTTATTGTATTAACTATATTTCGGCCTTGTTGTGAAAAATTTATTATTAGGAATTATTTGGGATATTGTGGGAGGGGGGACACTTCATGTAATATTTTTTTTTAAATGTACTTAGCTCTGTCAACTGGCGAGACGAGGAATGGTTCCGGTCCTAGCTGACAGAACGGGGAGTAGGAAATATTAGCAAGGGAGGGGGGGAACAGAAATTATCTTTGTATTGTTTTGTATTCGCATAATAGGTTGATAAAAATAAACGAGTTTTTAATTGTCTGAGTATGTTCGTCACCGATATAACAAATAGACTGTGTACCTATATAGATGTTAGTTCTCAATTCACAACACTGATCGTACCCCCGTTAAAATTGTAGTCTGGGTTGCTTACTCACGCGCCTAAATAAGCTAACGTTACGCTACCCTTCCGGTGTGTGCTCACTTGGTTCCTCTGATCAACTTTGGTCTGGTGGTGGCAGCGTATACCTCGTACTGAGAAGGGACTGGACTTGTCCTGTTCCTCATCAGTCTCTTGTTCTTTTTTTTTTCCAGACCGGGTTGATCCAGCTATAGGATAGAGTAGTAGCATACACTGGTGGCTTTTTGTTTTGTTGAAGGCAGTGGGTTTTTGTGTTCCTCCCAGAGGGGGGGGGGGGGACAAAAATACCATATTTACACTAATACATCCTAAAATCAATATCCTAATAACATTCGAATTGTGAATTGCCAGCAATTATTATTAGTATTATTCACCACATGTGTGTCAAGTTGCTCAAGGGTTTGTTACTAAATCAATATGGCTTCTTCACCCAGCCGGAAGAAGCCTTCACCAAAGCCGGAAACAGGATGGGAGAAAAAAAAAAATACATTAGTTACTATGTTCTTACGTGAACACACAATATTCTTCAGTTTTTTTATTTCAATCACTGGGCTAATCGCAATATTCACAATACAATATATATATAACGAGAGCTAGTTTGAGCTCTTACCTGTTATCACCAAAGCCGGAAACAGAATGAGAAGGAAATACTGAAGGCTTCTCCCTCTTCACTTCTCCTTCCACCTCCACTTGTTAAACAAAGTAGTGCCTCGTATTTCTTGTCCTAGCATTTACATCACTTCACTCTTACTGGTGTATATTTAGTTACATACCATAATTCAAACATATTCCAGTACTCAAATACATTGCCTTCTTCTTTGGTTAAAGTATTATATTACTGTAGTATACATATACAAGGCATGTATTGTTCTGCCAGCAAGAGAATGTAACGTCCTATAATATTATAGCTACCCTAATAGGCCATCCTACTAAAATAATTTCTCTAAGTAAGTTACAGTAAAAATGCAGGTACCATCATAGGAGTGTTAGGTTCGTAATTATAAATTATAATTATAATTGCAGGTTATTCCCTGTACTACAATTAATATTATTTCAAATTAATCTCCTAATCAACACGTATTTTTCAATCCTTATCAATCTACCTAGGTTTCAATTATTCCTCTATTTCACCTATTTACTTAACTATAATAATTATTTCTATGGTTCTCACATAACTTCTAACTATAATATTATTTGTACTTTTCATCATATGTTACATTTTCAGAAGAAGCCCCCCACCGAGATTATCCTCGTCTCCGATAATGACGGCCTGGCTACTCCGTACCATCTCATACTAAAAGTCTACCCTATTACCCGTAAATTATCTAAATAACAATATATATAAAAATAGGGGTGTTACAATTGTGATGCTGAGAACATAATTCTGAAGTTGAGCATAAAACACTGTGTTCAGTAACCTATAGAGAGATACATGAGCATCACGTTGACCACCATTACTGTCCTTGTGGTCCTTATTGTGTCATATGTTGTTCTGCGCAGTAATGCTGGAACTAGATAAAAGTAAGGTAATGTATATCGAAACAGATTTTAATAACAAATACCTATAAATAACTTAAAAAGGAAGATATAATATATTTCTCTTTCCTGCAAATGGGTTTAACAAGTTAACATTCTGACTATAGCTTAGTCAAACTAATTTGTACTGAGCTCTCGGGTGGAGGTGAGGACAAGGAGCGGTGGTTCCAAATCATCAACAAAACAAACCCATATTAATAAAATGTTGATATATAAACCAAATTGTGTTAGCTTAAAGAATTTGATAAATAATACAATGTATCCAAAGTATCCAGAAAAACATGTTAGGTTCATTGTAAGTATATTTACAACAATAAAACATACAACATGTGGCATACTGATTTTACCATGTTGCCACAGTTGGGACAAAGGGGTAAAGGCGGGTCAAGGACGCATGTACTCACACATGTCAGTCACCTCACCCGGTCATTCTCGCACCAGCCACCATGGACGAGACATCTCCGAGACGCGTCGGTATTCTCCACAGCCAAGCAAAGGAAATTATTTATTATGTAAATAGATATTTCCTCCATGAGAAGGCAAACAGAGGACCCATATTGGATCCCTCGCAGGCAGTTGCTCGCACAGCTAAGGCAACCAACGTGTCTGTAGCAACCGTGAAGAGGATTTGTTCGAAATTGAACAAGAAGAACGATACGGTAGAAAATGCCGAGAATCCTACCTTCACCTCGCCAGTCAAGCAGCGCTCTTACACAGTGACAAATTTTGATGATTTCGACCTCTATAAAAAAACGCACCTGGACTTTTACCTCTATGGTGGTGTGGAAAGAAAGTCGACAATTGCCTGCAATAAATTGTTATATCTTCTACTTATAAAGATATTGATACTTTACTTATTTATTATAAATAATTAATTACAAGTAAATCGTCGATACTATCAAAAGAGGAAAAAATTACTGAAGATACATAAAATACAATACTATAATTTTAGAGGGGTTACCCCATTAAATGTATCATAAAGAATGATGGATACCATGTGGGTTTGTTTTGGTGAAGATTTGGCAACACCGCTCCTTGTCCTCGCCTCCACCCGAGAGCTCAGTACAAATTAGTTTGACTTTATAGTACCAAACTGGCAAATGGCAATGCATGAAACCTATAGTCCTTCAGCTTTATGAGGGCGAAATGCTGTGGCTGGGATAATAATGCGTATCTGCCAACACTTTCATTCTAAATAATTTATATATCTTTCCCAATAAATCTCTAGTTGTTTTCTAAATTCTTTACATATTGACTCCGTAGGAGGGTATAACGTTATGGGACGTTATCACCCAGGATGATTGAAGACTCACTGTGCAGTACAAGGTAGTTTATTGGTAAGTAAGACTTGGTAGGAGGTTGTGGTAAATCAAGCAAGGTGGTGTGTGAGTGAGTTTGGGTTGAGAGTAGCGAGGGAGGTAGACAGATGTTCGCGTGTGCGTGGTGAGGAGTCAACTGAGTGGCTGAGCCAAGCAGTGCAAGCACCTGTGTGTCCAGGTGTGTTAAGGCGGGAAAATGGCTGGGGCAAGTGGGGGTCGAGAAGTGCAGTGTTAGAATGCTTGCTTGATTCACTGCAAGGGTATTGCCTGCATTAGTGATGTGGGTAATACTTTAAGGGTTTTGGCGCCCCTTCGGCCCCAGCCACTAGCTTTTAGTTTTTCAACTTTCCCTCTTTTCTTTCTATTTCCTTCCTTCTTGCTGTCTCACCTCTCTATCACCTTTTCTGGCGCTATATGACCTCGCTGTTGCGGCGCCTAATATCAATCAATCAATCAACCTCGACATATTGAGAACCAAAATGCGATAAACAACATAATCTCAGCCGCAGTTTTTCGAATCATATAATTGGACTATAAGTGATAAAGGAGAAGGGCCTATGTCATTAAAACTTTTTAAGAATGAATGAGAAGGTTAAAAATATGAGAAAGAAAAGATAAACAGTATGAAAGGAGGGAAGGGCAAGCGAGAGAGGGATAAGACAGTAGGGAGGATGTGTAAGGTTGCCAGTTACTTGAGAGATACTGTAATATATATAGCCTATGCATAAAATTAGACCAAGTTTATTAAAAACGCCATATAGCGGTGCCTATTTAAGTTTAACATCGATTATTTTTAAGTAAATGCATATTTAGAAGAAAAAAGCCTGGTATTTGTTGACAAATACGATTATAAAAAAGATAGACAATTAAACCGTCTTCTGCCAAATAAAAAAAAAAGAACAGCTGGGCTTGGGAGAAGGTGATAAATAGGGTAGACTACAAGCACGAGGGATTTGATTAATTGATTCATTGATATTAGGTGGCGCACCAGCGAGCTCATATAGCACCAGGAAAAGGTGATAGAGAGGTGTGACAGCAAGCAAGAAGGAAATAGGAAGAACGGAGGGACAGTTGAAGAACTGAAAGCTAGTTGCTGGGGCTAAAGGGGCGCCAAAACCCTTAAAGTATTGCCCACATCATTACAGGCAATACCCCCCTACGGGGTAAGCACGAGGGATAAAAGGAATACAGGGATAGCTGTCTAATATCCAAAGGATGATATATAATCAGTATTCTATCCCACTACGATGGTGAACAAAAGACAGTGCCTTTATTTAAAGGATATAATGTAACAGATATTCTAATTAATATTTGTTTGTTATTACTTTTTAATTAATCACCTTCATTTTTCTTACCCTCTTCCCCCTCACCCTCGCCTCAAATCATCACATTTCTTCTCTCCTATATCCACTTACGTTAATGCAGTATGCACTTCTTTAAACCCGAGTTCTTCAAACTACGGGTCCCGAATTCCTCCAAACTGGGTCGCAGGCTCACAAAAATAAATACATAAATAAAATAGAATAATAATGTTCGTGACAATAAAATAAATATGAAGTTCATACATGAATCCACCTAACATATTTTTATAATCGAATATTCATGTATTTGATTATCAATAAAACAAAATCATTGCACAAATATTAGCCTTCTTGAGAGAGAATGAGAGAGAGAGGGAGGGGTAGGTGAGGCAGTGCTTATAATTCTGTTTATAATTCTGGTTACAATGCCTTTTTATCATAATTATTGCATTTCAGTTTCTGGCCTTGTATTTTCTTAGGTTGATAATTCTGGTCATTTGTAAAAGATCTTTCTGTATGGGTCGCGAGAATGATGTCATAGTAAAAACTGGGTCACGACTGATAAAGTTTGAAGAACCCTGCTTTAAACTATTGGTGATTCGATACCGTTCACAGTGTATGCTTCATTCATTCCTCCTGACACACGTCTTCTCTACCTGATCATTCGTTACCCTCCCATATTACCTCCTATATAGCCCCGCACACATTTCTCTCCTCCTCTCCCACTAACATCCTCCCTCCCTCCCCCTGCAACTGTTGCCAGATCCGACGAGGCCCTAACCAAGTCGCTGTTGGAAGAAGTGTGGACGCTTGATCTGTCTGGAGCTGTACATTTGTAATAGAAATATACGCAACACTCCCAAGTCCTCACCCTCCTTCACACTTTCCCTGACTTGTACTGGCAGATATTTCGGCTAAAAGAGTCCAAACAGGAGGTTCATACCTCTTGGAGTCGTGGTTTCCACACATTGACAACGCTGGAGTGATGAATGTGGATTAATTGATTGATTGATTGAATTAAAAGTCATGGCGGAGCAACATCTTGGTCATATGCACCAATATAATATAAAATTAAACCTTTAAAATTATAACTGTAATCATAAATGTTATATCATTAATGTAATGTAAATTCAAAACTGCAATAAAACACTATTAAAATACTAAAAATCATTATAATGATAATAGAAAAATAATATTTTGTAGCAATTTAAATCATAGAATCATCATTGAAATTATAAAACTAACAACTGCTCTAAAGTACTTGCCTCCTCCACAAAGGAGAGGATAGCCCCTCCATCATGAATGTGAAAATAGAGGAGACTGAACATCTTTTATTTACCGTACAATTAGAAACTTTTTGGATTCAAACGTTACTAGAAGGAAGACAAGGAAGCGGTAGATGGGGAATACGGTAGTGGATGCAGTTGTACGTACTATACAAGCCAGTTTGGATTACAGCCGCATAGGTACAGTATAATATTTAAAGACGTTTACATATTCTATCAGTTCGTCTCTGTATGGTTCAATTTAAGAACTCAAGGGATAAAGGGGGTGCGGGAATAGGGGGACAGGCTTGGGAGGGGGAGGTTTAGGGGGGTGCAGGAATAGGGGGACAGGCTTAGGGGGGGTTTAGGGGGGTGCGGGAATAGAGGACAGGCTTTGTACCCACCCGAAGCCTGTTCCCCTATTCCCACGCCCCCCAAACCCCCCCAAGCCTGTCCCCTACCCCCACACCCCTTAAATAAATGGTGTACATGAGCAGGTTAAAATGAGCGAGAGAGTAAATTAGGTGATGCCGACCTCCAAGATCAGAGATGATATTATAGTTTTCTCAGAGACTGGCATACCTGCAGATAAGCTATACACTCAACGGAAAACTCACGACACATTACACGTCAGAGTATCAAACGCTAGGCGCTTTATTGGTTATTGACCCGAAAAGAGAACTATTGTCCGGTAGTATATTGATAAAATACCTCCGAGTACGCATTCGTATTATTGCATTTGTAATTTTCTTAATGAAACTTTTAATTATCATGTCGAAACAACGGATGATCAGATGATAATTCCATCTTTGAATTTCAATTGTAATGTAGTGGCGGTTCCTTATCTGTTCGATGAATCAGTGATTAAGAAAAATATTGTGGTTCAGACAAAAATACGCCATTGTTAATTCAAGTCCTGACCTTATCTGTTAGTTTATATATTTGTTTTATTATCGTAAAAAGAACATAAGCTCTTTGCATAGATATTACAGTTACATGATGGGCACGTTTATATATTTCTACAATATGATCATTAATTACTTTTCATACTCAATATTTAAACTTTTAAAAATTATTCTGATTTAAAGAGTAAAATAACTTAGCGACGTAAATATGTGCAGTAACTAAATATGATTCAAATTAATTACAATGAAAGTTATTACGTTTTTCACCCAATGTCTGCATCTCATTATGTACAGTCAGATACCGCAGTTTCTGAGACACCTGGGCGAACATATGCCTCTCTAGTCGGGAAGTGTCTGAGAGTCCCGGCACCCAGCAACCAATCAGCACACACACACACACACACACACACACACACACACACACATGAATTCGAACGCTACACAACAGTCTAGTATGCTTTAGAAAACGTGTTTCATTCTGAGAAGTGATCCGACTCAAGTTGATGACGTGCACAGAAAAGACCTTATGTCAAAGCATAACAGAAGGCGTTAAGTATGATATTTTGTAAACAAAGGCGCTAAAGAAAAGGCAGGCATATGTGTGCACCACAGAGCTCACATTATCACATACGTGAGGCGTATCCTGGTGGACTAACATTACTGTCATTTATAGAGATTTAATGAATGAACGAAAATGCTGCCTCCATCTCAAACTATATTTTGGTTGAAGCTCATTGCGGAAATATGATTTTAATATCTAACATATGTTTCTGCAATGGAAAATGAAGTCAGTTTTAGACTATAAGTAAAGGATAGTAATTCTATGGTTTAAAAATGTTTACAAATTAAAACATGTAAAGGGCATCATGTGATCAGACAGAAAGAGGGGTAAGTTGGCAGAACAATGACAGGCCGATCGCCTTCCCCTTTGCTGTAAAATCTCTCTCTCTCTCTCTCTCTGCGCATTTTCTTCATCTGACCCGTTACTTTTTAACAGATTAATTTACGTTTATTGGTATAGTGAAACCAGCACAGCTTGATTGCTATAGAATATGCCCCTTCACAAGCCCAGGCCCCGTATAGGCATAATCTGGGTTGGAAGGGTCAATTCCGTGACGTTCATCAGAAGTAAATAAAATTCAAATCTGGCGCTGTACTGATAGTGGAGCCACCTGGTGGTGGCGCGGTGAGGTATTAAGCCCCTCCTCCGCTGAATACCGCTCGCTCACTCTGTCGCGGAACACGTCTCAGTCAACATCTACGCTCCTCGCTGCTACGCTATGGTATTGTGTCACGTGTTCCTGCTAATATTTTCTTTTGTGTTCTAGTGGCTAGCCTGCTTTGCAGATGTATCGTGTGTGTATTCTAGGAGGGTTTTAGGTGTTTATGGGTTTTTTTTCTTCGTTAGGACTGAGTTCTCTTTTCCTTAGCGAAGGGGGGCTTTTCAGCCCCTTTGTTCGGAGTTTTTCTCCGTCTTTCCCCCCTTTCACCTTTCCTCCTGCCACTAGTACATTCTTCGTGTGTATTTTATCGGGGTTTCTGGGGTTTTTACCGAGGTTAGTGGGCGCCACGTGGGACTTCACCTCCCCACGTGGTGAGCACATGGGGTCTTTGCAGCCCTTCCTCTTGCCTTCCCCGATTTTTATGTGTCCCCTCTCGGTAAAGGGGAGTGAGAATTGTGCCCTGGTTCTCTCTTCCTCTCCCGGGCGGGGGTTTTTTATTTAATTTTTGGTGTTTTTCCAATATTTTTTGCCTGGAGTGTTTCTTCTCAGGCTACCGGGTCCCCTCCTCCCCCTCCTTCTGGATCCTTCTGTCCGGGGGGCCCTTCTTTTTACCCGCTCCATGTGGCGGGCTGTTTTGGTTTTACGGGGTTTTTCCCTGGTCGGGTGCGCGAGTTTGGGGGGTCGTGTCCTGGTCCCCGGGTACAGCGGGCGTGTCCCGCGCTTCTTTCCTTCGGGGAGGATGGGTTTCGTGTCTTCTATGTTCCAGTGTTTGCACGTGTTAACCCATGTTTGTGTATTCTTTTCTCCCTCAGCCTACTCGTGCCCTTTGTGCTGCTTCAGGGTGTACCGTGCGGGTCTCGCCTGACGGACACCTGCACTGTTCGCCTCACGCACCCTGCTTCACTCCCTTGGGTTACGACCCTTTGGCGTGTGGTGTGTGCCGCCCCTGGGCTGAGTTGTGTCAGGTTACCTCCCATTCTGCCCGCTCCAAGCTCCCCGCCCTTGCTTCTCTTCGTATGGCGTGGACGAGGGCTAGGAGAATGGCCCACAAACGAGACGGTTCTTCTTTGGCGTGGGTGGACCCGATTTTGGGAGCGGACCTGGGTTTATTCAGGACCTGTTACCCTTCTTCCTGTCTCTCGGAGTCTCAGGGGCTAGAACCTCCTGAGGCCCGAGAGATTGAGCCTCCTTCCCTAGACGGTACTATGACTCCTTCTCGGGGCTTAGCCCCCCGGGAAACGAGCGAGTCTGTCGCGCTGGTTCCCCCGACTACCTCACCGGTACAAGGGCCCAGCAGGGAACCTCCAGCTTCGCCTCCTGCTAGAGCTGGCTCCTCAGGCCTCTCTAGAGGACGCAAGCGTTCAGCTAAAAGGTCCCGCCACTCCAGGAAGTCCCGTGCTCGTCGCCGTTCTCCTTCCTCCTCTTCTTCGTCGTCCTCTTCCTCTTCTTCGTCGTCGGGGAGCTCTCCTTCGCCCGCCCGCAAATCCCGCAAGGGTAAGCGGGGGGGGGACAGCCCCTCGTCGAGGAAGATAGTTAAGATCTTCCACACCCTTATTCCTCACGCTTTTCCTGGGGCGTCCATCGCGCAGCCTCCGGCTGTCGCTCCGGAACCCGCTCTTTTTCCCCCACCTCCCGCTGCTGCTCCCGTCGTGGGCGCGAGTTCTCCCAGGGATGGGGGAGTCCTTTTCGTGCCTCCCGTTTCCTCGGGACTCGAGTCTCCGTCGGGGGACGTAGCTGAGGAGTTGGTTACCTCTGCACCTCCGTCCCCGTCACCCCCTCCTTCGGGAGACGGATACCTTCCCTACTCTTGGTCTCTTCTCCCTCCTACCTGGACCCACTCTTCGGAGGAGGGCAGACTGGTGGCTTGGTCTCCGGACACGGCTCAACCAGACGTGTGGAACCGGAGGGATGACGTCCTGGTGAAGTGGGGGGCAGATGAGAAGGGCGAGGCTATTCCATTCTACAAGGTCCGTCCTATCTCGGCGCCCGTACCCACTTCATCTAGGGTGTCCTCTGCGGCGACCCTGGACGCGATGGGTTTTCTGGTGGAGTACAGCCAGCTGCACTTGTCCGGGGCTTGGAGGATTGACCGCTCCCACGGTAACACGGCGCTCCTCCTTTCCCCGGACGCGTACTTCCCAGGGGATAAGGGCGAAGGGGACCTGGACATTCCAGCCCTTCTCCTTAAGTCCCTGGACCACCAGAGAAACAACGCGCCCAGGAAGCCCCCTCCTCCGTCTTTCCCCGTCATCCTCCCTCATTCCCGGGCACCCCCGGGCTTGAGGGAGTGTCTGTGGAAGACGGGGAAGGAGCCCCCGGTCCCCTATCAGCTGAAGGAGCCCGATGGCAAGTTGCGACAGGCGGAGTCTGCTACCCGTCTAGAGTTGGCCCACACCATCTCCACGGGGGCAGCCGCCTCGTTGATCAGGGACTGCCTCAACGCCCTTACCAACTCCTAACACGAGATGTCGGGTGTACAGCTAGCGTGAGTACCTTACTCGTGTGTCATGTTTATTAGGGATACTGGGTAGAAGGTCTCTCTGTTACTCCCGGGTACTTATCCCCGGGTTCGCTCGGTTTTTTCCTTGTTTACCCCTTACAGTGACACCCTCTCTTCCATGGCCACCGTGATGGAGGGCGTGGCGGCGATGGCGACCCACTTCATGCGGGAGGAGGCGAAGGCTTTCGCCGAGGCGAGACTGGCAGCCCCCCAGGCGGCGGCTAAATCTGCGCCGGAAATGGCACACAGGGGAGTGGTGCGAGCTGCCCCCCTGTCCCCTGCCCTCTTTGATCAACCGGCAACAGACACAATCTTCGCCTCCCTCCCAGCGGTAATCAATTTACCAAAACCCTCCTCCTCCAAGTAAGTACCTCTCGTGTTCGTCTTACCCGAGTTTTCACGGGGGTGAAATGGAAGGATTTTCGGGTCTACTTTGGTTCCTAATCATTCTGTTTGTCCGTAGGCCACGTGCCCCACAGCCATCCAGACCAGCCTACCAGCCCCGGAGGCCCTCCCAGCCCTCCAGGCTACCGAGGCCCTCCTATCCCACTCCCCCGAAAGCACACAACAGGCCCTCCCAGAGGGGCCAGCAGCCGTTTCGGGGAAGGGGACAGGGCTCCAAGTCCTACTCCAAGCCCAAGTCCTCCTTCAACCACCCCTCCCAGAAGGACCGCTCCACTTGAGGGTCCCACTCTGGGCTGTCTCACAGGGTGGTCAGCAGCCTGGCCCGCCCACGGCTGGGCAGCAAGGATAATTCGCCAGGGCCTGTCATGGCCCTGGATTACTGTTCCGGTGAGTAACTGTCATCTTTCCTGTTCTGACATATGAATTATGCCTAATCTCGTCCTTGGGTTACCGTTAGGTCAAAATCAGATTTTCCCTTGCGGTCAAAATCTCTGCCTCTCCCGTCATTTACCCTCCAACCACCCCGGGTCCCTCGGGCCCCGGGGGATTAGGATTAACGGTACTCTCACTGACACCTGTCTCTTCCCGTTACAGCCACTACGTCTACCTCCTGCCTCAACCAAAGTGTCACTTTCGGTCGTCCCGCATGTGTTAGAAATGCGGGAAAAAGGGGTAGGGTCTTTCTTTCTCGTTTATTCACGGTCCCCAAAAAGGACCAGGGAAAAACGAGATTGGTGATGGACCTGAGCAAGCTAAACAAATTCGTGAAAACATTACATTTCAGGATGGTTTCGGTTGCTCAGGTCCGCACAGTTCTGAGGAAGGGAGACTGGTTAGCATCCCTGGATCTCAAGGATGAGTACTGGCACGTCCCGATCCACCCCAGGTTTCGACGTTTTCTGGCCTTCCAGGTGGGGACCGAGACGTTCCAGTTTACCAGGCTCCCTTTCGGTCTTTCTCTAGCTCCGCGAGTCTTCACAAAGCTCGTGAGGGTGGTGGCATCCCGTCTGGCAGAGGCGGGTGTTCCCATCCTCATGTACCTGGACGATTGGTTGCTTCACGCCCCTTCCAAGGAGCAGGTAGCAAACAACGTCCGGGTAGCGAGGGGAGTGCTAGAGGAAATGGGGTTCCTGTTGAACATCCCCAAGTCCTCTCTCACCCCCACTTGCAAGCTGTGTTGGCTAGGAATAGAGTGGGACTCTCTTTCGGCCACCCTCTCTCTCGCTCCAGACAACGCCCGCCGGACCCTCCGCCACGTCCGCCAGGCGCATTTTTCCCGTACTTTCTCTCGCCACCAGTGGGAATCATTGCTCGGGTCCCTAAATTTCGCGGCCCCTGCAATGCCCCTGGGACGATTGAAACACAGGAGGCTGACGCGGGAGGTAAACCTCCACCTGTCCCCCGCACACAGGGACCTTCCCAGGCAAGTGTCCCCCTCTCTCCACCGCCTCCTTCGCCCCTGGCTACGTCCCGGTGCCCTGCGTCAGCGGGTCCCCTGGGTGTTCCCTCCCCCGGGGATCACGGTGGCGACTGACGCATCGGACGTAGGCTGGGGATACCAGTCTTGCCTGGGACATCAACGTTGCGGGGGATGGAAGGAAGGGGAAAGGCTACTGCACATCAACGCCCGGGAGTTGATGGTAGCGAAGGAATGGCTCAACAGACACCCTCAGTTTGCCAGGATAGGCGTCCGCTTCGATATGGACAACGTTGCGGCCGTGCAGTGCCTACAGAAACAGGGCACCGCACGGTCGGAAATTCTCCTGTCCCTGTCAGAACAGATTTTCGCAATAGCGGCCAAGAGGGACATTCACCTCTCGGCCCGCTACGTGCCAGGGCGGGAGAACGATTGGGCGGACGCCCTATCCAGGTTCAGGGGGACGTCAGTCGAGTGGCAACTGCGTCCCCTTGTGTTCGAGTCTCTCTGCCTTCGCTACGGGACACCGGAGGTAGACCTATTCGCCTCCCCATCCACGGCCCTACTCCCTCTGTTCCTGACATTCTCATCCAGAACAGAGGCGGGAGGCCCGGACGCCTTCACAGAGGACTGGAACAGGTGGGGGCATCTCTACCTCTTCCCACCCCCAGCCACTTCAGTCCTCCTGAAGGTGATCCTCAAGCTGCGCACGTTCAGGGGGAGGGTTCTCCTTATAGCCCCCCTCTGGCCAGCACAGCCGTGGTTCGGAGAGTTGTCCCGGTGGTGCCCTCATCCCCTTCAGTTGGGATCGGCGTGCCTCTTTAGCACCCTGTCTGCACCACTCCAAGCGTCACTGAAACTACACGCTTGGAGTTTCTACGGGGAGTCCTCAGCAAAAGGTTCACTAAGGAGACAGTGGACAAGATGTTGAGGGCTCATCGTCAGTCGTCGGTGCGACAATACGAATCGTGCTGGAAAAGATTCCAGGACTTCTTGCGAAGACACCCCTCCAGGGTCATCTCGGAGGACACAGTCCTGGAATTCCTCACGTGGCTCGCCGATTCCACCAACAGGGCCCCGGCGACGGTGCTTGCGCATCACGCAGCCCTGTCTGATCCCCTCCTCCTGGGTTTTAACATTAAGGTTTCGGAGAGGCCTCTCTCTCTCCTGAGGATGGGGATTCGGGCGGGGACCGCACCTCACCGGGCCCAGACACCCTCCTGGTCCCTTCACCGCGTCCTTTCCTACCTGACCTTCGAGGGGGTCCCTCTGGAGGTTTGTCACCTCCTCCAGAAAGCTCTCTTCCTGCTCGCCTTAGCTACAGGTTACAGGGCATCTCAGTTGGCAGCCCTGACCCGTCACACAGCCTTTTCTTCCGTAACCCCTAACCTTACTTCCTTAACCATCTCCCCCTCTCCTGCTTTTCTAGCTAAGAACGAGCAGGCTGACGACAGAATTGGCCCTCTCGCAGTACCCTCGTTCCTGAGGGATGGAAATTTCCACCCCCTCTGCCCAGTCCACGCCTTTGTAGCATACGTGGAGGCGACGAGAGGGGCTTCTCCGGACCACCTCTTCTACAACTCTAGGTCCGGTAACCCTCTCTTCCCTAGGTCAATCGCTCGCCTTCTCTGCCGAGTGATAGAGAACGGGGATCCCGGACACGCCCCGAGGGCTCACAGCGTTAGGGGCGTGGCCGCCTAGTTTCACCAGGACCAAGACAAATATTTATCTGCGTGCCGCAGATAATAGTGGCGGTTTATATAAAACTATCAAAGTAATAGTATGTGCTAATATTCCTGTATTTTTGTGGTTATGAATGCGCGACCGCATGGTCGTTTTCCAAGAACCCGTGCTAATCGACCTGAGGTCATCACTAGGCGAGCCCTAGTAGTTGATCATCACCAGGCGGGGAAGGGTAGAAGGGAAATCAGCAGACTTCTTGGTATCTCCACAACTTTCCTCTACCACTAGACTCTTTGCAGACGATAGCTTAGTTTATAGACCGATTAAAGATAGGAATGACTGCCTTCGACTACAGGACGACCTAACTGCACTTGAAGACTGGGAAGTCAAGTGGCAGATGACATTTAGACCAGACAAATGCCATCACATCCGTTTTACCCGTGCCCATAATATCATTCCATATACATACCAACTACACAACACCAACCTCAACACAGTCACTTCCCACAAATACTTGGGCGTCCACATCTCAGCGGACATGAGGTGGAACACACACATAGGTAGCATCAGGGCCAAAGCTAGTAGGGTCCTGGGGTTCTTCCGCAGGAACCTCAGCAGGTGTAACACAGACATCAAAATTATTGCGTATAACACTTTCGTTCGGCCACATTTAGACATTGCGACACCGTCTGGGACCCACACACTTACAATAATATCAATAAATTAGAGTCCATACTAAACAAAACTGCAAGATGGGCCAGATGTGATTACAGACACACTACATCAGTCACTTAGCTTAAACAAGACACAAAACTAGATTCATTAGTAACACGAAGACAGATACACAGACAACAGATGATATACAAAATCACAAACAAGTTAGTTGACATAGACAAAGACACATATCTACACCCTACAAGTATACGATCCACTAGAGGCAGCCACAACTTAAAATACCATACATACCAGACAAGCACTGATATATTTAGGCACTCATTCTTTCCCCGCAGCATCCAAGAGTGGAATCATCTCCCATCTCATGTAGTTAATAGCCCCACTCTTGACACGTTTAGAAATAGGATCACCAATCATTACCTCCCCAATCCTAATTCTCAACCCACAGTCCCTGACCCAATCCACCCTTATCCTAACCCCCTTCCTAATCCTACCCTGGATCCCTAAATCCCCCGCACAACCCCCGCATATTATGCCGCCCATGAGCGGCCCTCTGCGGGACCCTAAACTTGAACTTGAACTACAGTGACGCTGTGGGTGAGGCGATTCGAGGAGGAGGGTCACGTCCTAACAAGGCCCAGATCGGGAGGTCCACGTGTCACGACTCAGGTGGAGGATGTAAGATTACGACAGGCAGCTGACAGACGACCACGGGACACGGTCGTAAAGTTAACGAGAGACACAGGCTTACGCTATCACCCAGTAACTACAAGGCGACACTTGAGGGAGGCCGGTTTGCATTGTTTCATACCTGCGGTTAAGGAGTCTTTAACTGAGGCGCAAATGCAATGCCGCCTTAGGTTTAGCCAGGCTTATGTGGATGAAAGCCTTAATTTTTGGAGGTCCGTGACCTTCACTGATGAGACTTCTCATCAGTGGCAGCCCTTGGCCGACAATGCTGGCAATGACGAAACACAATATTTGAGGCGAGGCACATTCATACAGAGGAAAGAAGTGGTAGAGTGACGGTGGCCTTCCATGGATGGATGTGGTGGTCGGGGGGGGGGAGGTTGGAGTGTTATCACTCATTGAACGACATCTAGATTCTAATGAATACATTAACATTCTTGAAACCTCTTTACTGCCTTCAGTAAGGGCTTATGGCATCCCAGAGCCACATCCCATCTATCTAGTGCAAGATCGCTCACCCATACAAACTAGCAGGGCAGTCAGGGCCTGGTTTGCAGCACATCCAGAAATAATTTTATTTGATTGGCCAACCAAAGGATGTGATATGAATCCCATTGAAAATTTATGGGCTGTGATGAAACAGGAGTGGGCGGTAGAAGCAAAGACGAAGCAGGAAATGAACAGGAAAGCAAGAGAGGTATGGGAGGGCCTGAGACGAACTCCGAATAACTATAGTAACCTCGCTGACTCCGTACCACGACGACGCCTACAGGAAGTTATTGATGTCGGAGGAGGTTGGACGAAGTATTAGGTAGTAGGTAGGCCACAAATATAATAATGTAATGTAAATGGGATTACAATATAAATGTTATTGCAACACTTTTCGTTTTAATAACATCTACTCTGAACTTGTGATCACTTTCATATATAGTATAATTTCATCCAAAATAGTACCATGATACCAGAAGAATGAAGTGACACATTATATAAAAATAAACTAATAATAAATAGATATATATCATTTTGTAATATTCCCCTGGGACTTCCATAATAGTAACTGGTGTCATATAATAGCACCAGGCCGCATTGTCTTGAAGTCTGGCGGGCTACGTGCCATCACCGCTTACTGCTAGGCCATATTCCTGGTGGTTGAAAGGAGAATAAAGCTTGGGTTATAAAGATAAACCCGCCATGGGATAATCTTTTAAATAGTTTCATTCTCGTTCCTAGCTTATTTTATCCTTATATGACCTATCCTAACCTGACCTAATCTAACCTAACCTAACCAAAACTGGACCTAACCTAACCTAACCAAATCAAGCGCTGGCACATACCCGTATAAAGTTCACGAATATGCCACCGGGCCTGGTGCCAAGATGTCTCCATTCATTCATTCATTCAGTGCACTTCTCATTAATTCTCTATACAGGACAGTAACGTCCATCAGGATACGCCTCACGTATATGATAATGTGAGCGCTGTGGTGCACATATATGCCTGCCTTTTCTTTAGCACCTTTGTTTACAAAATATCATACTTAACGCCTTCTGTTATGCTTTGACATACGGTTACATGGCCATTCATGCACAATCTTTTCTGTGCACGTCATCAACTTGAGTCGGACCACTTCTCAGAATGAAACACGTTTTCTAAAGCATACTAGACTGTTTTTATTGCATTCGAATTCATGTGTGTGTGTGTGTGTGTGTGTGTGTGCGCTGATTGGTTGCTGGGTGCCGGGACTCTCAGACACTTCCCGACTAGAGGGGCATATGATCGCCCAGGTGTCTCAGAAACTGCAGTAATTGAGTGTACTTTTACAGAATAATTAGCATTATCAGCTGTTTATTTTTATGATTCTCCCCAGCATTTCACAGGGGTTGACCAGGATGGGCTAAAGGTATATCTAACTTACATAAGCAGCATTATGCACCACCGACAGGAGCGGCACCCAGACTGGCAGGCCGGCTTCACTTAGTTCCTCGAGGTTGTTGAAGGGGAGCGTGACCTTGGGGAGGATGAGCATGGCCTTGAGGTTACCACGGTACACTGTGGCCAGGATGAGGGATAATAGCAGCCACAGTCCTATCACAGTCTTCAAAACTCCTTGCGGCGGTTGTATTGATACCGCTGTGGGGAAGGTCAACCAATGTATTATTTTTTACAAGCTGATTGATTGTACCAATTATCACTTCATATCTACATGTATGTATTTAGTTTACCAGATAAATTATAAATGTTTTTTACACAGCATTATTTTTTACATAATTAGTACTTTTGGAGCGCCTCATGGTAAACCACGTGTGCCGCCTTGTTCTTTTCTTTGGAGAAGATGTAGAATTACCGAGTTGTCCGGGATAGAATACTGTAATGGTGAGGTTGAGTCCTACAACCTCCAGCGACTGACCCTAGCTCTTGTTGATAGACAACGCAAAGTTCATATATTCGGCATTGTTCAGAATATAAATCTTCTCTATAATTATACACAAATATAGTTCACCCATTTAGCAATCAGGCACTACGCTCCCTCTTTCACCCACATTAGCCTACATGTCATCCAATTCACCCATCACCCACTTCATCTGTAACATATCTTCATACACCCTACTTCACCAATCATATATCCTCACACATCTTATGCACTTAGAAATTTTGTTCTTTACCTCTGTTTCAAATGGGTAAAAAAAGTTTGAAATATTTGTCAAAATTTTAAAATCTCAATGGCCACATGTGTGGCCACTCTATGTACCACACACATATGGCCACTCCTATATCACTAGGTATACCACTCCTAGATCCCTGGTCTATTCTTAGCCAGCCAGGTACATTAATCCCCAACCCACACAGACCTAAGCCACCCTCGGGACCACGCCTACCTCCAGCCAAGCCGCTGTAAGCCCCCTGGGGATAACAGCTGCTGATTCCACTCCCTGGTTCGGACCAGATATAAGGGCCAACCCTGCTGGGTCACTCACTCACTCCAGCACGAGCACTGGGAAGGCAAGGTTCCTGCCCACCATCGGCCTGTCTGCCGCCACACCACCTAGCTGCCCCAAGTCTATCCGTGTTCCCGTTCTGATCACATGGTCAACCTCCTACCTCCAGCCAACTCTCCTGCAGTGAAAACGGCTCCCCTATGGCACATCACGGCACGGCACGGCGCGCCAGCACACTACCATATTCTGTGTGACCTTTGTGTACTACCAATAAACTGTATTGTGTATCCTAGAGTCTGTTCACCCCGGGTAATGATGCAAGGTCTCCTTGACATTATAGCCTTATAGTACTCATTAGGACATGCACATTCCGAATCTGCACTTAGTTTTATTCTGGGATGAGAAGTTCTTGGTTTATAAGCGAAGAACTATGCAGACACCCCAGACTTCAAACTGACTTCAAATGATCTCGGAAGTCGGAGGATCTGACTTCACCGATCCCCTATTATCGGAGTAAATAAACATATTTTAATTTTTTAATGAGGTTTGTATCTCACACAGTTTGACAGGAAACAACCTTTAGTGTCCTCACATGAAATTCAGGGACGTCACATGACCTCAGAGTTCGTTTTTTTTTTTTAACCTTTTCCGGGTCATGCATAAGGATTCTAGATATGTAGACTTGGGCCAGGTAAAATGAAAATTTAGAGAATAGTTTGTGACAAACAAACCAACAAACAGAAAGTGTACTATACAGGGTGATTAAAAATTATACCGACAAAATTACAGGGTGAAGTCGTAACACGATAATGAATATAATACCACATTATTTTTTTTTTTACAAAAATTAAATATTTATTACTGACATGAAAGCCAAGTCCAGAACACTTCAAATCAACCCCGTACACCACCTACTGGCATGTAGTATTCTTTATCTCAGTATACAGCAGGGTATACCAAAATCCACAAAATCAACATGTGTTTATCGGTGAGGGGTGAAGCACATACAAGTACAGTATAGGTACACAGTAACTGGAACAAGGTATTACTCATAGAGGAGGAGTAAGAGTTGGTGAGTGTGAGTCAGTTGGCTAGTCTTCTATTATGAGTTGGTGAATGTGAGCCGGTTGGCTTGTCTTCTTGGGTCCTCTCTAGTCTGCTCCAGATGTTCTGCCTTCTCTCTGTTGTCTGTCCCAATTTATATCGTAGAAAAGTGGGCGGAGCTAGTAATCAAAGTAATTAAATCTAGGCCTAGACAATGGTATGAGTTGGGAGGCGTGGGTTACCCAGGTAGGTCTAGAATGTTCTTTGTGGGTGCAGCTTCCTGTGTGTCTGTGTGTACACACCTGATCTGACCCGAGGTGAGTAGATAATCCGTACCCTGGGGCAAACCCTTTCTACCTGTGACCTGACCTGAGGTGTGTGACTACCTGCCACTACTTTGTGTGTGTGTGTGTGTGTGTTCACCACAGTACTCCCCCCTCCCCCCCAAAAAAAAATGTACATACATGTAAATATTAACCCCCATGGGCTATATTTGAATACATTGATGAAGGCATTTTTAATATACAATAGGCATACCATGTATTGCAAAATATTTAAGAATATAGTGAAGATATCTGCCTTGTTGAAATCATAATGATGTGGTTATGTTGGTGACTGAAAGAATTGAGGGTGTCTAACTCGTCTCCCTGTGTGCAAGATGGTTCCCTCTGGGTTGAAATCACTGAGGGTATGATTTGCTTGAGTGGGGGGGGATGGATTGGGGTATGTTGAGGTTGAGGGGGGTTGGTGAGTACTTGCTGTGGGAGTGTATGGAGGTTATGGGTGGATAGTGGTTGGGTGCAGGGGTTGTGTTGGTAGGGAAGAGGATTAGGAGCAGGTGTGCTGATTTGTCGTGTTGGTGTGGGAGTGGTTGGTTTGAGTGTTGTTTGGGTAAGTGGAATGTGTTGAGAGAGAGGAGGATCAGGGTTGGGTACTGGTGGGGGGGTGGTATGGGGGGGTTAGGTTTTGGAGCTGGAGGGGGATTAGAGCGGATCTTGGTGGCGACTGATGACGGTGGGGGTAGGGGAGGAAATTCAAATGGGTGAAAGAGCGGGATTTGTTGTGTTGGGATAGGCAGCTTGGTCTGTTGTAGGTCTGGTTGGGCTGGGGATATATGGGCCGCCTTGACTCTGTCTAGAGAGGTAGTATAGTTATGTCCCTTTCTCTCCACTGTTATTATTTTGTCGTTCCTCGCCACCACTGGGATCGGCCCCTCATACGGTCGCTGGAGGGGTGGTTTGGTATGGTCCCTGCGAATAAAGACCTCCTTGGCCTCCTGCAGGTCATGGGGCACATACGTTGTCCTATGGGCTGGGGTTCATGGTGGGGTGGGTTGTACCGACTTCATGGCTTGTTGTAGTGCTGGCAAGAATGACAGTGCTTGTTGGCTAGTGGGTGTGGGTGCGAATTGACCGGGGAGACGTACATCCTCGCCATATACCAGTTCGGCCGGAGAGTGCTGGAGGTCCTCCTTGACTGTGGCATGGAGATTGAGGAGCACAATCGGTAGGGCGGCCACCCAGTCAAAGGGTTGATCCTGAGCTCGTAACGCATCCTTTAGGCGTCAGTGGAAGCGTTCGACTAGACCATTCGACTGAGGGTGGTATGCTGTAGTCCGATGTCTAGTGGTGCCCAGAAAGTGAAGGAGGTCCTGCCAGGCATGTGACTCGAACTGTGGTCCTTAGTCTGTTATGACTGTGACTGGGGGACCAAACCTCGATACCCAGCTGTTAAGGAAGTGGTAGGCTGTGCGTTCTCTGGTCCATTCTCTCATTGGTGTAGCTTCTACCCACCTGGTGGCCCTATCAATACATGTAAGGATGTATCTGTTGCCATGGGAGTCGGGAAGGGGCCCCACTATGTCAATGTGGACTGTATGGAACCGTTGGGTGAGTGTAGGTATAGCTTACAGTAGGGTTCTCGTGTGGCGATCTATCTTTGAGGATTGGCACGTGAGGCAAGTAGACAGCCAACGGCGTATATATTGTCTCATTCCTGGCCACAGGACACATTTCCCAATAAGCTGTTTTGAGTCTTTGATCCCTGGAATTCTTGTTGTGGCCCTTGCAGGCGTTCTGGCGGGAGACGGCGTGGCCCGGCAAAACACGGCGGCCCTGTGGCTGGGGGTCCGTGGAGAATAGTAGTGGGAATTCACGTAGTATGGTGTCGAACTCTGACTCCTGACGAAGGTGAGAGATGAATGGAAACTGCCAGACGTGGCGCTGCTGGCAAATATGCCTTGGTGGGCTGATGCTGGAGTCGGCGGCATTTGGTATCCACCAGTAGGTCGTGGGAGCTCAGGAAGACGGCCCCAGGATGGGTTGCCCTACATCAGCCACCAGAAAATTCCACTGGAAGGTGTGGTTGGGCGCCAGAGCCAGGTGGCGTGATTGGATCCCATATGTGGCGATGGGTGTGCCATTAGCCGCCACCAGATCGCATTATGGGTGGCCCGTGCAGGCATGCCCCCATTGGGCAGGTACGAGGCTGAGGGCTGCGCCTGTGTCAATGAGGAAACGCATACCTGATAGCCTGTCCTGAATCCACAGGAGCGATCTACGCCCTGGTGTAGTGATGGTGGAGGGAGGAGAGAGGTGTTGTTGCATAGAATGTAGGAAGGACACAGCGGGGGTTCTTTCTGACCCCCGCTCCACCCGTTTCCTGAGAAAGCGCATGGTTGAGTACACTTTATCGCTTCATTGCCGAACCTACGATGATAATAACACACCTGAGGGCCACTGAACCACTGTTGTTTGTAGTTGGTATTGAAATTATGCACTTTGGATGGAGGACTACATTTCTGTACACTAGATGGGGCACTGAATTTTTGCACATTGGATGGGGCACTGATATCACTGTGTGCCGAGAAGCGGCATTCCATGTTTTCTAACCTCCTTAACACTGTCGATATGAGTTAACTGTTGGCTCAGTCGCCTTGTTTCACTGGATTCACTGGGGAACCCGAAAAGCCCAAACGCCGTCGTGATAGCAGTCTTCGGGACCTCGCTTGTTGCCACGGGAATCTGGTGGAACGCCCTGATGAGGTCCACCTTGGAGAATATCGAGTTGGGAGGCGTGGTTTACCCAGGTAGGTCTAGAATGTTCTTTGTGGTTGCAGTGTGTCTGTGTGTACACACCTGAGTAGATAATCCGTGCCCTGGGACAAACCCTTTCTACCTGTGACCTGACCTGAAGTGTGTGACTACCTGCCATTCCTGTGTGTGTGTGTGTGTGTGTGTGTGTGTGTGCCACAGGCATATCGAGATGTTAGTACGGGAAAGCCTAGGCTGAGGGCAGAATCCACTTAGACAGGTCAGTCATGTGCAGCTCGAGGTGTTACTTCCTCCCGTGTGAGTCAGGTCGCCCAATATCCCCTCAGCAGACCCTCACTTTCAGTTCTCTTCCTGCACTTCCAATGAAAACAACAGTAACAGAAAATCAGAGTGTTGAAGGTAGCTATACTTGCTACTCAGCCTCGCAATGACGACTAATTTATTATGAATCTGATCAATCAGATATGCAGAATTTGAAATTAGACTCAGCCATAAAATTAAAGGTCATAGGCCATCCTGCTGTGGCTAGGATTCATGATCTGGGATAAAAAAAATCTTCGTCTTTGGAAAGATTTTGGGGTTAAAGTTGATGAGAAGAAAGTATTCATAAAGAACCCTTGGGCTAACAAAGAAATATTCATTTTTGCTGATGTTCCTCATCTTTTGACAAATATGGAATAATTTTCTTGATTCAGGATTTTATCTTGATAACGGTGATTGTGTCTTGTGCCTGTGTTCATAAAATGAAAACAAAAACTATGATCGAATATGGTTCAGCCTATAAGTTGAATGCAGTACATGTTACTATGAATTGAGTGGACAATAAAGGCAGCGTATAACGTAAAGTATGCAGCGTAGTTGCTTTCTACGTCTTGTGCAAATTCATTAAGATATTTGGGAGAGAAGGGACTTTTGCAATGTGAGAACTGGAACATGTAATATAATTTTTCATTAAAATTATTGGTCTCATCTCATGAATCTTGTCATATGTATGGTGATATACCAACACGTCATGAATTCGGCATTGATATCAAATAGAAAATCAAATAGCATCCTCCATGCTGTGACTCAATGTATGACAACTAAGAGAGTCAAGTGTCCTAAGACAAGGTGTCTTTATACATTTCAAAGAGTGTGTCATATTATATAAATACCTATGTATGCTTCATGAATGATAATGTACAGTAAAGAATCATAGTGCCCTGTATATTAGATGATTTTATACTTGGAGGAAAGATACGCCACCTGTATTTGTAGGTTATATAATTTGGAATAAATTATTTTAAATAATGAGATGTGCATGTAAATGTGTTGGTTATATTTCTATACTACTACAGTTCTTTACTACAGCTCAACAGTGTGTGTGAAATGAATGAAATATATATATAAGTGTATAAAATATATGTACGGATGGGTACGTAAAGTATAATAATGCTATGGCTTTTTTTATGTTATATGCGATATAACAAAATGAAAAACAGAAAATAAATGAAAATATATCAAGTCTAGAGGTGGGGATACGGGCAACTGTATGGTGTGGGAGTGGAAAAAGTGTGAGGGAGTGGTGGAGCTGAAGTCACGTGCGCAGAGGAGGTAGATAGGCACTCTGGCTGACCTGTCTAGGTGGATTCTGGCCGAGGGAAGTTTTGGGCCCATCCCTAGGGGCTTCCGAGGCTATATCATATCACAACGGGGCACAGAGGAAAACAAATATAATACTGAAAAATGCATGCATGCCAGAGCTAAAATCATTATTGTAATTGCAGCAAAAGTTGCGGGGAAGGTCAAAACTCACGCTGTGCCAGAAGAGCGCTAAGTGTCCACATGACGGCCTCCAGGTGAATGATTTGAGTAGTATGGTGTTGGTAGGCCGTTTTTCCGTTCCCATTGCTCCTCCACCCACCCACATCCCTGATCACAAAGTAGAGTTTCCCAAGCATTAAACTAGTATATATGATGCTATTGCATCAGTAATCTCGAATTCTCCAACCAGATTTGTAGTCCCTCTAAAATCCAGCCTTATCTGCTTTTCCTGTGCAAGATATTCTCTGCAAGGTCAAAGATATGACGAATTAGAGTTAACGTAAATCCTGTTCCCGATACTATCTTTCTAATATGGCATAAATTTTGATTATAAGGCTCGTCTGATGAGAGCTACAAACCCACCCGGTTAATTAATATGGTTGAAACACCAGTATCTGTTGCTTTTCTTTGTTGTATGTATAAGGAGAAAAACAGTAGTACAGTTCCCAACAAAACCGACGCCCCTCGTCTTGCTCTATATATGAAAGCCGAAGCTACTGATATACGGCCAGTGACACAACTGGATCTGGTTCATCTATGACACAACAGATGGCAAAATCAGGTGGAAGGTGAGGGAAGGGGACTGAGGGATTGATTGATTGATTTATTGATTAATAAATGCCACTAGGCATCTGACGGTGTAACAGCTAGAGTCATATACTGAGCAACATAATTAATATAATTGATAAAAGATGTACACACATTAGGTAGGCTTCACTACCCAAAAGGGATAGGCAGCATTATTAAAAGTACATATAAACTAAAAAGAACACTTTTACTAAAATTACCTGATTAACTTAAGTAAAACATATAAAAGAATCAAAGTTATATGCATTGAACTATCTAAGAAGCCATAAGTATAAACAAAATCACAATTTCTGGCCTCCTCCACATAGGAGAGGGTGTTCCCTCCCACACAACAAGCCTCCTCCCCTAGAACCACCCGGTACTCGAAGAGATGCCTACGACGAAGGTCCCCAATGCTGAGGCACTCAACAAGAAGATGCCGCACTGTCAGAGGGACCAGTCAATTATCACAGTAGGGAGGTGGTGCCCTCTCCATTAAAAAAATATGAGTCACTAGTATGTGGCCAATGTGGAGACGAGCAAGAGCTGTCTCCCACCTGCGACCCAGGAGGACAAGCCACTCGAGAATGACCAACACCAGAAGATGGGAAGGGTTAAAATTGCACAAGGCCTGCAAGGCACTACAGGAATCGCTAAAAATAGTAAAAGAAAGCTGCAGGAGAGTAAAAATCACTTGGAGGGCATATAAAATGGCCAAGAGCTCGGCAGTAAAAATAGATATGACAGAAGGGAGCCTGCCGCCACGACAAAAGTCAAGAAAGACAACTCCAAAATCAACTCCAGCATCACAACGTTTCCGATGACCATACATGAAAAAGTCCGGACACCTCGGATGCAGCAAAAGTGCATAGCAATCGTCTTGGCAGGAGAGAAGTGAAACCTATGAGAAGCAGCCCAACGCGACACCCTGTCGAGGGCAATCTCCATGTGCTGCTCCGCCACTGACATACGGGAAGCAGCAAACCAGACCGCCAGGTTGTCAACATACATCGAGTTGGCTATAACGTCCAGAAGGGATGAGGCAATGGCATTAATTTCTGCTGCAAACAACGTGACAGTGAGGACTGGGGTATGCCCTCCTCCTGTGCAACAGATGCTGAGAAGGCTGTACCAACCATCACACAAAAACTGCAACCACTGAGAAACTCCTTAAGAAAGCGTGGAAGGTGACCCTGCAGGCCATATGCATGGATTTGCTGCAGGATGCCATATTGCCATGTAGTGTCATAGGCTTTCTCTAAATCAAAGAATACACAGACCAGGTGTTGAAGTCGTGCAAATGCCACACATGCAGCAGCTTCCAACCTGACCAGAGTGTCTGTAGTGGAATGGTGTTTACGAAAGCCAGACTGGGACGGAGACAGAAAAAGACCCTGTTCGAGGAAGTATACCAGTCTGACATTAACCATCTTCTCAAATAGTTTACAGAGACAGGAGGTCAAGGCAATTGGTCTGTAATTGAGGGCAACACTAGAGTCCTTGCCCAGCTTGGGGAAAGGAAGGATGGTAACAACCCTCCACCCAGAAGGGAAGACACCTTCCAGCCAGATTCTGTTATATAAAGCAATAAGAAATGAGATCGCCTCCTCACCCAAATGTCGCAACATTGCATATGGGATATTGTCTGGCCCAGGAGAAGTGTAGCCGCAGAGAGAGAGAGAGAGCAGAGTGCAGGTCTCTCAGGGTGAATATATTGTTATAACTTTTATTCTTCTTCCCTGAGAAATCCAGGACAGTGCGCTTCTGGGCTCTCAACTCATGCCTGACAGCCAGAAGTCGAGAATCTCGACTGGAGACTCTAGCAAAAGCCTCCGCCATGGTGTTGGCCACTGTTAAACCATCCATAATCTTAATTTCATTGACCTTAAGAACATGTAGAAAACTAGGAGAAAACTTCCCCGCCATCTTACGGACTCTACTGAACACTTGGGTGAGTGTGGTTTTGCATTATTTAAAAACACATAGGCCTTCCAAGATGGACGTCGTGCCTCTTTTTAAACTCGTCTAGCCCAAGCCCTTGCCCATCTGAAGTCCTCTAAAAGAGTTGAGTCCCCACAATTGAGACGAAGGCGAGAGAAAGCAGCGCGCTTCTCCCGCACAGCAGTAATGCAGACTGGTGACCACCAGGAGATAGGACATTTAGGAAAGTGGCCAGAACTTTCAGGGATAGAGTTGAGAGCAGCAGAGTGGAGCATATCAGTGAAATATGTTACAGCCTCGTCAGAGCTACCAAAATCTGCTACAGAAGAGACCGAAGAAGTTAGCTCTCTAGAAAACTGCCAGTCAGCCTTCTCTAATCTCCACTTAGGAAGGCGAGATTGCGGTTCATACCTACTATTTTCTAAAAGTATAGGGAAGTGGTCACTACCATATAAATCGGGCAACACACTCCAAGTAAAATCCAACAGAGCACTGGGTGAGCAGAGGGAAATGTCAATGGCGGTATAAGTCTCAATAAGTCTCAATTTAAATATGTTACATCTCCCGTATTTAAAACCCCTAATCCCTCATCGTCAATAAAAGAAGCCAATAAAACACCCGTGGGGTGGACCGAACTGTCACCCCACAAAGGAAAACGTCCATTAAAATCACCTATTAAAATAAAGGGAGAGGGAAGGTCCCATACAAGACGGTTGAGATCATCCCTCTCAACTGTAACACTGGGATGGCAGAGCCACCATGGTGACCCTGCCCTTCAAATGAATTGGAATAAAATGCAGATTATGCTGGAGGACTGGCAAGAATGTAGTCCCCAAGCATTATCTCTTGGAGAGAAACACATGCAGAAGGGAAGCTAGAGAGAAGAACGCGCAGTATCTCCCAAGAAGCACACAAGCCACGGCAATTCCACTGAAGGACCTTGAACAGTGTTACTTTTGTCTGGATTTTTGAGAAGTCTCACGGAGGGACTTCCCACTACCACCTTGAGCTGAGGTTTTACTCAAACGATAAGTTTTGTCTAATCCTGGGCCACTAGAAGAAGAGCGAACCCGAGGAGTAGTAGTGTAGTACTTGTGGCAGTAATTGAAACCCGTAGACGAGTCCCTGAAGCATGTGATATGTTTGAAGGAGGTGAAGAAACAACCACATTGATATTGTCCTGTACAGCTTTGGTATCACTGACAGAGGCAGATAAATCAGCATCCATAATACAGGTGGAACAATCACTCCGCTGCTCAAGCTGAAGAGAAAATGAATCTTTTGAAATCACAATATCCGAGGCATCCACATTCACTTCACGCCCCTCTGATGTCCCCAAAGGAATCTTGCGAGGGGGAACATCTGTTGAATCAAGAGATTCATCAGAGCCATGAGAACGTTTCTGGTAAAATTGAGAGGAAACTATGGATGAGTCTACAGAGATGGTTGCTTTGCATGGAAGAACGTCTATGGAGTAAGTACCTCAGAGGAACCACGAAGACGTCTCTGTTGCAATTTAGTTGACTTAAGTTTCCTTTTTGGAGAGCGTGTGGAAGCGTGAACCTCTACCACATGGACACCATTAGTTAGAGTCTGAGAATTGTCTTCAGTTGAAGGGTCACCAGAATGAGTGTCTGATACAGTTTCGAAGACAGAGAAACTATTATTTAGTGTAACTTTAGAAACGTTCTCACTAAAGTAAGAAGCTGCTTCTTGAGATAGTTGAGAGGGTGCTGCAACCGATTTAGGGAGAAGGGAGGAGGCGTATGTCTTCACACCACCATCCTTCTCTCGTCTGAAGTTGAGTTGCCGTCTGGCACTACCAATGCTGATGAAATGGGTGTTAGCCAAGTGGAGGATATCCTGCTCAAGGAGGTACATCTTACATTGATGAGAATGTAAGGGGTGAGCATCCCTGCAGTAACTCTCTGACCGACACTCAGAAGTAGGATGTGAGTCAAGAGCAGAACAATTACCACACCGTGAATGGTTTGTGCAGTTCCTCCTCCCATGACCAAACTCATAACAACAGAAACACTGTAGGGGACGCTCAACAAAAGGCTTCACCTCAAAAGAGGTGGAGTTGTTGTTAATGCGATCTGGGATATGCGAGCCATAGAAAGTGAGGATGATCATAATTTTACTGCCTTTCATCTTTCATCTTCTTCTGAGAATTCATACAGGTTATCCTTGCTATAATTAAATGTTTGATGTGATTTGATGGATACAAAGCATGTCATCAGAAGGACAGGGGAGATTGAGGAGCATCATGGCCTGTGTAAGATCTTTGGCTTTGATTAAAACAACCTTAGCATACTTTTTTTATGTGGCCCATCGGTAGTAATCCAATTTCTTTTTCCAGGCACCTATAAGAATGGATGAGATTACCACGCCCCTCCCTGTAGTAATCCACAAACCAAAAGGGTGTAGGCATGCGATGTTCCTTAAGGACATGCTTTACAGAGTCATCGAAGATGTTAGGGTAGTAGTCATTGTCACTGTCAACTACATTTGTGGACCGCATCATCTGAACCTTGAAGTGAGTATCCCCCTCAATCAGAGAATCTTTTGTCTAAAAAGATGCTTTTGCAGCAGCATTTATATTGAAAGTAATATAGCACCAATTAGATCTACAGTCACTGTCATAAGTGAATCGGATACGAAGAACCACTCCAAAACACTTAAAAATGGAGTGGATAGCACCATAGGAAGGGGTGCAAGTACATTTGTCAACATTAATGTGTCCAAACCGCTAACAGGGTTCGTCGACACAAAACTCGACCTGCTGGGTCTTCTCTTATTTGCAACCTTCTGCATACTACCACGACCAGAGAGTGACGTCTCGAGGGTCTGGTCGACAACCGCTCAAGGAAGAGATTCCGGCTTTTCGTTATCCATATAACATTATTAATATTAGATTGGCGGGCAGATCTACCTCCTTGGCAGATAAGGGGACCGAGTGCTGGTCGCCGTGGGCGTGGTACCTCTTCCCCGCGGGGCCACTCGTTTTAAAAAGCAGCCCCAATGGCTCGAAAGTTTGCCCACGACGGTGCTGAGACCCCCTTCCCCAACATCTCCCGGCCCAGACACCCAACCATCCAACACAGGACGGTCCCTAGAGGGCGGTCCCTCTGGAGGGCAGCACTGTTGGCTCGTACTGGCAGCATATTGCTTGGGAACCATTTTGTCTGGTCTCTCACTGGCGACTTTAATAGCATGGGAAGCCCTCTCTCCCCGAAATCGCGGCAGAGCAGGGGCCGGAGCCCCCTTTAGTCTAGCTCGCTAGGTCTCAGAGACAAGCAATCCCCCCCTCACCACCACGTCTAGGCGGTTCCCGTTGTGGGGGTTAAAAATGGAGTGGATAGCACCATAAGAAAGAGATGCAAGTACATTAGTCAATATTAACGTGTCCAAACAGCTAACAGGGTTCGTCAACACAATACTCGACCTGCTGGGTCTTCTATTATTTGCAGCCATCTCTATACCACCACGAACAGAGAGTGACATCTCGAGGGCCTGGTCGACCACCGCTCGAGGAAAAGAAAGAGTTTTTTCGTTTGAGTGTTGCCCCAGAGTTGTTTATCCTTGTGTGGTTGCCTGTGCAGTTCCGTATACCTGTGTAGGGTTAAGGGGCATGGTTGTTTATTCCCATGTGGGTTATGATGCTTTCTGAGTCTTCCGTGGCGACCTCGGTTTCTGTTGCTGTGGCGTAGTAATATATATATATATATATATATATATATTGTAGCGGCCACATGTGTGGCCACTCTACGAACCACACACATATGGCCACTCCTGTATCACTAGGTATACCACTCCTAAATCACTGGTCTATTCTTAGCTGGCCAGGTACATTAATACTCAACCCGTGCAGACCTAAGCTGCACCAGGGACCACGCCTACCTCCAGCCAAGCCGCCGTAAGCCCCCTGGGGACAGCAGCTGATGCCTCCACTTCCTGGCTCGGACCAAATATAAGGGGCGTCCAGCCCTCCAGCTCGAGCACCAGAAGAACAAGGTTCCTGCCCACTGCCGTCCTGCCTGCCGCCACACCACCTAGCTGCCCTACGTCTACCTGTGTTCCCGTTCTGATCACACGGTTAACCTCCTACCTCCAACCAACTCTCTTGCAGCGACTACAGCTCCCCTACGGCACGGCACGGCACGCCAGCATACTACCATATTCTGTGTGACCTTTGTGTACTACCAATAAACTGTATCATGTATCCTAGAGTCTGTTCACCCCTGGTAATGACGCCCCTTTGAATCAGCATAATAAAGAGGAATACAAATGACGTATTTGAGGAAATGCTTATCCTGGTGCAATCCTCGCATATTGATGTGTCTTTTATTTATAATATGACCCAGCATATCCACCTCATGGGTGATAATCACGTAAAAGTAAACTAAAAAGAAAACAATAATAATAAAACAGAGACCAACACAATTAACTTGTGTTCACACACCGCTCCACTACCCTCAGACTCACAATGAACTAACATGGCCTCATAACATATTCGTGAACTTGTATCTGTACCCCATTTGGATGACCGTCAATATATATGTTATTAAACCAGTGTTTGGTGCAACCTACCTTGATGAGAAGTGGACATCCAGAATACAAATTTGGCACATGAAAACACCACAGAATAATTGGAAATACGGTTAGAGTAGCACATAACAAGCTTATATCGATCAGATAGACCCGAGGGCAGCTGACATGGCTTTCTTCTTCTAAATGTCAAACTACGAATAAAATATCACATACACTCACCTTGCCCAGGAGGTATGAGGTAGACAAAGAAACCGTCTTAGTTTATGAAGGATCATGAGAGCCAGAATTACAACCAGCACCGTCAGCATCACCAATAACCACACCTGCGTTGGTATATATAAAAATGTCAAAGGTCAAAGTCTTGCAGTACTTTAGTTATACCCCAATTCACTCAGCGCTGTCCTATGGTCACACGGATAGGACCGAGGTGAGCATTATGGACGTTGCTATCGAGTTTATTAAACATTTCGCTTATGTTGTTTTTGCTGCAATGATATAATCAGTATTGTAATGAATCACTTCTTGATCAACAATTTTGTCTGTCTGAGGATACTTATGAATACTAATGAAAAAGGTTGTAACTTGTTGACAAATGGTGGGAAGGGAGGATGGGAGTTTTGGAGGGGCGGTGGGAGACGAGAAGCCTAATGTGTTATCGGAGCAAAGAATCCTTATTTATTTCGTCTTAATGCAGTTTTATCACAATTGCAATATTTTTGTAATGTTCTATAACGTACTTGGAATCATATTTTCAATGCAGAAGGATAATGTCAGTTCCCTAAAAACTATACGACGAAATATGATACAATAAACTTTTGAACCGAAGGTTACCTCCACCGAAAGCAAGCGTCAATATTTCCCTACATTTCCTTGAGTTATTTCTTGTACAAGCCTCTGGCATTATCCTTTAGCATTGACAATATGATTTCATGTACATTATAGAACGTCACAAAATATTGCAATAGTGTAAAAACAAAACAAAAACACTATTAACCCTTTGTTAGTCACCTGGGGTGTTTGGTCACCCTAAGTTTTTTATTTTCATCGTAATTCCTAGATGGTAACTTATTTCTTTTCCACTCTCCTAGTACTTGTCTGAGTCAGTGAGGGTGTAGCAGACCTGGTGTGGCGCAGTTATTGCTCAATTATCCTGGGAGGTAGACACCGATTTGGCCTACTGGGGTGTCCAGTCACCCCACCCGACTAACGCTTTGAATTAATGCATATTTCAACGAAGATTGCCTCTTATGGTATTTTTTTTTAAAGTTAATATTAATCATCGTGTAGTGACCCTAAGCACAAACCTTATCCCCATGCTCCTTACACCTACACATCCGGGCATCCTGACCCCTACGCTTCCCGGACGCATATTCACAATCTGTCCACTCGCCCCAAGAATGGACTGGCTGCCCGTGGAACGAGGGATAACTCGCTCAAATTTTCGCTACTTCACAGTCTTCCTCTTCACACTCTCGTACTGTTTTGCTACTCGCTCTTAATTTATAAGATGACTCCATTTAACTAACCTCAAATCCAATTTAGCTTTGCATTAACCCGATCAATTTTATGAATGCGTAGACGAGATTGGATTGGTAGGTTTCAGAACTAAGATAGATCGAATACCGAGAAACTCTGTGTTTCTTATAGATAAATTACGTACAGTCGGCGGCAGAAGCCCTGTCGCCTCACTGGCTTCACCGAGGCACGCCATGTTCATAGACTCGAGATTATTAGGTGTAGAAAACGTGCTTTTATTGGTATAGTGAAACCAGCACAGCTGGATTGCTATAGAATACGCCCCTTCTCAAGCCCAGGCCCCGTATAGGCATAATCTGGGTTGGAAGGGTCAATTCCGTGACGTTCATCAGAAGTAAATAAAATTCAAATCTGGCGCTGTACTGATAGTGGAGCCACCTGGTGGTGGCGTGGTGAGGTATTAAGCCCCTCCTCCGCTGAATACCGCTCGATCACTCTGTCGCGGAACACGTCTCAGTCAACATCTACGCTCCTCGCTGCTACGCTATGGTATTGTGTCACGTGTTCCTGCTAATATTTTCTTTTGTGTTCTAGTGGCTAGCCTGCTTTGCAGATGTATCGTGTGTGTATTCTAGGAGGGTTTTAGGTGTTTATGGGGATTTTTTCTTCGTTAGGACTGAGTTCTTTTTTCCTTAGCGAAGGGGGGCTTTTCAGCCCCTTTGTTCGGAGTTTTTCTCCGTTTTTCCCCCCTTTCACCTTTCCTCCTGCCACTAGTACATTCTTCGTGTGTATTTTATCGGGGTTTCTGGGGTTTTTAGCGAGGTTAGTGGGCGCCACATGGGACTTCACCTCCCCACGTGGTGAGCACATGGGGTCTTTGCAGCCCTTCCTCTTGCCTTCCCCGATTATTATGTGTACCCTCTCGGTAAAGGGGAGTGAGAATTGTGCCCTGGTTCTCTCTTCCTCTCCCAGGCGGGGGTTTTTTATTTGATTTTTGGTGTTTTTCCAATATTTGTAGCCTGGAGTGTTTCTTCTCAGGCTAGCTTGTTGGGGGCTACTTTTCGGGGGGTTTTCCCCTTCCCTGTCCTGCCTCCCTTCCTCCTGCCACTAGTACACGTCATTTAGTGTATTTTTCCTCGGGGTTTTTTGGTGTTAGCGAGGTTTTTTCCTCCCCACGTGGGGCTCTTTCCTCCCCACGTGGGGCTCTTTCCTCCCCACGTGGGGCTCTTTCCTCCCCACGTGGTGCGGGGGTAGGACTACTTAGCCCCTTATCGTTGTTTCCCCCGAGTGTGGTTTAGTGTTTCGTGGGGTGCGGGGAGCGAGGATTGTGCCAGGTTCTCGTTTCCCCTTCCCAGCGTATTTTTGGGTTTTTTTCTGGTGTCTTCCCAGTTTGTCTGTTACCCTGGGAATTGCCCATCAGGCTGTCTGTGCCTCTCCTTTGGGGCCTGCAGACCGGGAGGTTCTTTCCCAGCCCCCGCGGGGGGGGGGGGGTTTCCCGGGTTGGTGCGTGTGGGGTTTTTTTGTTTGGGGTTCGTTCCCGGGTCCGAGGGGGCTTGCTATCCCCCTCTGCCCGTGTCCTATTATTTTTGTTTGTGTCTTTGTACGCATGGCTTCACGTGTTAACCCCTTTTTTGTGAGTTTTTCTCCCGCAGTCTGGCCACCAGCATCGTTCGCCCCACGCACCCTGCTTCACCCCCTAGGCTTGCGACCCTTTGGTGTGTAGTGTGGAAGGCTGTATGTTGTGTTTTTCTCTGCACATGGCGCGAACACGTGTGCGTGTTTTCCCCTTGTGTGGGGATTTTCCCCGTGTGTGTGTTGATTGGTGTGTGCGCTCACGCTGTGACTGTCTTCCCCCGTGTGCGGTGAGTACTTGTTTGGGTTTTTTCTCCTCGGGTTTTTTAGCCCTGTGGGGAGTTAGGTTTTTTATTTGCACGTGTCCCTTCTACTCTGTGTCTTGGGGCCTCTGCACCTTTTTGGTGTTTTTCCTTGTCAGCTCTTTTAGTGTCTTAGGATATTATTCTGATAATGTTGCCTGCACTTCTGTAGCTGCCTTACCAAGCAACGTTTTACTCACTACACCTGCTTGACTTCTTGCTACTACTGTACTGTTCTTGTCTGCGTTGTAGCATTCTTCTTCGTGCAGTACTGTTTTTTCAACATTCAGTACCTTCTCTTTTCTCACAATTCAGTACAGTTTTTATAGTTTTTAACATTATGCGGTAGGGTAGTAAGACTTTCTATCTTTCTTCTTACATAACTCTTACTTTGTGCTTGCCCTTATTGGGGGTAAGAGAAGCTTATTACTTTCTGGTAGAGTAACAAGTTCCTCCTTTTTAAACCCTCTCCCTCCTTGGGTTTCCTAGGGTCTACTCTCGGCTTTTGGGGACCGTGTTTGCGGGGTTTTTCCCCAGCAGTGTGGGGGTGAGTATGTGTGGGTTAGTGTTTTGCCTTGGGAGCTAGTGTTTTCCTCCCTCGGGGTGTTTTGTGTTTTTCCATGTGTGTACACGTGGGTTCACGTGTTAACCCCCTTTTTTCTCCCGCAGTCCACTCGTGCCTTGTGTGCTTCTTCTGGCTGCACCGTGAGGTTGTTCCTCAACGTGCATCACCACTGTTCACCCCGCACATGCTTCTGCACTCCCAGGAGTACGTTCCTGCTACGTGCCTCTCGAGGTCACAGAGGATCTAACTCCTAGCACCCCGCCGAGTCCCCATCGCCTTCCCTGGATGGTTCTGTGCCTCCCTTCCATGGTTTCCCACCATTCCCGGAAGCGAGCCAGACCACCACGCTGGCCCCCCTGGCTACCTGACCGGTACCAGGACCCAGCAGGGAAGCTGCTTCGTCTCCCCCATGGGCGAGCTCCTCGAGCCGCTCTCGGGGGTGCAAGCACGAGTCCAGGAGGAGGTCTCGCCCTCAGGTCCACAGGGTTTCGGGTCCCTAGCACCCCGAGAGGCCTCCTCTCCTTCCTTTAGTCGGCTCTGATAACCCCCCCGAGGTTTCCACCTCAGCAGGAGGGGGTCAGACCGTCGGGCTGCACCCCTGGTCACCTCCCAGGTACCAGGGCCCAGCTAGGAAAGGCTCCTTCTCCCACGCGGACGCGCTCAAAGAGCCGCTCCCGAGGGAGCAAGCGTAGCACCAAATGCAGGTCCTCCTCAGCCAACTAGGCTCCGACCACAGCCTAGGGACCTACCCATGCACAACCTAGTACCAAAGAGCAGGTCCCTCTCAGCCAAGGACCCGGTAGGGTACTAACTGACAAACCTGCTAGGACCTGGCCAGCTAGGGGGCTACCCAGGCACAACCTAGTGCCAAGAACAGGACCTTTTCAGCCCAGGACCCGGTGGGGTACTAACGGGCAAGCCTGCTAGGACCTAACCAGCTAGGCTCCTACTACAGCCTAGGGTGCTACCCATGCACGACCTAGTGCCAACAGCAGGACCCACTCAGCCAAGGACCCGGTAGGGTCCCGACTGATAAACCTGTTAAGACCTGGCCAGCTAGGGTTCTACCCATGCACATCCTAGGGCCAAGAGCAGGACCCGCTCAGCCAAGGACCCGGTAGGGTACTGACTGACAAGCCTGCGAGGACCTGGCCAGCCAGTCTCCTCCACTATCTAGGTGCTGCCTATGCACAACCTAGCACCAATAGCAGGACCCACTCAACCAACAACCCGGGAGGGTACTGACTGAGAGGCCTGCTGGGACCTAGCCAGCTAGGCTTCGACCACAGCCAAGGTTCTACCTGTGCACAACCTAGGGGCTACCTCGGGCTCAGCCAAGGCGCTACCTATGCACAACCTAGGGCGCTACCCGGGGCTCAACCTAGTGCGACATGGTCCTCAGCCTAGGGGCTACCTGGACCTGAACCTAGTGGCTACCTGGACCTGAACCTAGTGGCTAGCTGGACCTGAACCTGGGGTCCCAGCCTAGGGGGTACCTGGGACTCAGCCTACGGCAGCTAGTTCATGAGAGTTTATAACACACGGCCTCTTTGCCGCGTGAGGGAAATAGGAGAGCGAATGCGATAACGTTTCAAAACGTTCTCAGAACTGTAACAACACTCAAACTCGGAGGTTTTTTCCAGTCACTGGCCTCCCTGACAGTGACGTTTTTACGTCCCTCTTTTCCCGTAATGATTCGCAGGTGGTCACCAGGGTTCTCCGAAACGTGAATCATTCTTTACCAAGAACGAGACACCCTACCCTGTGCTGACGTAGGTTTTCAATGGAGGTATGTCTTCCAGCGGTGGGGCAACTGTTGGTCCCCCATAATTTCCCACAGGTAACTGCTTGACCCACCAGTCTTCTGTTCTGCTTGGCTGGAAGGTTTTCAAAGTAGTTTCCTCACCTCACGGTGGTCCTTACCAAATTCAAACAAACCATTGATAAACTATACGGCTCCGGTTGTTGCCTACCGTCCTACCAAGCTGCACATGTCACTCTTGGTGTCATGTCCAAGCTCTCAAGGATGATATTACAGCTACCCTAGTCCTCGCCTCGGATCACCTGTTTTGTATCCCCATAACAGGGAGACATGGAGCAGCAAGATTTGTGTCTTGTACACCATACTCACTCAATGGGGGCTTCTTAACTACGTCCTTAACCTTTCATCGCACGCATTCCACTTAGGGGATGGGGGCGAGGGGATATTGGGGCTTCGGCTTTCCCTGGTCGATGCCTTGTATTAGTGCTCAGGACGGTCCTGGCGTTACACTCTCGACACTGTCCCAGACAGCCTCGTGAGATTTAAGGTTCGCCTCATTCCCTAGTGGGGGAGCCGGCCAATTATGTGCCACCCCACAGCCCCACTATTGCAACGGTACCCGTTCCTGAACCCGCCCTTCTCACCTTCCCTGCCGCGTTGCCGGTAGGGGACTCGAGTCCACCTGGGGATTTTGGAGCCGTTCCCGTTCCCCCAATCTCTCTGGGTCTCGAGTCCCCGGGGGGCACCCTGGCGGAGGAGCTGGCTGCCTCTCCTCCCCCTTTCCCGTCGCCTCATCCTGTGGACGACGGGTACCTTCCCTACTCTTGGGCCTTTCTTCCTTCGTCCTGGACTCACTCTTCAGAGGAGGTCAGACGGGTGCGTAGTCTCCCGATCCTTCTCAACCAGAGGTTTGGGTGAGGAGGCACGACGGGCTAGTGAAGCGGGAAGCGGACGAACTTTTTGGTTTGTCCGTAGGCCACGCGCCCTTCCCCACCTACCATGGTGGAGGCGGCGGGACCCGTTCCTGGACCTGCTCTATCCGAGTCCCCGCGGGGGAGCGGGTACGGGATCTGGGGGGGGGGCGGGACATCCACCACATCCTTCAAGACGAGGTATCTGTTCCACTCGCTCTCCCTCACCCCCTGTGTTGCAATGGGGACTCCGCCCACCTTACCACAGGGTCCCCGTGGGAGACAGAAAAGGGGGAGGGTACGCCCGAATGGAAAAGGTCGGACGACTTACCTTCTGTCACCAGACATCCCTTACGTCATCTCCATTCTGTACAGTCTCATGTTTAGAACATCTTGGTGTTTCTTTTCTCCTCTCGGGATATTTTACCCGAACCTAGGCCATAGCCTAGGTTCGGAGGACCCTAACAACAAAAATGGGGGGGGGGTCCTCGACCCCCTGGCCCATCCCCTCGAGGGTGTCTTTAAAGACTTACGACTTGTAACACTTTCTGGTTTTAACCGAAAGTTGTCCGTATATAATGATAATAAATTATATAAATAAATTCATAATGCCGCAAACAACCCTATCCAGCACGCTACCACACAAGCTTTGGGAAACAGTATTCCGATTGTCGTCCACCCTCACATTACGCTCACGCACCCAGCTATCCCGCCCAAGGTTACCGGGACCATTATTTCGCGCTTGAGCTGCGCCGCCCGGGCTGAGCTGTGTCGGGCAGACACCGCCCTCTGCCGCACCAACCACTCCGCCCTTGCCCTCTTCTGATCACGGGGACTAGTGCTGGAGAATTGGGGCCCAAACTCCCTCCAGGCCCTACACCGCGTCCTATTCCCTAATGACCTTGAGGGGGTTCCTCTGGAGGTTTGTCACCTCACGAAAGCTCTCATCCTCGCTCGCCTACGCTACAGTGTACAGGACTCAGATGGCAGCCCATACCGACACACGACCTTTTCATCTGTAAGCCTAACCTTACTTCTTAAACTATCCCCCTCTCCCGCTATCCTGGTACGAACGCGCAGCTGACGACAGGATTGGCCCTCACGCCGTACTCCATCATGAGGGATGGAAGTTCCCCCCCATAGGCCAGTCCACGCGTTTCTACATACCGTGGACGGCGACGAGAGGGGCTTCTCAGGACCACCTCTTCTACAACTCTAGGTCCGGTAACCCTCTTTTCCCTAGTTCAATCGGATGGGTGACTGGATATATATATTAAACACAGGATTACTGCATCCTTGTGTCCTCCTTCATCCTCTCGGGATCGCATGACCTGAGCCGGGGCCATAGCCCTAGCTCAGAGGACTTTAATAACAAAGGGGGGGGGGGGGTGGGGGGGGGCGGGGGCACCCCCTCTCCTGTACCTGACCCCTCGAGTCTGCCTATATAGACTTTAGTTGGTTAACAATTCTGGTCTATAACAGAATAGTCTACGGTATATATATTTTATTATAAGCTATTACAACACTTCCACCACAGCTAGTCCCCTAGCCATTGTTGGAAGTTGCTTTAGCTTCAGCCTCACCTTAGCTCGGTTACCTGTTATGATGGGGGGGGGGGCAGGGTCACGGCTAGGGTCACCCCTCCCCCTCCTCTCCTAGACCCGACCCTTCGAGTCTGCCTTTAAAGAAGACCCGAACCCTCGAGTCTGCCTATAAAGACTTTATGTGTAACAATTCTGGTCTATAACAGAATGGTCTACGGGTATATGGGATAAGCTACTACACCCCCACCACGGCTACTCACCTAGCCAGTGTTGGGAGGTGCGTTAGCTTCTGCCTCACCGGGCTCGGTTACCTTTCCTGCCCTCCGCTCTCAACCACTCTTAACTAGCACGTGATTGCCTCCACCTCACCTCCCACCTACCGCATCGCATGCATAGCAATCCAGCTGTGCTGGTTTCACTATACCAATAATAGTGCATTTGTCGCGGCCTCTGGCCGCTTAAATTGTATTTATTGGTTGTGAAACCAGCACAGCTTTGACTGTCCCACCCACCTCCCGATGCGGCAGGCATTCACTTCTTTCTCATTGGAGTGATCGAGCGGTATTCAGCGGAGGAGGGGCTTAATACCTCACCACGCCACCACCAGGTGGCTCCACTATCAGTACAGCGCCAGATTTGAATTTTATTTACTTCTGATGAACGTCACGGAATTGACCCTTCCAACCCAGATTATGCCTATACGGGGCCTGGGCTTGAGAAGGGGCGTATTCTATAGCAATCCAGCTGTGCTGGTTTCACAACCAATAAATACAATTTAAGCGGCCAGAGGCCGCGACAAATGCACTAATTTCTCGAGTCCATGAGCAGTGCATGTCTCGGTGAAGCAGGTAAGGCGACACGACTTTTGCCGCCGACTGTACGTGTAATATATATAATGTATGTATAATATGTTTCTTACACTCACAGTTGTGAGTGTATAAAATTGTTTCTGATAATAACATAAGTTTGTACCAGTCATGCATGTTAAGATATGTGATAACAAGTCATAATTATGCTATTATGTAGTGTCATAATTAGTTTAGGGTCAAATTTTCATTCGTTTTGTGCACTGGCTATTCACCATGCGTGCATATCCTCATATATGTTGTATGTATTACCACTACTTTTATACTATAGCACAACTTATGTTATATATATATATATATATATATATATATATATATATATATATATATATATATATATATATATATATATATATATATATATATATATATATATATATATATATATATATATATATATATATATATATATATAAATATATATATATATATATATACGACATCCTCAAGACCCTGGCTGGCTCCGCCCAAGAGGAGGCCCCACGCTCCAACTCCACGTGTTAGCCGCTACAAGGTATCACATATACACACTTTTCCCTCCCATTATTGTTGCTTTGTGCATTGTTATACAATCCCCACTGATCTTGCCCCTCCAACATTGCATTCATATCGTAACGCTGCCCTTCCTGGCACTTCCTATATTTCAGACTTCTGTCCTGTCTTACGGCTCCTTACGCCCTGCCCCATCACACTCTCTCCATATTTCCAGTTTCCTCTTGTTTCTATCTTCTTTCCCTACAGGCCCTGCTTTTCCTTTATTATTTTTCTCCTCCCATGCTCAACCTCTGGCTGCACCCATGTGCTCCACGTACTCCCCAAGGCTCGACCCCCTGGCCTTACGCCCTTACAGCTGCCTTACCCGGTGCGTCCCTTCCTTTGTCTTGGTATCCCCTATAACTTCTCCCTGCCCACCTTCTCCACACACACACACACACACACTACGCCTGAGTACTTGTAGGCGGCATCGAACCTTCGTCAGCCACACTTCGGCACCCACCCCACGTCGCCACCTCACCGACGCTACGAACACGTGCAACTTTCGTCAGCCACCCTACGTCGCCGCCACTCAACACCACGACCACGTGCTTCACCTTCGTCAACTACCCTACGGCGCTAGCCCCCCACGCTACTGCCACGCATGCACCCTTCGTCCGCGACCCTTTAGGAGTCATGGTGGATGGATGGAGCGAAACACCAGGGTGGTAGCATGGTTGTATTGGATGCCAACATTGGTACACAAACAGGATACAAAACAGAACCAGACACAATAATAACAGTACAAGATGACACTGCTTCGACGTGTTAACTTGAAGACGTACTGAGAATGAGTGAGACTGAATCCACCAAACATACCCAGTAGTAAACCACCAAACAAATGACTGTAACTTGGCGTGTAAAACATATTACACACCACCAATTCACAACTAATATATACATTAAAATATATACAATAATATATAATTACAAAATATAAGAACAAAAGTAATATTTGCTTAATCTACAATTACACCACATTATAACAATTTATAATGTGTCACTACAATATACTTCCCCTTCCAGAACGGAGTGTACTTAATAGTATACATAATCCGGCTGCTTTAGGAAGCGAACAGTACGACATGATTGGGTGGTGCGAGGTTGATTAACTGAAGGTAGCTCTGGGAAAGGGGGAATAGAAATGACAGGCGCTTTTGGAATGTTTCTAGGGTCTGTGTCATTAGGGGAAGTGTCCTTGCATAAAGGAAGGTAAGCTGGTTTTAAGCGATCAATTGAAACTGAAGTATCTCCTTGGGAAAGCCTTAAAATAAAGTACTTAGGTTCTCTATGAACTACCTCATATGGACCAGTATATGGTGCTTCCAAACTCTTACGCACGCGGTCCACACGCATCCAAACCTTTGGGCAGTTTAACAAATCAAGTGGCACATATGGTTGAGGACAGGAATGACAGTCTCCTGATGCAAAATCAGAAAAGTTAATGGACTGCATTTCTTTGATTAAAAGTTGTATAGTGCTCTTAGTGGAAGGGTTAAAATATTCCTTTTGTATGAGGGGTTGAGGACACATCATGTGAGCACCGGTAACGGCAGTGAATGGAGAGAAACCTGTATAGTTAGGGGTCATACGGTATCCCAATAACACAATAGGCAATGCACAAAACCAATTCTCTCGTCGTGCCCTAATGGCCGACTTGAGGGAACGGTGGTAACGTTTAATGAGACCATTTGACTGAGGGTGATAGCTGGTCGTGCGCATATGATGAAATCCTATAATGCTCGAGAGTTCAGAAAACAGTTCGTTCTCAAACTGAGCACCTCTATCAGTGACTACATGAAGTGGGACACCAAAGCGAGAAACCCAGCCTCTGACAAAAACTGTAGAAACTGAAACTGCAGTGGTGTCAACAAGAGGAAGAGCTTCCGTCCAGCGTGTTGCTCTGTCAATACAAGTAAGAAGATACTTAAAAGGTAACAGGTAAGGACAATCAGGTGATATTGCTGGTGTAAGTGGCCCGACTATATTAATTTGCACAGTCAGGAACCGATCAGTAGGTGCACTAATGGGTACAACGGTTGATCGTGTGTGACGTTGTGTTTTAGCCTGTTGACAATTTGAGCAATGTCTTACTAATTCTTTTACATCTCTATCCATATGCTGCCAAAAATGTCGTTGCTTAATGAGCTTAGAAGTGTTCTTAACTCCCGGATTGGAAAGATTATGCAGGGATGATATTATGACATCTCTAAGGGAAGAAGGAACGAAAGGTCTAGGAGATCTGGTGGCATTATCACACCATATGATAAGATTAGGGGATAATTTATATTGAGAAAGGCGATCTTTGAAAGTCTCAATCTCTGAGCCTCACACGAACACCACTACAACCCTCCTGCATACCATGGGATTTTGAGTTACTCCTATTCAGGGTGGACCTCATGAAGGTGACGCTGGAACGACACGAACTCGCGGGGATTTCACCTACACCCTGGGAACGTGAAGCGGTCTACTCCGAGCTCTACCTCGTGAGCGCGGCGGTGGCATGATATCAACCCTCGCCTACTTCACTGCCACTTCAACACCCACCAACACAACCACATCACGCTGACACACACCCACTCCACACTCCCTCCCTCTTCCCAGTATTAACCCACACACTTGCACCCCCTACACACTCCTCACCGTACCCGTACATTTATGTACTACACATTATTCTCCCTATATGTATTTTATGAATCTATGTTTGTATGTATTTGTATGTTCTGTACTTCCCTTCTCTCCTAGACATTGTGAGGTACTATAGCGACACCTAGCACATTGCGCTTGGTTTGCTGCACCCCTCTACCTATGTCTACCAGCTACCAGCTGGGCTGCCGACTTGGCCACCATAATGCTCGCGGATGGGTCGCTCCTCGGTCACTTGGTCTCCAGCTCCAACCACGACAGCATCTCCCCTTTCAGACACCCAGAAGCGAGGCTCCTGCCAGTGACGGCCTTGACCAAGGTTGCTGTTGCAAGAGACCTGTGCATAGGCTTCCCCGCTACCACTGTGTCCACTCTAGCTCCTGTTCTGGACATGAGCTGACATTCTCCATAACCTGTCCTTTTAAACTCACTTCACAACCTGTGGGTGCACCCCTTTCAAAGACCATAACTTTGATCTTTACTACATTCACTTTCAGATGGCCCTTTGGTTTCCGGGTCAGGAAGGCTATGGAGGAGATGGGCATTGATGACTTCCAGATTTGTCCTGTGCTGGTCCCCAGGGTGGCTCCATGGCTTCTTCCAGAAGTTTTCCCCTGCACCTGCTTTACAGTCAAGAAGGAATCTCTTCCTCCTCCAGTGGCTTGTTCCCTCTTTTTAGAACATGCCTTCACTCACAGGGAGTCCCTCCCTGTGTACACTGATGGGTTTAAAGTCTGATGCTGGAGTTAGCTTTGGAGTTGTCTTTCCTGACTTTTGCCGTGGTGGCAGGCTCCCTTCTGTCATGTCAATTTTTACTGCTGAGCTCTCGGCCATTTTATATGCCCTCCAAGTTATTTTTACTCACCCTAAGGCTCTAAGCCTTCGTTTACTATTTTTAGCGATTCATGTAGTGCCTTGCAGGCCTTGTGCAATTTTAACTCTTCCCATCCCCTGATGTTGGCCATTCTTGAGTGGCTTGTCCTCCTGGGTCGTCGTGGCCACAAAGTCACTTTTTGTTGGGTCCCGGTCCATGTGGGTGTCGATAAGAATGAGCGGGATGATGCCATGGCTAAGGCATCGGTCTCAAATTCTCGGCATCCTGCTAGGCGTAATCCTGTTCCTGCAGTGGACCTTCGACCCTACATAGATGCTACCGTTTGTTCCTGCTGGCAGGACAGATGGTATGCCGTCGGGGCTAACAAGCTCCGCGACATCCGCCAGCGCCTTGGTTTTTGGAGCTACAGCGGCCTGTCCCACCGGTGGGATGTGGCTCTTGTCCGTCTCCGCATTGGCCACACATTATTGACTCATGGCTTTTTAATGGAGAGGGCTCACCCTCCCTACTGTGATGATTGTCTGGTCCCTTTGACAGTACGGCATCTTATTGTCAAGTGTCCCAGCCTTGGGGACCTTCATCGTAGGCACCTCTCTGAGCACCGGGAGGGTGACAGTTCTTACAGTCTCTCCCAGGTGCTCTGGGAGGAGGCTTGTAGTGTGGGAGGGACCACCCTCTCCTATGTGGAGGGTGGAGGAGGCTGGCCTACTCAACAAAATATGATTTTATGATATTTATGGTTTTTAGATGTTTTTTTTTTTTATGTCGACGGGTTCTTTTATTAATAATGTGCATTTTAGTTTGTGTGTCTTTTAATCATTGTGCCTATCCCTTTCGGGTATTCATGTTTTATTAATTATGTAGATGACAAATTTATGTTGGGTGGTATATGACCTAAGCTGTTGCGCCGCCAGATGCTTAGTTGCATCAAAAATCAATCAATCAATCAATATTAAATAAAAAACACAAAATTGTGCATTGAAGGGAATAATTGCTTTGTATTGCACTGTACAGTCGGTGGCAAAAGTCCTGTCACCTCACTTGCTTCACCGAGGCACGCAATGTTCATAGACTCGAGATTATTAGGTGTAGAAAACATGCGTATTTCTCGAGTCCATGAACACTGTGCGTCTCGGTGAAGCAGGTGAGGCGACGGGACTTCTGCCGCCGACTGTACAAGGAGGAGTCTCGCCCCAACCATACTAGAGTGAGGATGTGTTCCTGGTGCTCTGCCTGTATTGCTGTTTGTGTTGAATTTTGCGTTGTTTCTGCGTTCTTGTTTGTGTGTTGTTGTTTCTGTGATGTTCTAGGTGTTGATTATCTGTTCTATCTCGTTTTTTTTTGTGGTTTTGCTGTTTGTGATATTGTTGTTTGTGGTTTGTTTGTTTTGTTGTGGTTCTGTGTGTGTATGTTCGTGTGTTCGTGTGTGTTCAGTTGTTCGCTTCCCATCTAGGCCTTGCCTGGCCTGATGGAGAGCGTGGATTCGAATGTGGCTTTCTGCCCAGAGGCCGACTTGTCCATGTCGGAAGAGGATGAATCTCCTATCGAGGATCACTGGCCTGAGCTGCCTTCTCGCAACCCTTCCCCTATCTCCTCGGTCACTCCGCAGCTCAGGTTGCTGCCTTCCACCTCCTCAACCTCTACCAAGCGACCCGTTGATGCCTCGTCCGACTCCTCGCAGTTTCCCGATTGTGTGGACTGTTTACCTCCAGCTGCCAAGACTGCGAACGGTGCTTTAGCTGTGCACGACGTACCTTCTCTGCCTCACCCTGTTGTTTCTTCTTTGAATACCAACTCCTTGCCCTCGTCCAACCTTCCTGCTTTTGCCCCGAGAAATGCCTATGTCATGCTCTCCTTCCCTGGAAACCCATCTAAGGACACATAGCTGCGTTGGTTGTCTGATGTCAACAGGGCCTTCCGGCTACAGCGTGAACTGGCTGAAGTCAAGATGGCTGCTGTCACCTCCCGGTTTGTCTACATCTCTAGGAAGCGTCAGAACATCATTGATAGAGTCAAGGCTTGTGAATTTTTGTCTCTGCCTCTCATTCTTCAAGACTCACCCAAGAGGCCTCGTAAGTTCCCCAGCTACATCCTCACCAGTTTTCCTATTGATGTTGACCATAAACTTGCCAAGGGATACCCTGGTGTGTACTCTGCCCGTCGTTTTTTTCCAAGATAGTTCCCCCATTAGCTATATTGTTGTTGTCTGGAGTCTACTTGAGCCACCTCCAAATGAGATTTCCTTTGATTTCCTCACCTGTCTTCTACCGTGTTAGGTGCGGAAACTTCATAATGACCAGCTTTGGAGCTACGGGTGCTGGGGAGTTGAGCATATCTCCCGGTACTGTTCTGCCAGGCCGAAGTGTGCATGGTTTGCCGCCGACCATGATTCCAAGACGTGTCCTGTCAGGGGTGAACCATCACGTCCTGCTGCCTCCACCTCTGAGCCTTCACCTCCTGAGGATACGTCTCGATGGAAGTGTCCTCGATGCCTTCAGCCAGGGGTTAACGTGTGGCATGGATGTACTCGACGTCAGGTCCAGGCTCATGCTCTACTATTGCTCCGCCTCCACCACTGCCACCACCACCTCCCCAGACTGCTCCTCCTACCAGCCCTGCCTCGCCTCCGGACCTGGCCCTCCACAAGTCTGTTGCTACCCTCATGGCACGATGTACGGCCCTCGTGAACCGCTTTTCTGCCCTTGAAGCCAGGATTGATGGGCTGGTTGCCGCTCAGGCTGCAAATGACTCCAAACTATTCACCTTGGTCGAGGCTCAGCAGGCCATCGTCTCAACTGTCACTACCCATACCGAAAAGATGGATACTGTTACACCTCGCCTTGAAAAGCTTTCCAAGTCAGTCCCTTCCTCTGGTCCATCATCTTCTCTAGGTCATTCATCTGCCCCCACTCACCGGATTTCTACCTCCAAATACAGAGTTCGCTAGTGATTGCCGGCTGGATGTCATCTCCTGGAACATATGTGGTATCTCCAGTTATGCTAAGCTCACTCAACTCAAGACCTATGTTTTTCGTCATCATCCCAGTGTTATTTTTCTCCAGGAAGCATTTCCAGGACGGCGTTCGCTGCTGGGCAAGCTCCTCCCCCCTCAGGGTATGTGCCATATGTTCATCTGGTAAGGAATGGTCTCCTGACTTACATACATAGCTCCTTGCCACATTGCCTTCTTTGTACCTCCTCTGATCCTGACATGACCTTTCAGCTATTTGAGGTTCTACCTGGGGATGGAGTACTCCAATTATGTAATGTCTATTCTGCCCCAGCTAGACTCACTCTTGAGGCTCTTCCTTCTCCAACAGTGCATGGTATGGTGTATATGGGAGATTTTAATGCTTGTCATTCTGATTTGGGATATGGTTCTGGCTCTATTAATCGTAATGGTGTTCGTCTCCTTTCATACATCCGCAAGCATCATCTGACACGCTGGGACACTGGCGGTGCCACTCATTGCTGGTGAGGTACTCTGGATTACATCCTCTCATCTGGCATGATAGCATCTCAGGTCCAGTGCTCCTCCATGCCAGACTTATTCTCTGATCACATCGCTCTTCGGTTTCATTATTCTCTACCTGCTGGGTCAAGTGCTTCAGTCACTCGTTTGTGTATTGCTGTGCCCCCTAAATATTGCCTGACTTACATCTTATTTATGGCTCATGTATTACCTACATTTGACATATCATCAGCTAAACAGTTGTACTCTGATCTTGTATCTGCTACTCATGACTTTTATAGGCTATACGTCTCCCGGCCACACCTCCAGCATCGCCATACTGCCCACTCCTGGACGCTGGATGTACGTATACAGGAGGCAAAGGAGGAGGCTGAACGTGATGGGCTATTGTTTCAAACCAATCCAACCCCTGAGCTGCTTCATCGTTACCAGATGTCTAGGGATGCTTTAGTTGCCCTGCAGGAGTGTGCTCACACTGAGTCTTGGCAGCTGTTCATGGACAGCATCAACCAGCAAGCAAGTGTTGCTTCTATGTGGCACCTCATCTGTCGGGTTGTGAAAAAGACACCGGCCACTGCTCGTCAACAACTTGTCAATGCCTGATCAGAACAATCTACCCCAGCCAGTCTACTTATCCACATACAAGATGCACTCGCTTCCCGTGCTGCTGTCCATCGGCTACATCTAATGTCTGCTCAGTTGCAAGATGATGACGATGTCTCTTCAGATAACTGAGGAGGAGTTGTGTCATGCTCTCTCTCGTGGTAGAACTTCTTCTCCTGGTGATGATGGTATTACTTATGTTGTGCAGCGCCTACTTCAACAAGTTCCTGGGAACCGTCTGCTTTGATTGTACAATCTTTGTCTTCGTGACGGTTGTGTACCACAAACCTGGTCCAGCAGCACAATAATACCCATCCCTAAGCCAGGCACTGCGAAGTTCAGGCCTATTTCCCTTACTTCCTGTTTTTGTAAGGTTATGGAGAGAATCTTACTCAATCGTCTCATGTACAGACTGCAGGATCGCCTTTCTCCATGGCTGTTTGGTTTCCTTCCCCAGCGGAGCACACACCACTGCCTAGTCGACCTGTACTCTCGCCTCTCCAGGGACATTGACCTTCGAAGTGCCTTCGATGTTGCTAATAGAGACGTCATTTGGGATGAACTGGTTGACTTTGGGATAAAGGGTAATCTACTATGTTGCATTCGGGGCTACCTGAGTAACAGGACCTCCCTTGTGTTTTTCAGTTGTGCGCTCAGTCCTTTGTGCACTTTTCAACTTGGTATGCCTCAAGGCGGTGTTCTCAGCCCATTGTTATTTAATATTCTGATGCATTGGCTGCTCACATCTCTCCCTGATATTCCTGGAACTACAATTTCGTGCTATGCTGATGATATCTGTGTTCATTCTACCTCACCAAGGGATCTCCAGCGGTTTCTTGACTCTTTTCTGTGGCCTCCTCTCACTGTGGCATTATTGTCTCCCCAGATAAGAGCATAATATTCACCTGCCGCCTTCCTCAAGCTCGGCCATTATTCACCATTGGAGGGACAGTCATTCCCATGTGTTTCCAGTACCACTACCTGGACGCGCCAGTCAATATTTGGCCGATTGTCCCTGCCAGACCTCATGACCATTCCATTGTCCAGGACTTATTGGGTCGTCTCCAGCGCCGACTTACACCAATTCAATGGCTCACTAACAACTCCTCGGGCATTTCCATCCCAGTAGCCAGGACCATCTATATTGCTTTTATCCGTTTAGTTGTTGATTACCTTTCCCCTGCTTTGATTCCACTTCCTAGGGCTACTCTTGAAACTTTAGAAAAATTTCAGAATAGAGCAATAAGAATTATTCTTGGCTGTCCAATGTCGACCAGGATAGTGAAGATGCAGCGTGAGTAGTGTCTTCCCACATTAGTCGAGAGAATTTATGCTAATGTTACTTGCTTCACTGTCAAGTGCCTCCATTTCCCAAACCCTCACCCCATTACTCTCAGTTAGTCAGGACTTCTCTTAGACCAAACTCCCCTGTCCCTCCCATACTGTCTGCTGGACTTACTCTTATAAGGTCTTTTCCCTCTATGCTCCGTATTTTTAATATAGATATAATGGTTGCAGACGTCCCACAAGGGCCCCCTCCGTGGATGCTACCAACACCTGATGTGAGCTTCACACCTACTTCCAAGTCGGAACTGCCTTCTCTACAGCGGCATTTGGCTATGGAACACAGAATCAGTGATGTCCTCCATCACAGATTCATACTGCCTCTACACTGATGGCTCATTACAGGTGGATGGTACAGCAAGTTGTGCCGTTTTCTCACCTGATATGGAGTCACCTCCAGGGGGCTGGGTTGGCCGTCGTCTCTGTAACCACTCTAGCTCAACATTGTGTGAACTGTATGCCATTCTGGATGCTGTTAGTCTTGTTTGTCAACGGGGAGTGAATGCTACCATTTTTGGTGATTCCAGACCTGCCCTTCATTCTCTCTTTCGTGTTCAACCCATACACTCTACTGTTATTCAGCAGATTTTATCGTATTTGGCTTTATTGCATCATCGTAACTTGAATATCAATTTTTTATGGGTGCCATCCCATGTAGGTTTACATCATAATGGTACAGTTGACAGACTTGCGAAGGAAGACTGCCATCTGCCTCCTCGTGGCGTTGGACGTACTCTCTCCCTGACATGTTACCTTTCTAGAGTCTGCTCTGCCGCTCTCCTCCCTGTACGGCGACGCAGGGATGCAGAGAGGCCCTCCAGCATCTCCATCACCCATTACGAGTCTGTCTGCCATCACAAATATTCCTACCGTCGTCGAGGCCTCATGGTTCTGAGGCACAATGTAGTCTCTGCTCGTTTGAGGCTTGGCTACCGGCCACCGTGGCAGGTTGCTGGGATGCAGGGTGAGCCTCCCGTCACTGAGTGTCGCTTGTGTCGGGCGCCTCGTGCTAACACTGTAGAGCACTATTGCCTGGCCTGCCCCACTGTCCGACACTTGCTGCCCCGGGGCCTGCAACTTGATGTGGTTTTCGACACCTGCTGAACCATCGGGTTTGGGAGGAACTTCTGGTACGCTACCATCGTTTTGATGGATTTAAGTAGGTCATAATGTAAATATTTGTCTGTATGCTTGTGCTTCCTTCTGTTATGTTTTCGTGATAAGTGTGTGTGTGTGTGTGGTTGTAGTCATTGGATTCTCATGAGTCCCGCCTACCCTTGTGTATTGTTGCCTGCCTGTTGATTGATGCTACGGCCCAATAAATAATAAAAAAAAAAAAACTGTACAAGGAGGAGTGTATTGTTTGTATACATTCATTTATATTTAAGATATAAAACCTGAGTAAAAAGAAAACAAATTAATATGAGTCTTTGTCAAGAACGACCAAGTCTTCTCTGCGATGGATGAAATGGCACACTATTGACGGAAAAACTAGACCTCTCTCCCGTAGATGATAGTCAGTCAGTCGCTTCTCACTTTTTAATCATAATTTAGTAAGTTTCTGTGCTTATAGGCATGTCTCATCAAAAGAGACATATATTATCTAATAATATTTTTAATATTTTACACATAATTATGTGCTAGGTATTTTCTTTTAGGTATAATAGATAAAAATAAAAATAAAAATTAAGGGAGGTTTGGACAGCCAATCACACATCGCGAAAGCTATGAGCCCTTGAATGAGCATAATCATCAAATCAACCAATCGCGTCTACAAAAACAAAAACCCGCCAGAAGCCAGATGCAACGTTCATTTGAATGGATTATAGTTACACACAACTGTATGGCTATCACCCTCCTACCCCCAACGCCTTCTCTCTCTCTCTCTCTCTCTCTCTCTCTCTCTCTCTCTCTCTCTCTCTGTGCTTTAGACAAGCGAGTCAACATGCTCGAACTCTGAACCCCAGATAAATTGGCGTTGGCAGTGCTGACTGTACCAAGAACTTCAGTCCGGAGCTGTACATCCATGGCTAAAGGTTCATGAGCATGGGGTGGTGCAAAGCTACAGCCGATACTAGGCAGAGAGTTCGAATAAGAAAAGTTTCCACACTCCTCTGACTTTGGTATCTCGCAGCACAATTTTTGTTCTTAAAATTACAAGAGGTACACCCTACTCATGGACTTTCAACCATGGCTGTACCTGGTTAGAGAGTGATTTTATGCTTCCCGCCCAGGTCTCTGGCAAGCAATGATACATAACACTCATAAGTAGTTTAGTAATAAAACTGCTAGAGTGGCCTTAGATGGTGGTGGTGAAAATGTTCCAGCAAAATGTACAGTATCAATACAACATAGAATTGAGTAAGTTAACAAGATTATAAACAAATGCATATAGTATATAAACTGTAATACCCATGGTGTATAAGGTCTGATGAAGCCTGTGATATCCGACTGCAATAGAGGTCTTTGGTAACCTGCCGTGTGCTCGTCCATGAAGATAAATTCGCTGAAAGGAAAGCTCTCAGCCCTGTCTTCTGTGATGATCATAGGAGTTGACATGTCCACATCCTTAGGAACACAGAAACAGGAATGGAAATTGTAGCAGTCGAAAGATAAGTGGTGATTGTGGTAGTGTTAGTGGTGATGGCAATGATTAAAGTGTTGATGGTGATAATCATGTTGATAGGGGGGTTATGAAGGTGGTGATAATGAAGGTGATGTGGTGTGAGGATGATACAAATTGTGATATTAGTTAAAATGTTGCTTGAAAAACTTAATGCTTCTTTCCTATCATCATCCTACTCCTCCTCTTTTTCCCAAATAGATTAACAAGACTTGCCATTATTGTTATAGGGGAAAAAATACTGCTGGAGTATAGGCGGGTACCGATTTCTTCAGACAGTCCCAAGAAATAGCATAAAATTTCTGGCTGGTCTGGTTTTTTAAACAGTTTTCAAGCAATGAGTAGCCTCTTTTCTACGGCAATATCATGATCTCTGAACAGCGACGAGGGGATCAGAGCAAAAGATCATGCGCATTCCGTTTATAGGAATGTTATCACAATATTATCTCAGTTAATTAAGTAAATAATGAATTATAGTACATCTTGATTTCCAGCTAGTATCTGAGAAAGTCACACACAAACAACTCATAAACAAGAAAGTCTGTTTGTAGGTTTTGTACATGCTTAGATGTATATATATTGCTGAGAGACTGAAAGAAGAAGGTTAATGTCAATAAGAGAGTGAATCAAATTGGGGACATGTGACAAGTGCAGTACTGCAAGGTTAGTAGTCGGGTATATACCTATTTCAGTCTTTTATAAGGATAATGATGCTAGCTTACTGTAAATTAAATTGTTACAATTTGTTGGTATCTCTGTAATGGGAAAATTCTAAATTGTTAGAAGATAATATGTTATAATAATTATTTATAATGTAGACGGATGGTCATATCCACCTCATTGTTTGGTTGAGGTCAAGCTTTGTTGCCAAGAGTGTCTTGGCAAATTCGGACATAAAAGATGTCCAGTTTAGTTAACTTTTTTTTTTTTTTTTTTTTAATTAATTGCGCCGTAGCGTCAATCAACAGGCAGGCAACAATACATACGGGTAGGCGGGACCCATGAGAATACAATGACTACAACCACACATACACACGCACACACACACACACACACACACATCACGAAAACATAACAGACTGGAGCACAAGCATACAGACAAATATTTACATTATGACCTACTTAAATCCACCAAAACGAGGGTGGCGTACCAGAAGTTCCTCCAGAACCTGGTGGTTCAGCAGGTGTCGACAAACCACATCAAGTCGCAGGCCCCGGGGCAGCATGTGTCGGACAGTGGGGCAGGCCAGGCAATAGTGCTCTATAGTGTTAGCACGAGGCGCTCGACACAAGCGACACTCAGTGAAGGGAGGCTCACCCTGCATCCTAGCAATCTGCCACGGTGGACGGTAGCCAAGCCTCAAACGAGCAGAGACTACATTGTGCCTCCGAACCATGAGGCCTCGACGACGGTAGGAATATTTGTGACGGCAGACAGACTCATAATGTGTGATGGAGATGCTGAAGGGCCTCTCTGCATCCCTGCGTCGCCGTACAGGGAGGAGAGCGGCGGAGCGGACTTTAGAGAGGTAACATGTCAGGGAGAGAGGACGTCCAACACCACGAGGAGGCAGATGGCAGGCTTCCTTTGCGAGTCTTTCAACTGTACCATTGTGACGTAAACCTACATGGGATGGCACCCATAAAAATTTGACTTTAGTTAACTTACATGTTTTGGTTTACCCCAACAGTCTGTGCGGCGGGATTTCCTGTTCAGTGCCAATTACACCAACGTGGGCGGGATTTATTACACCTGGGCTAATGCAGACTGTGAGTATGTAAGACTGTGTACAGTCGCCAAATTTTCCACCTGGGCCACCTATGGCCATAGCCTCGAGAGGTACAGTCTGTTACAGTTCCGACTGGGCCACCCAGTATCGAGAGATCGTAGATGTGGCAGCAGTGTGTGTGTGTGCTCGAAAATTATACGGATCGGCAACACTCTCCCTCTGTAGTGAACATGACCCTGCCTCAAAGTTCATTTCATAGATGGCGCTGTGTAGTTGTGGAAGGAATGTGGACTGCAGGGTTGAAGTTTCGGGAAACATCTATGCTCGTGCCAATGAGTCATGAGCTCTCAGGCAGAGTGGTTGAGGAATGCTATTATGGAAATTTAACAACTATATTACACAATGAGTAGGTGAAGCTAAGGTAAAGTTGTTCGTAGCCTGAACAGTGAATATTTTTTCTAAATGGATTTCATGTTTAGCATGCAACATTGCATTGTTTTCTTGTTTTTCTACCAACTCGAGCAGATCGGGCAGATAGGTTGTTTGCTTTGGCCATCATATTTTGGTAAACATTATTTGATGTTCACCTCTGATTTTGTATTTTATTTGTAAGTCACGTTACAGTGTATTACATGCATAGTAAAATTCCTTCATTACTAAATACTCCTTCTCACTCTCTCTCTCTCTCTCTCTCTCTCTCTCTCTCTCTCTCTCTCTCTCTCTCTCTCTCTCTCTCTCTCTCTCTCTCTCTCTCTCTCTCTCTCTCTCTCTCTCTCTCAAATGAACACTATCTTATCTTATCCAGTCTATTTAGATATGAAATCGTATGGAGATTTAGGACCAATTCCACAGTTGTTCGTTGTAGTTTGTTAGCGCCCAAACGAAAGAATCTAAACTGTGTAAATGACTTTTGACTGATGAGTAAAGTTTACAGATATTGTAATAATACTAGTGCTTGATAGTTTTAGTGAATAGGTATACTCAGCTTTTGGGAAATAACGAAGGCTTACGAGTGTGTTTGGGGAGGAATCTGACAAACAAAATGACTATGTGGGACCGGCCCTGACTCCTTGACATTCTACGTTAAACAAATAGGTGTCGAAATATGTGATCTTTTTGCCAATGATAGATTCTTCTTCACCTCCTTCTAACTTCTTCACTTTTCTTATCCTGTTCTTTCTTCACCTTTCCCTCATCTCCACCTCTTCTCCCTTCCTCCTTTAGACCCCGTAGGGGGTTATTGCCTGTAGTGATATGGGCAATACTTTATGGGTTTGGGCGCCCCTTCGGCCCCAGCCAATCTCTTTCAGTTATTCAACTGTCTCTCTTTTCTTTCTATTTCCTTCCTGCTTGCTGTCCCACCTCTTCTATCACCTTCTTCTGGCGCTATATGATCTCGATGTTGCAGCGCCAAAAATCAATCAATCAATCAATCAATTTGCATTCAATGATAATCATCTGGCATTGATTGTTAAATTAACTGGGTTATGTTTATTTAGAGGCCACACCTAAATGGGGAAGAGGGATCACTCCTAGCGACCAAACGTGTGTTTAACCTCCTAATAGATTACCCCGATTTTTGCTAATAAACCTTTGTAGTGAAAAATAGTGTGTGCATAACAGTTGGTGTTTTACCAAATTTGCACATCGTTCACATAATTATTGATTTATTCCAGAGATAACGGTGTGTGGCTGTGGGGAAGAGAAGGGCGAAGTTTCGGAAAGTAGGTGGGCAAGGTGAAGTTCACTAGAAGGCACCGGTTGAGCAGACGGATACGTAGGGTCATTACTTTAGCTAGGAATGTAGTTTGCCAGTCAGTATTTGATGAGCGTTTCAGAGTAACGACTCCTTATAATGATAAAAACCTAAAGATTTTTATTACTTTGTTTATTGTATCACCCGTTACCATAAATCCTACGAATTATGAAATTACTCCGAAACTATCCCTCTCGCATATTCTGTGTATCTTTCTCTCGAGTCATCAAGTAATGAATGGATAACGTTAGCTACACAAATTAAAGAAGAATGTGTCTAAATTGACATTACCGATATCATGCTGTATGTGTAATAATCCTAAAGAAAATTAGCTCCTAGTAAAAGTCAGACAGAACACGTGATTAAACCAAGATTTACTTGCATTATAAAGAAATATGAAATATTCGCGTCCGTGCCCGAGATCACATCTTAAAACACGCTGCACACTCAGAGGGACCCCTATTCGGAGGCATAGTTTTCAATTCTGACCTGGTCAATGCAATCCGTTCAGTTAGGTTAGATTAAGTATGGTTGGGTTGAAATGCAGTCAAGTAGGTAAAATGAGCTGGGAAAGACCATGAGACTATTTAAAAAAATTCCTATGGTTACTTTTATTCCTAAATGTTAGGAGCAATTTTCCTTCATTTCGTCCCAGCACTTCTTGCTCTCCAGCCAAATTCGAGAAATATGCTAACCAGCTGTAAAATCGGCCGTTGAACCCTCGTTGGCCGGGGGAAAGATAAAACTCTGGTTATTCTCTACTTTCGTCATCTTTACACGTTCATAATTTCAATAGACAGGAACACTCTATAAATGTAAATAGGCAAAGTAGGAGTTATACAATCCTTGACAACCTAACAACATTTATTTAAACAAAAATTTTTTTTATTTACATTGACAATTAATATCCAGTCCAGCCACCTTCCTTCTCTATGACGGCACGCAGTCTATCGGGCACAGAGGCCACAATGCGTCGAATTTGTTAGGTTTGTTGCGGAACATCTCCCACTGAGCCTGGGTATGAGCCATTAGTGCCTCCAGTCTCCGCTCCACCATCTCTGGCTCCCAGCAGTTGACCATATTAGCCCACACTTTCTCTATGGGGTTCCAACGAAGTTCACCTTGCCCACCTAGGCTACTTTCTGAGACTTCGCCCATCTCTTCTCCACAGCCACACACCGTTATCTCTGGAATAAATCCATCATTATGTGAACGGTGTGCAAATTTGGTAGATCACCTACTACTATGCATGTTCCGGTTAAACCTACATTTAAGAGGCTACTTATAATCACTTATACTCACTTACAAGAGTGAGTCACACATCGCATGATGCCGTGAAACTGCTAGCGTAGGCTTGGATACAAACCCTAGCTTACTGTGGGAACCATTAACACGTTAGCAGATAGTGACGACATAGGTCATGTGACCTACCAAGCGACGCCTTGTTCCCGCTCCTTCAGCCTCAGTTAGCTATTGATAACCATATACTCAACAAGGTTACCTTAGCATATAATCTCTCTCTATAAAGTTAGCTCAAGTCTAACCTAACCCCAACATATTGTGAAACTGTACTCACTCGGGTTATCAATAAATTGTGTAAACTACAGAAGCTTGCTAAGTCTCCTACACCATATAATTATAGAAAACCATATAATTAATATCAAACTCCGAAGAGACGCCAAAGACAAAGACTAATAAAAAGACTAAGACCACGAACCAGTCGCCAGCTACACATCATCACTCACCATCAATCATCACGTGTCTGGAGTAAGTAAGGTCTTTCTTGCCCCAGAACATTTGGTGAACAGCGGTGTGGATACGAAATAAATGGTGTAAAACAAAGGAGAAATACAACAGTTAAAAAAGCAAGTGATAACCGAGAAAGAAACACAAAATAATAAAAGGGTTAAAACAGAGAAACGATAGAGAAGTGAAGTTAAGTGAAGACGAGTGAAGAGAGAAGCAGCGAGAGAGAGAGAGAGAGGAGAGGAAAGTGTCTGAACACCTAACTCAGCATTTTCACAACTCAAAACAAACTCTAGCCTCTCCCGAGCTCACTGTAGCAGACAGTGGTGACGTCATCAAACTTACCACCTCACACAGGGAGGGGTTATTACGTCACCGCTCTACTCATCACTCACCAGCCACACTCCATTCACAAGGAAGGACGTGGGCGTGGTCTGGTACGACATCACTACACCACCACTATACCTTCTATACTAAATCATGCAGTATAGCTGAGGAAAGTGATTTAACTTCAAAACTTCATCTAGACGTGATTATTAAAAACTCAACGAAGTGCAACCATACGACTCGGAAGGACGTTGGCTTGGTAATGGTACCACGTCAGACACACGGAAGTACTGGAATACAATCCATTTAATTATCAACGCCACAACAACGATCCATGGTCAGTAGCTAGGTACAGTTGGCTCCACTCCCGCGTTTCTCCCCTAGCGTTGCCAATGTTTGACCACTCAGGAATTCGAATCCCTAAGCACAAGTTAAAAGACTCGAAACATTCATTAATCTTGCAATGCTAACTGACATTACACCTCAAGGCATTTTAAACTCCTGTATTTGCAGCTTGAATAACGCAATCACAGTGAAAGCATGAAACACGTTAAATTAAGGAAAGAATATTATACCACTGAATAGAAGACCTCTGGCATCACAGGTTGTATGGCGTCTTAATGTCTGAAGGTAGATTGAGAGGTTGTAAGTTGGGGATGGGGATTGAACGGTAGGGTGAGAAGGAAGTGAATTAATCTAACATCACATTATGTTACTATGGTCCAGTTGACTGCAGATTATTGATAAACATCTACTGTCTTACTTCTCTATCAACTTCTCCTCGGCGGGTCATATGGTCTTGGCTACCTAACTCGCAAAAAAAAAAAAAAAAAAAAAAAACAATGATCGATATACTTCACGGCGTGATTATATGGTTTGAGTTGTCTATTTCGCCGTAAAATAGATAAATAATAGGCCTAATGATAATAATAATTGATAAAGATCAATCATTACTAGCATCTTTCTCTAATAGCTTAAATTTTTCCTCACTACACCTTAATTTCTTACCGCCAACCCTCCCTCCTGCCGTTTCCTACCTAAACCCCCCTTTTCTCTCAGTCCCCCAACACCTCCCTCTCTCAACCCTCCAACCACACCCTCACTCTGGGGGACCGTATGTATGTATGTTTCGAGTCTTTTAACTTGTGCTTAGGGATTCGAATTCCTGAGTGGTCAAACATTGGCAACGCTAGGGGAGAAACGCGGGAGTGGAGCCAACTGTACATATAATTATATATTACAAATATATAACACAATCCTAACATCATCACATTAGGATATAATATTATATGTAAACGTATTAATAATATATTTCCTCATTACACATTCTATGTATTCATAATTGTGGGTATTATATGCGTACGCCTTCACGTATATAAACAGAAGAGTGTCCTTTGTTATTCTTCAAGCAGAGTGACAGGTAATGAATGAGAGAAAATACGGTACCGCACTGAATTCACTTCGTAAACTTAAACATAGTTTATCAATATTTAAAAGTAATGAAAGCTTAGTCGATACAACAGAAATCACTAATTTAAGCGTAAGTACTATAGAAAGTGTAAGTTCTCCCTTGAGTAAAAATATTCTTGCACTAAATTTAGACATAAAAGAAGACAGAGTAACAACTAATACTCCTTCTCTTACTAGATCTACCTCACTAACTGACTTGTTTACTGTTACTACTAACATTTCACCCAGTAAAACTCGCTCAGGACGTACTTACTCTACAGCTTTCCCTACTAACACTTCATCATACACAATGGCAACTAACACTAATACTAATACTTCAACGACAATGGCAACTAACACTACACCTACTATTAATGTCTTGCCTCAAGCACATACTGTGAAAGAATTCACTGGGGAAGATGTTAACTATAATATCCATACTTTTCTAAGGGTTTGTGAAGATAATATGCTTACTGCAGGAATTACAGATGACAAAGGAAAGATAAGGTTCGTACGTGGACACATTAAACCAGATTCCCAAGCTAGTACATTGTTGACTGCAACTGCCTTCACCGATCCAGATAACCTAAATAATTTTAAGCAGTTTAGTGAAGACCTGATAGATGTTTTCGGTGGGGGGCAGTTTGGCGGTCCACTAGCATGGATTCATAGAATGGTTAGAAGGACAGTGAGTAACTGTGGGACAGCTAATTCAAGTACGGCTCTAGCGTTAGCAGGTTCGACCATTAGCGATGCTAAACAACTCTTAACAGGGTCAGAGTGGTTGAACGCACAGGGTAACATGACAGGGAACAATGTGTACAAGCTAATTGAGTACATACAGTATACTTTACTGTTAACAGAGGAATCCAGGCTTGAAGCTGCTAAAATGGAATATAAACCAAGTGACAGATTGGTCAAGTATGCAGCAAAGGTTAGTCAAAAAGAACCTCTAAATGTACCTAGAGCCCTACCTGTAGCCGTGATCACTGACACAGACACTCACCACAGCACTTCACACACACCACACACTACAAACTTCACACCACAGAGCGCGAAGAAGAAGCCTTATTGTAAAATCTGTAGAAAATATGGACACAGCCCAGATAAGTGTTACTTTAATAAGAATAATCGCTCTAATGCCAAAAGTAAGGATAATAGTAAGGGAGTAAGTGACAGTGACAACAAGCCAAGTAATAAGTTCTGCATTATTCATAACAGTGTAACACATAACACAGATGAATGTAGAGTAACGTTGAATGCCAGAAATGAAGTAAATAACAGACGTGCAAATACAGGTGACGATTTTAACAAAAAAAAAACTTCAAATTAATCGCACCTAGTCAAATAAATATACTTGTTGCTGCTTTGGGTAAAGTGGATGTACTTTCACTTCCTTGTAACATAGAGAATACAAATATCTCATTAGCTGTGGATACAGGAGCTTGTGTCTCCTTACTTTCTGAAGTAACACTTAAACGGCTGTTAGAAGGAAACCCGCAGGAACGATGGACTCTCCAACCATCAGATTTAAATTTAACTGCCTTGTCTGGTAGTAAATTAATCATTAAAGGAATGATACAATTTCCTATTACACTTTCACAAACTAGTCCGAGACTAAAATGCATCTTTTATATCTGTGAAAATTTCAGTTTACCAACTGATGGCCTCTTGGGTTTAAAAGAATTGACAGAACATAACCTTGACATTGCCATCTCACTCCAGTCAATTATCTTTCAGGGTCAAGTGTATCCATGTTGTCCTCTGAGTCAGCAGCGGTGCACAGCTGTAGGCTTGGGGACTGCAGGGGTCAGTGACTCACAGAGTAGACTGGCAGGCACTGTCAAAAGTACGGTACATTTACCAAGTAAGGGGTTTGCTATCATAAAGGTGCAAGTGAAAAGTGATAATAACTATGAAGGGAATGAAATCATATCTTTAAGTGAAACATGTAGAATAAATAATATTGGTATGGAATCCATATTCTCTCTGATACAAAAAGACAACTTCATCGAAGCTCTAATTTTTAACAAGGTTGATCTGGCAGTGAACATTAAACCAGGTACTTACATAGGTGACTTTCTTGTGTTTCTTAAACCCATACAAGTGGAAAAAGAATCTCCTCCCTTAGCCAACATACACATTGTTGATGAATTACAACTTAGGCAAACTACTAAGGAATTATGTGAGCATGTAAAAGTAAATGATTTTCCTTCACATCGCACTCAGCTTTTACACACATTAGCAAATCACAGGTCGGCTATTGCCTTACCTGGTGAGCGGCTGGGGAAAACAACACTAGTTAAACATCACATAAAATTAACTGACACAGATCCAGTATATGTGAAAGCTTACAGATTACCTCATAGTCAGAGACAGATAATGAATAAAATGGTGGATGATATGTCAGCAGAAGGAATCATTGAATCTTCAAACAGTCCTTATAACAGCCCATTATTCTTAGTTACTAAGAAAACAGGTGATTTCCGTCCTGTTATTGATTTTAGGAAGATATATGAGAAAACTGTCAAGGATAGGTACCCATTACCTGTACTTAAAGATATCCTCATGGAGATTGGGGAAAATAACGGAGTCTTTAGTAGTCTTGACCTAATTAGTGGTTATTGGCAAGTAGAATTAGATGACCAATCCAAACCTATTACAGCTTTTAGCACCCCTAATGGTCATTGGCAATTTATAAGAATGCCCTTTGGATTATCCAATGCCCCCTTAACATTCCAAAGGATGATAAATACTATTTTCAGCGACATGACTCAAGACGTTGTTGCATACTTAGATGACTTAATTATTGTCAGAGTCTTACAACGACTGCAGGATGTTGGATTAAAGGTTAAACTGTCAAAATGTACATTCCTTAAGGCTGAAATAGAATTTTTGGGTCATAAAGTAAATAGTAAAGGAATTCACACTTTGGATTCCAAGATTAAAGCAGTAAAGGAATTCCCTCAACCTACTACAGTAAAGCAAATAAGGAGTTTCCTTGGATTATGTTCATACTACAGGTCATTCATAATGAATTTTGCTAAAATAGCCAGCCCACTAACAAGACTCCTAAAGAAAAATATCGAATTTAAGTGGTCACAAACAGAGCAAGATAGTTTTGATCAATTAAAACTTAAACTCACAACTGCTCCAATTTTAAGTTATCCAAACTATAACCTCCCATTTTCTCTCTGTACTGACGCATCACAGGAGGGTCTAGGTGCAGTGCTTATGCAGCATTCCACTGAGGGTCGTTGCAAGGTTTGTGCATATGCCAGTCGTGTTGTGAATGATGCAGAGAAGAAATATAGCGTCACAAACCTAGAGGCTATGGCGGTAGTTTGGGCCTTAAAGACCTTCAGGGAAATAATTCTGGGGTATCCTATCACCATATATACAGATCATCAACCTGTGTGTGGTCTCTTCAATGGTAAAAATTTGACAGGTCAGTTAGCCAGATGGTACTTAACAATCTCAGAATTTCAACCTACAATTAAATATCTTCCTGGGCGTTTTAATAGAGTTGCAGATGCTTTATCTCGCAATGTATCAGCTGCTGCTGTTATTCCCACTTATAGTGATGTAGACTTCAATGTGGAACTTGTTAAGACTGAACAAAAGAAAGACAAATTTTGGTCACGGGTCATTTATGCTTTGGTTTCAGGTGACGAGACTAACCTACCAGAGTTACCAATCCCACTAACACAGTTTGAGGTAATAGATGACACTTTGTTCAGGAAGCTTGAGAAACAAACTAACATTTTTTCACAGGTGGTAGTCCCTGATACACTAATTAAGACTGTACTAAAGCTTATGCATAATCATCCACAAGCCGGACATCCGGGAAGAGATCGCTGTATAGCAGAAACTAGACAAAAATATTATTGGTTCACTCTCCGCGCAGACGTGGAGAAACATATCAAGAATTGTGAATCATGTCATGCTCATAAAGGTAATACAATGGGCCCAGCCCCTATGTTAAATTACCCAATACCTGAACAACCATGGGATGTTGTTGGTATAGATATTCTAAGCTTACCAATGAGTTATCAAGGCTCCAAATATTGTCTTGTATGTGTAGACCATTTCTCACGTTATGTGGTCATTACTCCTTTGCAGACAAAGACAGCAGAAGAGGTTGCACACAAGCTCGTAACAAATTTACTTTGCCAGTACACCACTCCTAAGGTGATACTAACAGACAATGGTAAAGAATTTACTAATAATTTGTTACGTAACATATGTGATCAATATCATATAAAACAAACTTTTATTACAGCATATCATCCAGCCAGCAACGGTCTCACAGAAAGAGCAAATCGTAAAATACTTGAAGTTTTGCGACATGTGGCTAATCCTATGCAAGGATCATGGGAAGACTGGATATCCTTTACAGCTGCCTCCATTAACGGTTCCATAAATTCATCAGTGGGCAAGTCCCCGCATTATATCCTATATGGAACAGACAAAAGACTTCCATATGACATAATAACTGGAAATTCTCCTCCAGCATATAATATGGATGACTATTCCATTAGACAACTACAAGTGTTTAATAACATCCATAAGGAAGTCAGGAAACACCTAGAAGGTAGCAGGCAGGAGATGATGATCAAACAACATACTCAAGCTGTGAAGATAGATGTTGCTGTAGGGGAGAATGTCATGATAAAATCCCCAGAAAGAGTATCAAAGTTAACTCCAAAGTTTGTTGGTCCATATGAAATAATTGACATTGCCCATGGAAATAAAATAAAAATACAGGATATAAAAACGGGGAAGGTAGAAATAGTACATGTGGATAGGTGTAAAAAGATAAACTTAAATGAACCACCTATAACACACACAACACAATCACAAGAAATAATAAACTCCACTCCCATATCAAGTAAAAGAAATACATACAGACAAAAACTTAGGTCTGCAAAACAAACTAAATGATGACATTTATTTCAGATGGGGAACAAGACTCTATTACTGTTTTTGCTGGGCACAGCGCTTGTTACACTTGCCCAACAAATAGCAGTTCCAGCCCAAGTACTGAAGACAGGTGCTTTGGTTGAACATAGAGGAAAAGTCTTGATAGTGGAAGATTTAGTTACTGTACAACTGGAAGTTCACGGATTGCTTGATATGCCAGAGATAATCTATAACCTTGGACAGCATGTATCAGAATTACACAGACATGTAGAAGCTGTCACAACACAAGTAAATATTTTTTACAATAACCAGGATATGAATGCTAGTTCTGATGTTAAAACTAATCCACTTCTAGCCTACTTCTATAATAATACTAGACCTGTAAAAATGACTCTACAGTTACAAACTAACAGGGTAGATAGGCTAGTAACAATAATACATGATATGAAGTTATCATTTCCTGAAGAACCACATAAAGTGAGGCAATCTGCCCATGCTCGTCGTCAGAGACGTGGCCTTTTCAATTTCATGGGACTGTTAAGTAAACAATTGTTTGGCACAGCAATGGCCGACGATGTAACTGCATTAGGAAAGAAATTAGGAGAAGTAACCATTGCCTTGGGACAACAGAATAGAATAGTTATTCAAACCTACGAGGCTCTCCAACACCTAAAACAGAAAACTCATGAAATAATAGAAACAACTAACCAATTGACTTCTGTGGTAAACAAATTAATTGGAATAATACCTAACATTGAACAAATCCAATTAATTAGTGAGTACATAGCAGCCATTGAGATAGCTGTTAAGGAACTAAATGATTTAAATGAATTAGTAATAAGTGACCTAGTAGATGCTGGATTGGGTAGAGTGAATTCTAAGTTGTTACCTCTACGGCAGTTGCAAGCAGCAGTGGAAATAGCTATGAATACTTATAAGCTAACCCCCATATTTACCATATCTGACGTGGAATATTATTACCCCATCATTGGATCAATTCTAACTGAATCAAGTATCTTATTAAATATTCCTTTTAAGTCAAAAACGTCATTTAATATTTGGGAATTACGACCTTTTCCAATTAGAGTAAATAATACCCTGCTGGTTGTTGACAAGTCACGTCAGTACATAGTTGCATCTGAGGATTATACTGCCATAGACACCTTAGAAAAACATTCATTGGATGACTGTCTCACCTCGTACTTACACTTGTATGTATGTCCTGCGTATATGTTTACCTTCAGTTTAACAAACAAGGCACAGTGTGAACTTTCATTCATAATTCCTGAATCAACTCTCCCAACATCTTACTGCACTTTCAAAACTGTAAGTAATAATACTTCCTACCATGAGCACTTCGGTACTAACCACTACTACTATTTCCAAAAGAGAACAAGCGTGACATTAATTTGCAATGGTAAAGTCCAACACATTTGGGTGGATGGTTATTATATGGCACCTGACCATTGTGAGATTAGGAATGAACATTTCCTTAACTTACCTACTCATCACCATAAAGCATTTGTGTCTACACTTTCTACAGAGTTACAATCACTTAACCTTGTAGCAAACATCTCTTTAGATAAAATCACTATTGTTTCAGACAAAATAAAGTTCCTTCAGTATTTAAATGACTCAGAGTTTACCTCAACATTGGATGAATTGTTACCTGTACATCTCTCAAGAGAAGTTGTATTCCCTCTACACATCATACCTGCACTAACGTTGATTGTTTGTACTATTGTGTTTAGCTGGTGTATACGGAAGGTGTACGCTCGGTACCGACAATTATCGGCTCGCGAACGACAGAGACAAGTGTCAGAAGGTAATGAGGATACAAATGTATAGGTTAGTTACACACTCCTACACATTTAGATAGGATGTATTTTACCATAATATATATTGTACATGTTATAATCATTATTATCTGTAGACATAAAATAAAATAAAACTATCTACAGATTGCATGTGTTAAAATAAGAATATATATATTATGTATATGTGTAATATTCCTTCGAGGGCGAAGGATGGTAGTGGCCGAGCATTGTTCCGGTTAAACCTACATTTAAGAGGCTACTTATAATCACTTATACTCACTTACAAGAGTGAGTCACACATCGCATGATGCCGTGAAACTGCTAGCGTAGGCTTGGATACAAACCCTAGCTTACTGTGGGAACCATTAACACGTTAGCAGATAGTGACGACATAGGTCATGTGACCTACCAAGCGACGCCTTGTTCCCGCTCCTTCAGCCTCAGTTAGCTATTGATAACCATATACTCAACAAGGTTACCTTAGCATATAATCTCTCTCTATAAAGTTAGCTCAAGTCTAACCTAACCCCAACATATTGTGAAACTGTACTCACTCGGGTTATCAATAAATTGTGTAAGCTACAGAAGCTTGCTAAGTCTCCTACACCATATAATTATAGAAAACCATATAATTAATATCAAACTCCGAAGAGACGCCAAAGACAAAGACTAATAAAAAGACTAAGACCACGAACCAGTCGCCAGCTACACATCATCACTCACCATCAATCATCACGTGTCTGGAGTAAGTAAGGTCTTTCTTGCCCCAGAACATGCACACATTAATGTATCTATTAGCAAAACTTGGGGTAATCTATTAGTAGGTTAAACACACGTTTGGTCGTTAGGAGTGATCCCTCTTCCCTGTTCACCTGTGAGTTCAAAACAAACATAACTCAGTTAACAATTAATGCGAGTTGATTATCACTGGTAAAACGATCGCTTATTTTGACACTACTAATTTGTTTATTAACGTAGAATGTCAGGGTGCCAGGACTGATTCCACAGTCATTTTGTCAGAGTCCTCCCCAAACACACTTGTAAGGCTTCGTTATTTCCCAAAAGCTGATTATTCCTATTCACCAAAACTATCAATTGAGCATTTGTATTATTACAATAGCTGCATACTTCACTCATCAGATGCTTCCAATAAATCAGACACAAGTCATTTACACAGTTTAGTTTCTTTCGTTTGGGTGCTAACAAATCACAACGAACAACTGTGGAATTGGTCCTCACTCTCTGTCCGATTTCATTAGTATAGAGATAGGATAAGATAAGATGGTGTTTATTTCAGAGAGAGAGAGAGAGAGAGAGAGAGAGAGAGAGAGAGAGAGAGAGAGAGAGAGAGAGAGAGAGAGAGAGAATTACAGTTGACTTTAAAATTTCTATTACGAGAGAGAAAGTATTTAGCAATGAAGGAATTTTACTATGCATGTAATACATTGTAACCTGACTTACAAATAAAATACGAAATCAAAGGTGATCTCAAATTATGCTTACCAAAATATGATGGACAAAGAAAACAACCTATCTACCCGATCCTAGTTGGTAGAAAAACAATATAACAATCGTGGCAACGAGACGTGAGCTCAGTCAGAACGGCTGAGCAATGTTGCATGCCAAACATGATAACCATTAAGAAGAAATATTCACTGTTCAGGCTACGAACAACTTTACCTTAGCTTCACCTACTCATTGTGTAATATAGTTGTTAAATTTCCATAATAGCATTCCTCAACCACTCTGCCTGAGAGCTCATGACTCATTGGCACGAGCATAGATGTTTCCCGAAACTTCAACCCTGCAGTCCACATTCCTTCCACAACTACACAGCGCCATCTATGAAATGAACTTTGAGGCAGGGTCATGTTCACTACAGAGGGAGAGTGTTGACGATCCGTATAATTTTCGAGCACACACGCACACACACTGCTGCCACATCTACGATCTCTCGATACTGGGTGGCCCAGTCGGAACTGTAACAGACTGTACGTAACGGGTGCTGGCAATAGTGTATAATTATATGTTTGTTCGTATGTACTAATCATGCTTGAGGAGAGTTCGGATCATCAACTCTTCCATAGTGAACCTCTGTCAGAGTCTGAGTCATTGTTCATCCCATTGATGGCGGGGTAGTACGGAGTTGTGTGGGGCGTGACAACTTTGAAAATGGAGTGGTAATTCACAATGACGTGAAGAGCAGCATGCTGAGAAAAACCCACTTTTTTTTATAGACAGAAAGTATTTATTTTGGACGTTTCGGGGGCAACTATCTCCCTCTTCAGCAGTACAGAGTTGATTCAACTCTGCAGTGCTGAAGAGGGAGGTAGTTGCCCCCGAAACGTCCAGAATAAATACTTTCTGTCTATAAAAAAAGTGGGTTTTTCTCAGCAACTTGGAAAATATAGGCTGTCATTAACCAACTGAATAACATGAATATGATCATTTTTATTTACTATAAATTTTGTTAGTTGGTAAAGGTAAAGTTAACTGTATGGAGTATGGCTCTCATGTGTGTGGTGGCTCAACATTCACAACACTACTGGACAAGGTGGAGTCAAAGGCCTTTTGTCTCATCAACTCTCCTCCTCTTACTGATTCACTACAACCTCTCTCTCTTCACCGCAATGTTGCATCACTTTCTCTCTTCTATCGCTATTACAATGGACATTGCTCTTTTGAACTCTTTCAATGTATGCTTCCTCCCATCTGGAAAGTATGCAAAACTCATCAAGCCTCTCGTTCACTCCCCTCCCTAATGCAAGAGTTAACCGGTACTCTCAGTCTCTCATATACACAACTGGTCAACTCTGGAACACTCTAGCTTCATCCATCTTTCCACCTTACTACGATTTATGTTCCTTCAAACGCAATGTGTCTAGGCATCTCGAACGAAATTGGACATGATTTTGGACACTCTGACTGAACTATCGCAGATGAAGACAGTGAGCAGACTCATAGCCTTTGGTCCTCATCTTTTTTAGTATAGCAAAAATAATAATAATAAAAAAAATTCTCACATCTTTCACCCCATTACTCTCAGTTAGTCAGAACTTCTCTTAGACCAAACTCTCCTGTCTCTCCCATACTGCCTGCTGGACGTACTCTTATATGCTCCGTAATCTGAATATAGATATAATGGTTGCAGATGTCCCCCCAGGCCCCCTCAGTGGATGCTACCAACACCTGAATTGAGCTTCACACCTACTTCCAAGTCTACTACACTTAGTAACAGTGATGTCATTTATCACAGATCCATACTGCTTCTACACTGATGGCTCATTGCAAGTAGATGGTGCAGCAGGCTTTGCCGTTTTCTCACCTGACTTGGAGTCACCTTCAGGGGGCTGGGTTGGCCGTCGTCTCTGTAACCACTCTAGCTCAACATTGTGTGAACTGTATGCCCGTCTAGATGCTGTTAGTCTTGTTTGTCAACGTGGAGTAAATGCTGCCATCTTTTGTGACTCCAAACCTGCCCTTCATTCCCTCTCTAGTGTTCAGCCCAAACACTCTACTGTAGTGTTGTTCAGCAGATTTTGTAGTATTTGGCCGTATTGCATCATCATAACTAGGCTGTCAAGTTTTTATGGGTGCCATCTCATGTAGGCTTATGTCACAATAGTAAAGTTGACAGACTCGCGAAGGAAGCCTGCCAGCTGCCTCCTCGTATTACTTGACTTCTCTCTCCCTGACATGTTACCTCTCTAGAGTCCGCTCCGCCGCTCTCCTCCCTGTACGGTGACACAGGGATGCAGAGAGGCCCTTCAGCACCTCCATCACCTATTACAAGTCTGTCTGCCATCACAAATATTTCTACCATCGTCGAGGCCTCATGGTTCGGAGGCACAATGTAGTCTCTGCTCGTTTGAGGCTTGGCTACCGGCCACCGTGGCAGGTTGCTGGGATGAAGGGCGAGCCTCCCTTCACTGAGTGTCGCTTGTGTCGGGCGCCTCGTGCTAACACTATAGAGCACTATTGCCTGGCCTGTCCCACTGTCCGACACTTGCTGCCTCAGGACCAGCCGCTTGATGTAGTATGTCGACACATGCTGAACCATCGGGTTTTGGAGGAACTTCTGGTACGCCACCCTCGTTTTGGTGGATTTAAGTAGGTTATAATTTAAATATTTGTCTGAATTCTCGTGTTTCATTTTATTTTGTTTTCGTGATGTGTGTGTGTTTGTGTGTGTGTGTGTGTGTGTGTGTGTGTGTGTGTGTGTGTGTGTATTCATTGGATTTTCATGGGTCCCGCCTACCCTTATGTTTTGTTGTCTGTCTTTGATTGACGCCACGGCGCAATGAATTATAATAATAATAAAAAAATTCCATTTGTCTTCTTTCTCTCCCCGCTCCCCCTCCCCCGTCCCAGCACTTCTCTAATTTCCCACCTCACTCTCCTTTTCACCACTTTTATCATCATTCTGCAATCCAATATTGTGAAAACAGGACCTGAAAAGAAATTATGTGATATTTTGTAAACAAATTTATTCCATGCAATATGACAGGACTAATTATTACCTTGATAAAGTCATATGAGATTAATGTCTAGGCCAAACTTATATACGCCAGCACAAGTGAACCAATCACCAGTTTCGAATTCGAGAAAACGAGATAATTTCATGCACCCATAATGTATCAGAGTATCTCTCCCCAACCCAACCATTCTTGCCATCTCACTCGCTAGTGAGTGGTTCGCGTCATGATCACATGTGGTTCGGGATTCAAATTTCTAGCAGCTCTTTGGCAGCATTGAGCGGTAAACGCGGAAGTGGAACCAACTGAACCAATTGCTCCCACAGAATGTAAAGATGCACCCTGGCCTTCACTATACCAAGCTTCCCTCTAAAGCAACTCTTCCTACGGCTCCACAAGTTGCACTAAGGATGGCCAAATGAGCTACGAATATATATTATTGCAATACATATTTTTTAATATATTCATATCATAATATTATATAAATATATAACCTCAAGTTGTGTGTCGTTGAAGGAGAGGGGATAGTCATCAGGAAGATTAGTATGAGTTGAAAGATGGAGGAACTGTGTTTTAGAGGCATTAAAAACAACAAGGTTCTCTTTGTCCCAGTGAGAGATGAGGGAAATATCAGAAGTCAGGCGTGCTACTGCATCATCACGTGATGTGGAGAGGAGCTGCTGGGATGGGCGGTTGTCAAAGTGAGTGGAGTAATGTAGGGTGGAATCATCGGCATAGGAGTGGATAGGGGAAGATGTAAAGGTAAGAAGGTCATTAATGAACAGGAGAAAGAGGATGGGTGATAGAACAGAACCCTGAGGAACACCACTACTAATAGACTTGGAAGAAGAACAGTGACCATCTACACCAGCAGCTATAGAACGGCCAGAAGGGAAATCAGAGATAAAGGTGCAGAGAGAGGGATAGAAACCGAATGAGGGCAGTTTGGAGATTAAAGCTTTGTGCCAGACTCTATCAAAAGCTTTGGATATGTCGAGGGCAACTTTAAAAGTTTCACCAAAGTTCCGAAAAGAGGATGACCATGAATCAGAAAGGAGGGATAGAAGATCGTCAGTAGAGCATACTTGACGGAAACCATACTCACGATCTGAAAGAAGGTCGTGACAAGTAAGGGGCTTATGAATTTTGGAATTAAGAATAGATTCAAAGACTTTAGATAGACATGAGGTCAAAGCATTGGGGCGATAGTTGGAGGGTTGTGAGCGGTCTCCTTTCTTCGGTACAGGTTGGATCAGAGCAAACTTCCAGCTAGAAGGAAAAGTGTTAGATGGTAGAAATAGACGGAACAGTTTTCCTAGGCAGGGTGTCAGCACAGAAGCACAGTTCTTGAGAACAACAGGAGGAATTCCATCAGGTCCGTACGCCTTCCAAGTGTTATAGAGGGCAGAAAATACTTCCTTTGAAGAGATTCTGATGACACGGCATAAGTATGTCAGAGGGGGGAGGAGTTGGAGGAATAGAGCTGGAATCGTCCAGTGTTGATTTTTAGCCAAAGGTTTGAGAGAAGAGTTCAGCTTTATCAGCAACATTTCCATCAGGAAGGATGAGAGGAGGGAAAGAGGAAGAAATAAAGTTACTGGAGAGATTTTTGGCTAGATGCCAGAAAGAACGAGAAGTGGAAGAGTTTGACAGGTCATTGCACTTGGCACGGATGAAGGATTTTTTGGCTATTCGGAGAACAGATTTGGCACGATATACAGGGCAGTGATATACAGAGCACGAGATTCATCAGTTTGAAGGCGTCTGAAAGCTTCCTCCTTGTTGTGGACAGCAGTAGAACAAGCATGATTAAACCAAGAGTTTCGTGAATTAGTAAGAGGAAAAGAATATGGAATGTATGCCTCCATGCCCGAGAGGATCACCTCTGTGATGCGTGCAGCACACTCAGAGGGACCCCGGCCATGGAAGCAAAAATCATTCCATGGAAAATCTTGAAAGTATTGCCTCAGATCATCCCAGTTGGCGGCACTGTAGTGCCACAGACGCCGCTTCCTGGGAGGATCCAGAGGTCTTACTGGAGCGATAGGACAGGATACTGAAATAAGATTGTGATCGAAGGAGCCCAAAGAGATAGTAAAGTTCAACAGTATAAGCAGAAGGATGAGAGGTTAGGAATAAGTCAAGGATATTGGGCTGATCTCCAAGGCGGTCTGGAGTATGGGTAGGGTACTGAATTAGCTGCTCTAGGTCGTTGAGGATAGAAAAGGTGAAAGCTTGTTCAACAGGTGAATCAGTGAAGGGAGATCAAAGCCAAAGGCGGTGGTGAACGTTGAAATCTCCTAAAATGGAGATTTATGAGAACTTAGAATGGGATAGAATGTGTTCCACTTTTGAGGTAAGATAGTCAAAGAATTTTAGATAGTCAGTAGAGTTAGGAGAGAGATCTACAGCACAAATGTAATTAGTTTGAGAGTAACAGGTTAGCCGAAGCCAGAGGGTTGAGGATTCAGAAGAGTCGAGTTCAGGAACACGCGAACAAGTGAGGTCGTTGCGTACGTATGTGCAACAGCCGCCTTTGGCACGAAACTGAGGATAGAGAAAGTAAAAGGAGACAGAGTAGGAATTACTGTCAGCTGATGCTGAGATCTGGGTCTCAGTGAGGAAAAGAAAATGAGGTTTAGTGGAGAAGAGGTGGTGTTCAACAGAAGAGAAGTTAGAGGAGAGACAACGAATGTTGCAAAAGTTGATAAAGAGTGAGTCAGACAATGGTCCAGGGCATCTCGGGGGATCGTCAACAAAGGGTCCAGACTGAGGGGAGTTTATTGACCCGTCCCCAGGGGCCTCCGATGCTTGATTTTTAATTCCATTCATAGTTATAAATTTGGGGGGGATATTATTTGGACAAAGGGTGTGGTGTGTAGCGTGTTTGTATATATTGTGTAATTAGAAAGAGAGTGATGTCTTTGGGAGTATGTTGGACTACTCTCGGTGAATGTGAGACACGATAAAGATAAGCAAAGGTGGACAGACAGGTGAAACTGGAGTTCCAACCCTCCCTATCGCCCGTCCGGCGTCCACCCTAGGAGTACTGCCCTGTTTGGCTGGTGTCTCCAGCCTCCTCCTCTTGGAGGCGCTTGACAGTGAAGCAAGTAACATTAGAGTAAATTCTCTCGACTAATGGGGGAAGATGCAACTCACGCTGCATATTCACTATCCTGGTCGACATTTGACAGCCGAGAATTATTCTCGTTGCTCTATTCTGAAATTTTTCTAAAGATTCCATAGTAGCCCTAGGAAGTTGAATCAAAGCAGGGGAAAGACAATCAACAACTGAACGGATAAAAGCCCTATAGATGGTCCTTGCTGCTGGGATGGAGATGCCCGAGGAGTTGTTAGTGAGCCATTGAAGTGGTGTAAGGCGGCGCTGAAGATGACCCAACAAGTCCTGGGCAAAGGGATGGCCTTGAGGTCTGGCAGGGACAATCGGCCAAATATTGACTGGTACGTCCAGGTAGTGGTACTGGGAACACATGGGAATGACAGTTCCTCCAATGGTGAATAATGGCCGAGCTTGAGGAAGGCGGCAGGTGAATAATTTGCTCTTATCTGGGGAGACAATAATGCCACACTGAGAGGAGGCCACAGAGAAGGAGTCAAGAAACCGCTGGAGATCCCTTGGCGAGGTAAAATGAACACAGATATCGTCAGCATAGCACGTAATTGTAGTTCCAGGAATATCAGGGAGAGAAGTAACCAACCGATGCATCAGAATATTAAATAAAAATGGGCTGAGAACGCCCTTGAGGTGTACCAAGATGAAAACTGCACAAAGGAATGAGCGCACCACTGAAAAACACACGGGAGGTCCTGTTACTCAGGTAGCCTCGAATCCACCATAGTAGATTACCCTTTGTCCCAAAGTCAACCAGTTGATCCAAAATGACATATCTATTAGCAACATCAAAGGCACTTCGAATGTCAATGAAACCCACCACACTGTCCCTGGAGAGGCGAGAGTACAGGTCGACTAGGCAGTAGTGTGTGCTCCGCTGGAGAAGAAAACCAAACAGCCATGGAGAAAGGCGATCCTGCAGTCGGTACATGAGATAATTAAGTAAGATTCTCTCCATAACCTTACAAAAAGAGGAAGTAAGGAAACTAGGCCTGAATTTCGCAGTGCCGGGCTTAGGGATGCTTATGATGCTGCTGGTCCAGGCTCGTGGTTCACAACCGTCACGAAGACAAAGATTGTGCAGTCAAAGTAGAGGGTTCCCAGGAACTTGTTGAAGTAGGTGCAGCACAGCATAAGTAATATCATCACCAGGGGAAGAAGCTCTACCCCGAGAGAGAACACGGCACAACTCCTCCTCAGTTATCTGTTTTACATCATCGTCATCATCTTGTAACAGAGCAGACACCAGACGTAGCCGATGGACAGCAGCACGGGAAGCGAGTGCATCTTGTACGTGAATGGGTAGACTGGCTGGGGTAGATTGTTCTGACCAGGCATTGACAAGTTGTTGGGCATGGGCGGCGGGAGTGTGATGACAGGTAGTGGCCGGCGTGTTTTCAACAACCCGACGGATGAGGTGCCACATACAAGCCACACTCGTTTGCTGGTTGATGTTGTCTGTGAACAGCTGCCAAAACTCAATGTGAGCACAATTCTGCAGGGCGACTAAAGTGTCCCTAGACATCTGGTAACGAGGTCAGGAGTTGGGTTAGTTAGAAACAATAGGCCATCACGTTCAGCCTCCTCTTTCGCCTCCTGTATACGTGCATCAAGCGTCCATGAGTGGGTAGTATGAAAATGTTGTAGGTGTGGCCGGAAGATGTATAGCCTATAAAAGTCATGAGTAGCAGATATAAGATCAGAGTACAACTGTTCAGGTGAAGATGTGTCATATGTAGGGAATACAAGGGCCATAAATTAGATGTAGGTCGGGCATATTTAGGGAGCACAGCAATATGTAAACGAGTGACTGAAGCACTTGACCCAGCCGGTAGAGAATAATGAAACTGAAGAGCGATGTCATCAGACGAGAGAATGTAATCCAGAGTACCTCCCCAGCAATGAGTGGCACCGCCAGTGTCCCAGCGTGTCAGATGATGCTTGCGGATGTATGAAAGGAGACGAACACCTTTACGATTAAGAGAACCAGAACCATCACCCAAGTCAGAATGACGAGCATTAAAATCTCCCATATACACCATACCATGCACTGTTGGAGAAGGAAGAGCCTCAAGAGTGAGTCTAGCTGGGGCAGAATAGACATTACATAATTGGAGTACTCCATCCCCAGGTAGAACCTCAAATAGCTGAAAGGTCATGTCAGGATCAGAGGAGGTACGGTGAAGGTGATATGGCAAGGAACTATGTATGTAAGTTAGGAGACCATTCCTTACTAGATGAACATATGGCACATAACCTGAGAGGGGAGGAGCTTGCCCAGCATTGAACGGCCGTCCTGGAATCACTTCCTGGAGAAAAATAACACTGGGATGATGACGAAATATATAGGTCTTGAGTTGAGTGAGCTTAGCATAACTGGTGATTCCAAATATGTTCCAGGAGATGACATCCAGCTGGCAATCACTAGCGAACTCTGTGTTTGGAGGTAGAAGTCCGGGGAGTGGGGGCAGATGAGTGACCTGGAGAAGAAGATGGAGCAGGAGAAGGGACGGACTCGAAAAGCTTTTCAGGGCTATTGATTGATTAATTAATAGATGCCCCTATGCATCTGGCAGCGCAACAGCTAGGGTCATATACCGCCCATCATAATATTGAATTCTAAGGATTTTGAAAATGGTCATCATTACTTAAATATGTACACACATTAGTTAGGCTTCACTACCCCGAAAGGGATACGCAGCATGATTAGGATATATAAACTAAAAGGTACATTTTTACAAAAAAAAAAAAAAACGATTACCTTAAGTAAAACGTATAAATCAAAATTATAAATATTGAACTATCTAAGAAGCCATAAATATCATAAAATTAACAATTTGTGGAGGAGACCAGCCTCCTCCACATGGAGAGGGTGTTCCCTCCCACACTACAAGCCTCCTCCCCAAGGACCTGTAAGAGACAGTAAGAACCGTCACCGACCCGGTACTTGGTCCCTACTATGACGAAGGTCCCCAAGGCTGGGACACTTGACAAGAAAATGCCGCTCTGTCAGAGGGACCAGACAATCATCATAGTAGGGAGGGGGTGCCCTCTCCATTAAAAAGCCATGAGTCAATGGTGTGTGGCCAATGCGGTTACGGGCAAGAGCTGTCTCCTACCTGCGGGATAGGCCGCTGTAGGTCCACAAACCCAGGTGCTGGCGGATGCTGCGGAGCTTGTTAGCCCCGAAAAAATATGGACAAGCCATTTGAGAATGGCCAACACCAGGGGATGGAAAGAGTTAAAATTGCCCAAGGCCTGGAAGGCACTACAGGAATCTCTAAAAATAGTAAATGAAGCCTGCGGGAGAGCTCGGCAGTAAAAATGGACAAGACAGAAGGGAGCCTGTCACATAGCAAGAATGTCCTCTTCCGATAATTCATACATGTCCGCCCTGTATATACGCCCCTTGCTATAATTAAATATTCAATATGGTTTGATGGAATAAAAAATGCCATCAGAAGGACAGGGGGGTTGAGGAGCATCATTGCCTGTGTAAGATCATTGGCTCTGATTAAAATACCCTTACCGTATTTTTTAATGTGGCCCATCAGTAGTAATCCATTTTTTTTTTTCCAGATAACTAGAAGCATGGATCAGGTTACCACGCCCCTCCCAGTAGTAAGCCACAAACCAACAGGGTGTAGGAATGCGACGCTCCTTAGGGACATGCTCTACAGAATCATCGAAGATATTAGGGCAGTAGTCATTGTCAGTGTCAACTACATTTATGGACTGCATCATCTGTATCTTTCAGTTAGTATCCCCCACAGACTGAGAATCTTTTGCCTCAAAAGCTGCTTTGGCAGCAGCATTTGTATTAAAAGTAATATAGCACTGATTAGATCTGCAGTCACTGTCTTAGGTGATTCCAAAACACTTAAAAATGAAGTGGATAGCGCCATAGAAAAGGGATGCAAGCACGTTTGTCAACATTAACGTGTCTAAACCGCTAGCTGGGTTTGTCGACACAACACCCGACCTGTTGGGTCTTCTCTTATTTGCAGTTTCCTCATATCACCACGAACAAAGAGTGACGTTTCGAGGGCCAGATCGACCACCGCTCGATGAAGAGAAAGGGGCTTTTCGTTATTCATATAATATTATTATTATTAGAATGGTTCCAGGAGCCAAGAGCTACTACCGACCGGTAGATGATGGGACCGAGCGCTGGTCGCCATGGGCGGTGTACTTCGTCCCCCAAGGGGCCACTCGTTTTAAAAAGCAGCCCCAATGGCTCAAAAGTTTGCCCACGACGGTGCTGAGACCCCCTTCCCCAACATCTTCCAGCCCAGACACCCAACCATCCAACACAGGACGGCCCGTAGAGGGCGGTCCCTCTGGAGGGCAGCACTGTTGGCTTGTATTGACAGCCTAGTGCATGGGAACCATTTAGTCTGGTCTGTCACTGGCGACCAGACTAGCATGGGAAGCCCTCTCTCCCCGAAATCGGGTCAGAGCAAGGGCTGGAGCCCCTTCTAGTCTAGCTCGCCAGGTCTCAGAGACACAAAAAGATCAAAGGAAATCTCAATTGGAGGTGGGTCGGGAAGATTCCAGAAAACAATAATACAGCTAATGGGGGAACCATCTTGGAGAAAATGACGGGCAGAGTACGCACCAGGGTATCCCTCAGCAAGTTTCGGGACAACATCAATAGAAAAATGGGTGAGGATGTAGCTGGGGAACTTACGAGGCCTCTCGGGTGAGTCGTCAAGAATGAGAGGCAGAGACAAAAATTCACTAGCCTTGACTCTATCAATGATGTCCTGACGCTTCCTAAAGATGTAGACAAACAGGGAGGTGACAGCAGCAATCTTGACTTCAGCTAGTTCACGCTGCAGTTTGAAAGCCCTGCTGACATCAGACAACCAACGCAGCTTTGTGTCCGTAGAAGGGTTCCCAGGGAAGGAGAGCTTGACATAGTCATCTCTCGGGGGAAAAGCAGGAAGGTTAGACGACGGCAAGGAGTGGGTATATAAGGAAGAAATACCAGGGTGAGGCAGAGAAGGTACGACGTGCAAAGCTGACAGCCGGAGGTGTACAGTACACACCATTAGAATTCTGCGAGGAGTCGGACGAAGCGTCAATGGGTCGCTTGGTAGAGGTTGAGGATGTGGATGGCTGGAACCTGAGCTGCAGCGTGACCGAGGAGAGGAGGGGAGGGTTGTGCAAGGGCCGCTCAGGCCAGTGATCCTCGATAGGAGACTCATCTTCCTCCGACATGGCTAAGTCCGCCTCCAAGTAGGAATTCACGCTCTCCATCAGGCCAGGCAAGGCCTAGATGGGAAGTGAACAACTGAACACACAATCAGCCAAGGACACACACACACACAAAGAGAACCACAACAAAACAGAACACAGAATCACAATAGACAAATAACACCAAAAACACCACCGAAATAACAGCACAAACAAGAATAAACAAACAACACAAACAACAATGCAGGCAGAGCACCAGGAGAACGTCCACACTCATCCAAGGTTGGAGCGAGGCTCTTACCGATATCTGCTACTGTGTAATGAAAATAGACAGGTAACCTCATAGGTAACCTCATTCTCCCTCAAGGCATACAAATATTTTATATGTATACTGTTAACCAGATTGGTGTAAGGAAAAAACACTCATGTTGGTGTTGTGTAATCAAATAATAATAATGATATGAAGTTATAACCCCGCCATCTATGGGATGAACTTTCTCTCCACTACTCCCTCTCTCTCTCCACTGCTCCCTCTCTACCTGCCATGCGCCCTCCATCCTCCTCTATTTCTATTGTTCCCTTCCTCCCTCTCTTCCCTCATTCCCTCAACATATCCTTCAACTCTCTCTATCTGTCATTCTCCCTTCATATTTCCACATACTCACACTCTCTTTTATCCTAATCACTCTCATACTCCAACCTTTTTACCTCGTATTGAGGTCGAATTTCTTTCGTATTTATTGCTTTTATCTATGAGTAGCGTTTCGTAACGTGTACCTTATACTATCTAGTGGTTAATTAATTTTTTTTCTGACTCATACTGTATATACTTCTTAGCGATATGAGAGTCTGATGGGTCATGAAATCAAATAGTTTGTTTATCACTTGGGTGGACTCAACATTCCTCCTAGTCCTTATACTTTCCATCATTCCAGTCTAACGACAGGTTGGAATCTGTTTAGCCTTGCCCATTTATTTCTTAAAATAACGGTCTGCAACCCAGCCTTCCCAATAATGCTAACATCCGTTTATTTTAATTCCTGATACAGCAAGAAAGTGTTAATGGAGAAAAGCTCCTTCACAAATATAATTATTCATGTTGGACTGTGTGAACGAAGGTTAAAACTATGAATTTATTTTATTCGTATACTGTAGGGGACTTGGTATTAGTTTATTACAGTTGTAGCAAAACGCAGTGGTATCAATATAGTGTTAGGCACTGTCATATGTTTCTTGTTTTTTTCTTAAAATGTATATACTATGTTATTCCTAATTTCATTGCAATTTATTTCTTGAGTTTTACACTTGTTTTTTTATTGGCTTCAAATTTTTTTTACACATTAATTTGGTAATTGAGTAATACATTTTTTTTTTTTATGATGCTAAGATGAAACGGAGGGCAGGCACGGTCTGACCAGAGGTGGTTGAATCACATTAAATTTTGTTGTCGACTTTGTTCGGCTGTATGAATCTTTCGAATATCTAAGGTTGAAGCCTAAGGATTCATATTCATTTTAATACTATTCTCTGTCCTTGGCTGCCGTCAATACCCTGCGTGATAAGCAAAAGTTTTTCGGAATAGAATACAAGAGAACTATATACACATTTGTAGGATCATACGCACACCCACACACTAGGAGAGAGAGAGAGAGAGAGAGAGAGAGAGAGAGAGAGAGAGAGTACGGAAAGAGAAGTAGGGGGCAAAGGGTTTGAGATTAAGATTAAGTATTGTTTTGTTTTGCGTCGAGTTAGGTAACTAGGATCACACAGCCACGCCGAAGTCGCCGATAATAATACAGAACGGGTTAGAGAGGTGGGACAACAAGCACGTAGAAAATATTAGGAGAGGAATAGTGGAGGGAGGGAGTCTAGGGAGAGAGAAAGAAAGAGGGAGAGAAGGAGCAGGGAGAGAGAGAGAGGGAAAGAGGGAGGGAAGGAGCAGGGGGGAGAGAGAAAAAGGAGGGAGGGAAGGAGCAGGGTGGAGAGAGAGAGAAAAGGAGGGAGGAAAGGAGCAGGGAGGAGAGAGAGAGGGAAGGAGCAGGGGGAAGAGAGAGAGAGGGATGGAGAGCAGGAGTGGGATGGGAAAGGAAGACTTCTTTTAAATAATAGTTAACACATAAAAGTAATAGAGTAAATAAAACAATAAAAGCAAGTAAATAGCTACAGGTAATTGAAAAGACAGCGAGGAAAGGAAACAGAAGATATCGTACATCTGGACATGGGTTCAGTGATACCAGATCAAATATTGTTAAGGAGAACCTGAGGTGTTCAGGAACCCTTGTGGGCACTAGTACTGTACAGCCCGAACAAACATATACACTATTACCAGAACCGGTTACCCACCTTTGGCTGTCATTTTCTCGTATTCGAATGGATGCATTTTTTCTCCTCACCACTTACTTTCATTCATCCATTAATTTGTTGACTTGTTTCTACTTTCGCACTTCAATACAAGGCATAAAACCACCTTGAAATTATGCACTAACTAGTTAAATGACCAACAAGGTTGATATAACTGCCGTCTAGCCATCACCGCATTGCTCTCACGCTGAGAGTGACCTTACTTGAACACGTCATATCTGAACTCGTTCTATCTCCACAACCATAGGAATAAATATTTGAGATTAGACTCCATGGAAACAGGAAGAGTTGATGGCGAATACAAGAGAACACGTAAGTTCTTAGGCATTTTGTAGGAATATGGATAATACGAAATAGAGCAATGTTTCGAAATAGGTGGTTATTGGCTCGTTCCAAGCTGCAGTGAAGTGTTGGAGTCAAAACGAGTCAATAAATGAATGCTCAAGTTATAGAGGGAGCGCGATAGAGGTCACCGATTCGGTTGCGGCATAAAATTCTTGTGAGACTCAGCCATCATGACACTCAGAAATGCATTGAGTGAACTACGCATTTCAGCCCACACACAGTCAGCTATATCCAAGGCACAAAAAATCCTCCCCACGATGGTGATATTGGTATGAAATGGTAAAATCAGGTGTTCCTGCTATCCGAAAATTGTCAGAAGAGTCACCCAGGCTTCCCTGGAAGAGTGAGAAATCTTCCCACTCGGAACAAAAGGGTTAATTACTTGTATTAGGACTGGTTGAGAATTAAAGGTATGTGTGATACTTGAAATAAATGGACAAATTTGATGTGCTTCCTCTAAAATATGACTTTTTAATGAACATTTATCTGCACAGAGGTCATATACATATTCATGTAAAGATTTTCTCCCCGAGGTTACTATCATATGCATTGGTGCTGGGGCATTCCACCTATTTTAGCTCGCATTATCTGTCTCAGCTAAATATTTATGAAATTCTGTCTATTCTGATTTGCTATCACATGTAGACATGCATATACACACATGCTCAAAGAGTGGTCTCCCCCATACACACACACTAACCTCTTTCTCTGTCTCAAACACACATACACACACACACACACACCTCTCTGTTGAGAATCCCCATCAAACCAGTCCAGGTACCATTGGCCAGCTTCTTGCCACCCTCACCACGTGGCACAGCCAGATACGTCAGGCTGGAAGAGCAACAAGTAAGAACGTAAGGAGTAGCCTACAATGAAATATGGTAGAAGAAACGGCATTAAAAATTAATCTACTATATCAAGACAGATTCTGTTCTGATGTTGCTTCACTTCCCCAGAATAGTTACAATAATCGTATTTGATCCATAAAATTCCATTAAGTGTATGAAATGAAAAAAAAAAAGTTAATTATTTCACTCTTACACTTCGTTTGGCGTCTTTTTCTAGGGCTTATCCTCGCAATGATATCGTTGCAGAGAAAGGGTCAGAACTGTTCACAGCAGATGGTTCTATTAATAATGTAGGGATGGATACGGTCCAGTCACGGGAAGCTTTGCTTTGCTCACAATCCTATGGTCACGGGCCGATTGACTGATTGATTAATTTTGATGCAACTAAGCATCTGGCGGCGCAACAGCTAAGGTCATATACGCCCAACATAAAATTGTCATCTACATAATTAATAAAACATCAACACCCGAAAGGGATTGGCACCATGATTAAAAGACACACAAACCAAAAAGCACATTATCACTAAAAGAACCCGTCGACATAATTGATTGATTGATTGATTTATTGATGCCATTAGGCATCTGGCAGCGCAACAACAATGGTCATATACCGCCCAACATATAAAGGTCATCTACATCATTAATAAAATATGTACAAAAATTAAATAATTTTCACTACCTCAAAATGGAGAAGCAGCATGAATAAAACCCATGTCTTCCAAAAGATCATATATTAACGAAATAACCTATTTAAGTTAGATATATACAAGAATTGAAATATTAACGAAAGAAACATTAAACTTTAACTACCTAAAAATTAATAGCCATAAATACAATAAAATTCACAATTTGTGGAGAAGGCCAGCCTCCTCCACATAGGAGAGGGTGTTCCCTCCCACACAACAAGCCTCCTCCCCGAGCACCTGGAAGAGACTGTAAGAACCGTCACCCTTCCGGTACTCGGAGAGGTGCCTACGACGAAGGTCCCCAAGGCTGGGACACTCGACAATAAGATGCCGTACTGTCAAAGGGACCAGACAATCATCACAGTATGGAGGGTGAGCCCTCTCCATTAAAAAGCCATGAGTCAATAATGTGTGGCCAATGCGGAGACGGACAAGAGCCGTCTCCCACCGGCGGGACAGGCCACTGTAGCTCCACAATCCAAGGCGCTGGCGGATGTCACGGAGCTTGTTAGCCCCGATGGCGTCCCATCTGTCCTGCCAGCAGGAACGAACGGTAGCATCTATGTAGGGTCGAAGTTCCACTGCAGGAACAGGATGATGCCTGGCAGGAGGCCGAGAATTGGAAACCGCAGCCTTAGCCAGGGCGTCAGGAGGACAAGCCACTCAAGAATGGCCAACACCAGGGGATGGGAAGAGTTAAAATTGCACAAGGCCTGCAAGGCACTACAGGAATCGCTAAAAATAGTAAACGAAGGCTGAGGGAGAGTAAAAATCACTTGGAGGGCATATAAAATGGCCGAGAGCTCAGCAGTAAAAATTGACATGACAGAAGGGAGCCTGCCGCCATGGCAAAAGTCAGGAAAGACAACTCCAAAGCCAACTCCAGCATCAGACTTTGACCCATCAGTGTACACAGGGAGGGACTCCCTGTGTGAACGCATGTTCTAAAAAGAGGGAACAAGCCACTGGAGGAGGAAGAGATTCCTTCTTGTCTGTAAAGCAGGTGCAGGGGAAAACTTCTGGAAGAAACCATGGAGCCACCCTGGGGACCCTCACAGGACAAATCTGGAAGTCATCAATGCCCATCTCCTCCATAGCCTTCCTGACCTGGAAGTCAAAGGGCCATGGTGTACAAGAATGTAAAAGGTAGTACCGAGACATGATATCAGATGACACCGCCAAGCAGGGAAGGGAGTCAGGAAGTCAATGTAATCGATGCCAACAACGAACCATCAAGGACTGGCGACAGAGATCAAGAGGTGGCTCATTAGCGTCCACCAGGAGACTGGGGATTGGGGACGACCTGAAGGCTCCGGTCGCCAGACGTACTCCAGCATGATGAACAGGGTCTAAAACTCTGAGATGGGCATCGGTGGCAGAAGAGTACACCTCACACCCATAGTCGAGTTTTGACCTAATAAGAACATGGTATAGGCGGAGGAGGGTGGCCTGATCAGCCCCCCAGGGCGTATAGGTTAAGAGCCTTGAGGCAAGAGACTTTAAGTGTACGTAAGTGGGGAACCCAAGTCAAACGTTTGTTAAAAATGAGACCCAAAAAGCGAGGCTCCTCGACACAACGTATCCGATGACCATACATGAATAAATCCAGATCGGGGTGGACGCCTCGGATGCGGCAGAAGTGCATAGCAACTGTCTTGGAAGGAGAAAATCGAAACCCATGAGAACCAGTCCAATGTGACACCCTGTCAAGGGCAAGCTGCATGCGCCGCTCCCCCACTGATATACGGGGAGCAGCAAACCAGACTGCTAGGTCGTCAACGTACATCGAGTTAGCTATACCATCTGGAAGGGATGAGGCAATGGCATTAATTGCTACTGCAAACAATGTGACACTGAGGACGCTTCCCTGGGGGTTGCCCTCCTCCTGTGCAACAGATGCTGAGTGGGTTGTACCATCCCTCACAGAAAAACTACGACCACTGAGAAACTCCTTAAGAAAGCGTGGAAAGCGACCACGCAGGCCATATAAATGGAGTTGCTGCAAGATGCCATATTGCCATGTAGTGTCATACACTTTCTCTAAATCAAAGAATACACAGACAAGGTGTTGATGTCGTGCGAAGGCCTAACATGCAGCAGCTTCCAACCTGACCAGAACATCTGGAAGATATCCTGCTCAAGGAGGTACATCTTACATTGGCAAGAACGCAAGGGGTGAGCATCTCTGCAGTAAAAGCAGTAACTCTCTGACCAACTCTCAGAAGTAAGATGCGAGTCAAGAACAGAACAATTACCACACCGAGAACGGTTGTTGCAGTTCCTCCTCCCATGACCAAACTCATAACAACAGAAACACTGTAGGGGACGCTCAACAAAAGGCTTCACCTCAAAAGAGGTGGGGTTAATGTTAATGCGATCTGGGATATGCGAGCCATAGAAAGTGAGGATAATCATATTTTTACTGCCTTTCATCTTCGTTACTCGTTGGACACTGTCTGGGCAAATAGCGAGAATGTCCTCTTCTGAGAATTCATACAGGTCCTCATTATATATATGCCCCTTGCTATAATTAAATGTTCGATGTAGTTTAATAGATTCAAACTTGCTCTCAGAAGGACAGGGGAGATTGAGGAGCATCATGGCCTGTGTAAGATCTTTGGCTCTGATTAAAACGCCCTTACCATATTTCTTTATGTGGCCCATTGGTAATAATCCAATTTCTTTCTCCAGATACCGGGAAGCATGGATAAGGTTACCATGTCCCTCCCTGTAGTAAGCCACAAACCAAAAGGGTGTAGGAGCCCGACGTTCCTTTAGGACATGCTCTACAGTCATCAAATATATTAGGGCAGTAGTCATTGTCACTATCAACTACATTGGTGGACCGCATCATCTGAACTTTACAATGAGTATCCCCCACGGTCAGAGAATCTTTTGCCTGAAATGCTGCTTTGGCAGCAACATTTGTATTGAAAGTAATATAGCACCGATTAGACCTACAATCACTGTCATATGTGATTCGGATTCGAAGAACTACTCCAAAACACTTAAAAATGGAGTGAATAGCGCCGTAGGAAAGCGAAGCAAGTACATTCGTTAACATTAACGTGTCAAAATCGCTAACAGGGTTCTTCGACACAACATCCGACCTGCTAGGTCTAGTCTTATTTGCAGCTTTCTGCATACTACCATGACCAGAGAGTGACGTCTCGAGGGCCTGGTCGACCACCGCTCGAGGAAGAGATTGGGGCTTTTCTTTATCCATATATTATTGATTTGGTGTTTTTTGGCCCCAGGAGCCAAGAGCTACTACCTACCGGGCAGATGAGCTGGTCGCCGTGGGCGGGGTACCTCTTCCCCCACGGGGCCACTCGTCTTAAAAAGCAGCCCCAATGGCTCGAAAGTTTGCCCACAACGGTGCTGAGACCCCCTTCCCCAACATCTCCCGGCCCAGACACCCAATAATCCAACATAGTGTCTCAGAGGCCCCTAGAGGGCAGTCCCTCTGGAGGGTAGCCCTGTTGGCCCGTACTGGCAGCCTAATGCATGGGAACTATTTAGTCTGGTCTCTCACTGGCGACCTTACTAGCATGGGAAGCCCTCTCTCCCCGAAATCGGGGCAGAGCAGGGGCCGGAGCCCCCTCTAGTCTAGCTCGCCAGGTCTCAGAGACACGCAAGCCCCCCCATAACGTCAAGGCGGTTCCCGTTGGAGGGGGGGGGGTCACGGGCCGATCTCGCTTTGCTCACAATCCTAGAGAATATACATCTCCAAGCAAGGGAGGCTCTCACTTTTCTATCAGACCTTGGGCATTTACATCTTTCATCCTGGGCCACTCGTGCTGCAGTCGCTGGCCCATGTCATACCCTCTCCCTCAGCAATAGAAGTCACACCATCATTGATGGAGGATAAAGAAGTTTTCATAATAACATCTTCTATATTTAAAACACCTAATCCTTCATCATCAATAAAAGAAGCCAAAAAAACACCTCGGGGATTGACAGAACTGTCACCCCACAGAGGATGACAACCATTACAATCACCCAATAAAATAAAGAGAGAGAAATTGTCCCGTTCAAGACAGTTGAAATCACCCCTCTCAACTGTAACACTGGGAGGAAGGTATAGACTGCACACAGTGGAGGGGTGGTCTATAAAAACCTCAACTGCAACAGCCTGGAGCGAAGTGTCAAGCTCCAGACTCGTGCATGGAACATCGCGTCGAACTAGGATGGCAGAGCCACCATGGTGACCCTGCCCTTCAAAGTAATTGGAATAAAATGAAGAATATAAAGGAGAACTGGCAGGGATGTAGTTCCCAAGCATCGTCTCGTAGAGACGAACATGCGCAAGGGAGAAGATAGAGAGAAGAACACCCAGTTCCTCCCAAGAGGCATGCAAGCTACAGCAATTCCACTGGAGGACCTTGAACAATGTTATTTTAACACGGATTTTAGGGAAGCCTCACGGAGGGACTTCCCACTACCACCCTGACCAGAGGTTTTATTCGAACTAGAAGAAGAGCGAACCCCGGGGAGTAGAACTTGTGGCAATAATTGGGACCCGTACTCGAGTCCCTGAAGCATCTGATATGCTAGAAGAAAGTGAAGGGAGATGAGCAGGGATATTCTTTGAAACAGCTACATTGGTATTGTCCTGTACAGTAGTGGCATCACTGACACAGGCAGACACATCTACATCCATAATTCAGGTGGAAGAATCACTCCGCTGCTCGAACAGAAAAGAAACCGTGTGTTTTGAAGTCACAACAACCGAGGTATCCACATTCACTTCACGCCCTTCCGATATTCCCAAAGGAAGCATGCGAGGGGAAACATCTGTTGAACGCTTCTGGAGGGGTTGAGAGACGTTTGTATTACAAGGAGGAACGTCCTTGGAGTCAAGTGTCTCAGAGGAACCACGAAGATGCCTCTGTTGCAATTTATTTAATTTAGATTTCCTTTTTGGAGAGTGTGTGGCAGCGTGAACCTCTACTACATGAACACCTTTAGTCAAATCGTGAGAATTGTCATCAGGAGAAGTTTCACTAGAGTAAATATCTGATACGATTTCCAAGACAGAGAAGTTATTATGTAGTGAAACCTGGAAAACTTTCTCACCAGAGTAAGAAGCATCCTTCTGTCGCCTGAAGTTGAGTTCCCGTCTGGAACTACCAATGCTGATGAATTGGGAGTTAGCCAAGTGGAGGATATCCTGCTCGAGGAGGCATGTCTTGCATTGGCGAGAACGTAGCGGATGAGCTTCCCCGCAGAAAAAGCAGTAACTGTGTGACAGACACTCAGAAGTCGGATGCGAGTCAAGATCAGAACAATGACCACACCGGGAACGGTTTGTGCAGTTCCTCCTCCAATGACAAAACACATAACAGCAAAAATACTGTAAAGGACGCTAAACAAAAGGCTTCACCTCTAAAGAGGTGAGGTATGCGAGCCATAGAATGTGAGGATGATCATATTTTTACTGCCTTTCATCTTTGTTACCCGTTTGACACTATCTGGGCACATAGCAAAAATGTCCTCTTCTGAGAATTCATATAGGCCTAGATCCTCATTGTATTAAAAAATTATACACCCCATGCTATAATTAATTAAATGTTCGATGTGGTTTCATGGATTCAAACATGCCATCAGAAGGACAGGGGAGATTGAAGAGCATCATGGCCTGTGTAAGATCTATGGCTCTTATTAAAACTTCTTACCATACGGTACTTTTCATATGCGGCCCATCGGTAGTAATCCAATTTCTTTTTCCTGATATCTAGTAAGCCACAAACTAAAAGGATGTAGAAACGTGACGCTCTTTAAGGACATGCTCTACAGAGCCATCGAAGATGTTGGGGCAGTAGTCATTGTCACTGTCAACTACATTTATGGAAGGAATTATCTGAACAATTCAGTGAGTATCCCCCACAGACAGAGGATGGTTTGCCTCAAAAGTTGATTTAACAGCAGCATTTGTATTAAAAGTAATATAGCACTGATTAGATCTGCAATCACTGTCATATGTGATTCGGATACGAAGAACCACTCCAAAACACTTGAAAATGGAGTGAATAGCGCCATAGAAAATGGATGCAATTACTTTCGTCAACATTATTGTGTCCAAACCGCTAGCAGGGTTCATCGACACAACACCCGACCTGCTGGGTGTTCTCTTATTTGCAGAAATTACATGGGGAGATCGAGCCCCAGCTTTCTGCATACTTCAACGACCAGAGAGTGACGTCTCGATGGCCTGGTCGACCACTACTCGAGGAAGAGAATGAAGCTTATCGTTATCCATATGACATAATTATGTTATGGTTAAATTACCCCACGAACCAAGATCTACTACCTACTGGACAGATGAGGGGAACGAGCGCTGGTCGCCATGGGCGGAGTACCTTGTCCCCCATGGGGCCACCCGTTTTAAAAAGCAGCACCAATGGCTCGAAAGTTTGCCCACGACGGTGCTGAGACCCCCTTCCCAACATTCCCCGGCCCAGACACCGAACCATCCAACACAGGACGACCCCTAGTGGGCGGTCCCTCTGACAGGCAGCACTATTGGCTCGTACTGGCAGCCTATTGCATGGGAACCATTTAGTCTGGTCTGTCACTGGCGACCTTGCTAGCATGGGAAGCCCTCTCTCCCCGAAATTGGGGCATTCTCGTGACCCTAGATATCCAGGGCACGGCGCATCTGGGCTCCCAACTCGTGACTGACAGCCAGAGGTCGAGATTCACGGCTGGTGACTCTTGCAAAAGCCTCTGCCATGGAGTTTGCCACTGTTAAACCATCCATGATCCTAACTCCATTGACCTTATGGACAGGTGGAGGACTGGAAGAAAACTTCCCCGCAATCATATGGACTCTCTTGAACACGAGGGTGACCGGGTTTCTAGTAGTAACTGAACTCGTCTAGCCATCGCTCTTGTCCTTCGGATGTCCTCTAAGAGAATAGGGTCCCCACGATTGCGACAGAGGTGAGAGAAAGCAGTGCACTTTTCTCGCACAGCAGTGGTGTAGACTGGAGAATACCAGAAGTTTTAGGGACAGAGTTGAGAGCAGCAGAGTGGAGCATATCGGTGAAGTAGGTAACATCCTTGTCAGAGCTACTAAAATCTGCAACACACGAGACAGAAGAAGTAAGCTCTTTAACAAACCGCCAGCCAGCCTAATCTCCACTGAGAAATACAAGACTGCGGTTAGTACAGTCATGGTCAAAAGTCCTGCAACCTGGTGAATAAAAGCGAGCCATTTGATTGAATCTTATGAACCAATATTGCAGAGACCAACAGCTATAGTTTCGGATAATTTTTCGAAGCCTTCTCTTTGGAAGGTGTTGCAGGATTATTGACCATAACTGTACACTCTCAAACCCTAAAAGTGGACCCCCCTCGATACCAGACATATAAGAACTCGGAGCTTTCTGGACGACAGGTAAACGAAACAGTGCACAAATGAACACACTGTGCTGAAATTACACTCTGAGCTCAAATTACACACGGGTGCCTCGAAGTGCCAAATGAACCCTTGGTGTCTCGAGGTTAGTACCGATTCATTCATAAATGATGAAATGTCTATTCAGTTAAACACATTATATTAGAGATGACCTTACTACAAATAAAATAGTAATAATATTAACGTTAGTGATTACATTAGCTATTTTTTTATTACAATCAGATGATGTTACTGACCTGAAGAACTATATACTCATGAATCCGCGATTTAAATCTATTTAAAAACATCTACCAATTTCGTAGTATTCTAAACTTTGTTCTCGTTTGTATAGTTCTTCGTAAAATAGGAAATAGCTCTTTCGGGTTAGAAAGTGAACAATGACATTGTATTAGTTATTTAATGAATTTATTAAAGCTTTGCAATAAAATAATCTATATATTTGCTATCGTTTGCTGCTGGCCTTTAGCAACAGCATATTGAAATGAAAATTACGACAGTAATATAAGGGAAAAAAGGAAATCTGCTCCCATGAATCGATGTCAAACGGGGAAATATGTGGTAAAATGAACTTAAATGCTAGTTTGGTAGTAAGGATTATAATAACGGCTGACGGAAAATTTAACTTTGTATTTATCAAGTTTCTTCTGATTGATTGATTGATGGATGGATTGATATTAGGCGCCGCAACAGCGAGGTCGTATAGCGCCAGAAAAAGGTAATAGAGAGGTGTGACACCAAGCAGGAAGGAAATAAAATGAAAGGAGGGACAATTGAAGAACTGAAAGGCAGTGGCTGGGGCCGAAGGGGCGCCAAAACCCTTAAAGTATTGCTCACATCAGATTAATATTATTATAAAATTAAGTTTTAAATCTCTTTCTCTATTACTCATTTAAATATGTCAATCCTGTGTTTCTGTAATAATACTTAAGGAGTCATTCTCATAATTAATAATGGGGTGCTTTCTTTATTGTTTATTGCTTATGATCATACACATAATATATCATACTTCAATTATAAACGACCATCACATCTTCAATGAAATTAATTAATACATAAAACTATACATACTATACAGTAACCTATAACAATGAATGATCACTAATTACTAAATTAATAATTACCTAGAAGCGTGGATGAGGTTACCACGCCCAAACCAAAAGGTTGTAGGAACGCGGCACTCTTTTGGGACATGCTCTACATAGTCATCAAAGATATTGGGGCAGTAGTCATTGTCACTTTCAACTACATTTATAGACCGCATCATCTGAACCGTACAATGAGCAACCCCCACAGACAAGGATCTTTTGCCTCAAAAGCTGCTTTGGTCGCAGCACCGGTATTAAAAGTAACATAGCACCGATTGGATTGGCAGTCACTGTCATAACTGAGGCAGATACGAAGAACTATTTCAAAACAATTAATAATCGTGTGAATAGCGCCATAGCATAGAGATGCAAATACATCAGTCAACATTAAAGTATCCAGACCGCTAGCAGGCTTTGTCGACACAATACCTGACCTGCTGAGTCATCTTGTGTTCGGAGGAGTTGCATGGGGAGGATGAGCCCCAACCTTCTGAAAACCACCACGACCAGAGAGTGAGATCTGTTTTTGATGAAATAGCCCCAGGAGTCAAGAGCTACTACCTACCGGACAGATTAGGGGACCGAGAGCGCAGGTCGCCATGGGTGGGGTACCTCGTCCCCAACGAGGCCACTCGTTTTAAAAAGCACCCCCATTGGCTCGAAAGTTTGTCCACGACAGTGCTGAGACCCCCTTCACCAACTTCTCCCGGCCCAAACACCCAACTATCCAATACAGGACAGCTCCTAGAGGGCGTTACCTCTGGCAGGCAGCACTGTTGGTTCGTACTGGCAGCCTATTTGTACCGGTTATTAAACATATATATTCTACATATATATTCTACATATCTATTCTACATATCTATATCCCATGTAAACCTACAGTTAGTCACAGTCACATGTACCACACCAACACACGGATGCATGCCAGAAACAACAGGGAACATGTTCAGTTCTCGTGATAGCTGCCCAACATTGTCTGGGAACCAATGCCAGCTCTGCATTATGGCCATTGACGTTGTAGCGGCCACATGTATGGCCACTCTTTGTATCACGCAAATATGGCCACTCCTGTATCGCTAGGTATACCACTCCTAGATCCCAAGTCTATTCTTAGCTGGCCAGGTAGTTATTCCTCGACCCATGCAAGGAATTAGTCGCCATCTATGACTCTGTCAAGCACTTCCGGCATTTCTTGGAAGGTAGGAGTTTTCTCATCACAACAGACCACAAGCCACTCACAACTGCGATAAAACAACCAGAGACAAACTGGTCCCCTAGGGTATCACGTTACCTTGCACGTCAGAGGTGAGGTGAACGCCGTGGCTGACGCCATTTCCAGGGCACCCTCTATTATTCCATGCATATACTCTATCCAACAGATGCCGCTCCTAGATTTCTCAGCCATTGCAGCAGCGCAGGCGTCAGACGAGTACCTCATCCAACTCCTTAACGGCGACACAGACCTGCGGCTGGAGCACATAACGGCACCAGACGGCGTCACTAAACTATGGTGCGACACTTCAAGCGGTACACCTCGCCCATACATCCCCTCCCCCTTCAAGTACAAAGTATTTAACCACTTTCACTCCTTGAACCACCCAGGTGTCGCAGGTACCCTCCGCCTCATCAGCCGTAGAGCCGTATGGACTGGTATGAGAAAACAGATTAAGGAGTTGGTATCAGCTTGTGTGCCATGCCAGAGAGTGAAGGTGGGGTGCCATACCCGCCCTTCACTACACGATCTCCCCATACCCACCAGCAGGTTCCACACGGTCCACATCGATATCGTCGGGCCACTCCTACCATCAAGGGGTTTCCGTTACCTCCTCACCTGCGTGGATCGTACAACACGTTGGTGCACCACGACGCCCATGACAGACATCACATCAGAAGGTACTGGCCGCCAATTCCTCAACACTTGGGTTGCCAACTTCGGTCCGCCAGCTGTCATCGTAACGGACCAAGGTACGCAATTCGAATCCAAGGCGTGGCAGGAATTGCTTACCTTACTCGGCACCAGAAGACAGAGGACTACGGCTTACCACCCCATCAGTAACGGAATGGTTGAACGCCTGCACAGAAGGTTGAGAGACGCATTCCGCGCCTTGCAACCAGACCAATGGTCAGATGCCCTTCCTCTTATCCTACTGACCTTACGTGCCACAGTGAAGGAGGATCTACACTACTCACCAGCTGAACTCGTCTTTGGAGAAGATCTTCGCCTACTAGGAAAGGTCATATCTCCCAGCACGAACACCTCCAACCTCTCTTTCCTCCCAGCCTTGAAGGCAGCCATTTCCAGCGCTCATCCAATAAAAAAGAGGAAACCCAACTCGAGAACCTCCTACACACCACCGGGTCTACACACAGCCACACACCTATTCCTGCATACCGATGCCCACAGGACACCGCTGCAAGAACCGTACACCAGCCCTCACCCCGTTATCTCCAGGACGGATGCTACAGTCAGAATTAAGATGTCAGGAAAACCTTATGTCACATCCTGGGAGCGGGTCAAGCCAGCGGTCACCACTACACCCCCACATCATATACCACCAGTACCTGCCAAACAACCCACCCCACACTCAATATTCCCTCACTACAGATCACAACTCTTACCCACCCTACAACCCCATCACACATTCACGCCACTACCCTCTATTCCCCCTACCACCACAACTCAGGCTTCATCGTCACTGTCATCCCTACCCCGCTCTCGCTCGCCATCACCCATCCCTACCACACCAACTACAGAATCACAACCACCCCATTCTCCTCCCACCCCACACAGCCCACATCATACCCCGCCCCGTCCCCCTCCCTCGCTTACACCACACTCCCCTCCCAGACTCCCATCTCTTATTCCACCCCTCCTACGACCCATATTCTCCCCACCCAGTCCGTCCCGCCTTCCCCTACTCCCAACTCCACCGTCCCCACTCCCAAATCCTCCACGACACCATCAATCCCTTCTGATCTTCCGCAGGACAATATGCCCATCACGCAACCAATTCCAGCCACGCTCCCTCGCACCTTCGACCCAGACCCCGCATCGCAGCCGCCACCACTCGCTGCCACACCTGCTACTCTCTGGAACACCTACAGGATAACGAGCCTTCCTTGCTACCCGAGGGGTACAGATCACGTGTGGGCGGACCATAAAGCTAAATATGTATCCATGCTTCACAACGCATACTCACATCCACACCTCACACAAATAATATCACACCCCCCTACTACTAATTCATTATGTTGTCTTCGTACACCTTACACACTACCGGAACACTATTGTACACACTTATTTTTTTCCTTAATTGTTATTTTGTATATTTTGTATATGTTTGTTCCCTATCCCCTTCCTCCACATATGTTTCTAATATGTATGGGGAGAAGGGGGTAATGTAGTTGCCACATGTATGGCCACTGTTTGTATCACACACATATGGCCACTCCTGTATCGCTAGGTATACCACTCCTAGATCCCGAGTCTATTCTTAGCCGGCCAGGTAGTTAATCCTCGACCCATGCAGACCTAAGCCACATTGGGACCACGCCTACTTCCAGCCAAGCCTCCTTAAGCCCCCTGGAGGACCGCAGCTGTTGCCTCCACACCCGGGCTCGGACCTAATATAAGGGAGCGTCCTGCCCTGCTAGAACACTCACTCCAGCACCAGCACCTGAAGAAGAAGGTCTGTGTCCACCGTCGTCCTGCCTGCCACACCACCTAGCTGCCCTACATCTACCTGTATTCCCGTGCTGATCACACAAGTAACCTCCTACCTCCAGCCAACTATCCTGCAACTACTACGGCATGGCACGACACGCCAGCATATTACCATATTCTGTGTGACCTACATGTACAGTCGGCGGCAAAAGTCCTGTCGCCTCACTTGCTTCACCGAGGCGCGCGATGATCATAGACTCGAGATTATTAGATGTAGAAAACATGCGTATTTCTCGAGTCAATGAACACTGCGTGCCTTGGTGAAGCAGGTGAGGCGACAGGACTTCTGCCGCCGACTGTACTACCAATAAACTGTATTGTGTATCCTAGAGTCTGTTCACCCCGGGTAGCAACGCAAGGCATCCCTTGCCGTTTCAACGTCATTAGACTACCAGGGGGTCACCAGTGGTCAACCAGGCCCTGACAGGTGGCACACACTCTAGACTCTCTCACTCTGTAACTAGCCATCACTCTAGTTAAGTCACTCTCTAGCTAGCTCTCCAAGTCTAGCTAAGACTTCTGTATTATTCAACCTGGTTCTTCATTAAACTTGTGTTCAGCAAAGAGTTTCTACTTTGTTAAAACTCCACATATAAAAACTCCGAAGAGAACGAAGACTAAACCTACAACTACATCACGCTACCATATCATCGTATTCCTTGGGCATCTTCAACCCTTTGAACATATTGCATGGGAACCATTTAGTCTGGTCTCTCACTTTCTAGCATGGGAAGCCTCTCTCCCCGAGATTGAGGCAGTGTAGGGGCCAGAGCCCCCTATAGTCTAGCTCGCTAGGTCTCAGAGACACGCTAGCCCTCCTACCACGACAAGGCGGCTCCTTAAGGGGGTATCACACTTGGTACGCAAACGCGGAATTGGCGGAATTGGCCTACCAGATAGTAGGCGAACGAGGAACGGTATCCATTTCTATCCATACCAGGTTGCAAACGAGAACCAATTCACTAACCAAAATTATTATAATTAATCATTTCAAAGTTAACGAGTTAAATAATTTTGTTATATAAATATTTTAGAATAAAACAAATATAAACACTGGGTATAGTAAATACGATGGCGATATTTTGCAGTTTGCCCGTCACACGGTCACAGTCGTCAATGTTTACAACCAGCGCCGCAGTGTTTACTCTAGATTCCAAGCACGGCCAACAAATTCAATGTATAGTGGTCCAGAGAGGCTGAATTGTTGTTGATTGAGAAGGTGCGCTGTACTGAGTGTTCGTCATCCCCAACACACTCCATGTTGTTGTTTGCGTTTGATGATTTTGGTCTCGTCGTCGTCTGCACTCTGCCTCCAAGCATTCCTCATACACAAACCACGCAACGGGATCAGTGTGATAGCTCTGTGTGGTCACCGTTCCGCGTTCGCCTACCAGAATTCCGCCAATTCCGCGTTTGCGTACCAAGTGTGATACCCCCTTTATGGGGCGGGGGGGGGAGGAGGGACTGAATTAAACGCTAAGAGAGAGTGAGAAAGAGTTCTTAGGTACAAAGAGACAGCAGCATATATTGAACTAGTATATTTTGATTCCTCCAAACTATACTACAATACAGATTAATTCCTTACTTTACTAGTAAGGAATCTAATATCTGAAAGTTTAGTGAAATCAGCAGCCCCCCATATCACCCATACTACACTAACCCTATTCAATTCAGTTATTTCATCTGGTGATCAATCTATTCACAAAACAATAAGACGCACAACTTCTCTCCGTGAGAGCTGAAGAAAGACTGAATTCTGGAGGCTGAGGTAGCTGTACTGGAGACTTTGGAGAGGAGCAGGTGATTCGCTCCACTTCTCTGTCACTCTGGTTAAGAAGAACACCAAATTTGCTTTTTGTCAAGAACGTTACTGAAATACATGTCATAATTATTAACCATATGGTGACTGGACCAGGACCACACCAATTAAGTGAATAAAACCTAAAGGTTTAGACCATTATTTCGAACCATCATGATGCTAACATATACAGTCGGCCTTAGAAATTCGTACACCGAGCATTTTTTGTTTGAATTTTGTGCCGTGGCGTCAATCAAAAGACAGACAACAAAACATAAGAGTATGCAGGACCCATGAAAATCCAATGACTACACACACACACACACACACACACACACACACACACACACACATTACATAAACAAAATAGAATGAAACACGAGAATTCAGACAATATTTACATTATGACCTACTTAAATCCACCAAAACGAGGGTGACGTACTAGAAGTTCCTCTAAAACCTGGTGGTTCAGCAGGTGTCGACAAACCACATCCAGCGGCAGGTCCTGGGGCAGCAAGTGTCGGACAGTGGGGCAGGCCAGACAATAGTGTTCTATAGTGTTAGCACGAGGCGCTCGACACAAGCGACACTCGGTGAAGGGAGGCTCACCCTGCATCCCAGCAACCTGCCACGGTGGCCGGTAGCCAAGCCTCAAACGAGCAGAGACTATATTGTGCCCCCGAACCATGAGGCCCCGACGACGGTAGGAATATTTGTGACGGCAGACAGACTCGTAGTGGGTGATGGAGATGCTGAAGGGCCTCTCTGCATCCCTGTTTTGCCGTACAGGGAGGAGATCAGCGGAGAGGACTCTAGATAGGTAACATGTCAGGGAGAGAGAAGTCCAACACGACGAAGAGGCAGATGGCAGGCCTCTTTCGCAAGTCTGTCAACTGTAGCATTGTGACATGAACCTACATGAGATGTGACCCAATAAAATTTGACAGTCAAGTTACGATGACACAATAAGGCCAAAAACGACAAAATCTGCTGAACAACTGTAGAGTGTGTGGGCTGGACACTGGAGAGGGAATGAAGGGCAGGTTTGGAGTCACAAAAGATGGCAGCATTCACTCCCCGTTGACAAACAAGACTAACAGCATCCAGAATGGCATACAGTTCAAACAATGTTGAGCTAGAGTGGTTACAGAGACGACGGCCAACCCAGCCCCCTGAAGGTGACTCCATGTCAGGTGAGAAAACGGCACAACCTGCTCCACCATCCGCATGCAATGAGCCATCAGTGTAGAGAAAGTATGGATCTGTGATGGAGGACGTCACTGTCTCTACATGTTCCAGAGCCAACTGCCGCTGTAGAGTAAGCAGTTCCGACTTGGAAGTATGGGTGAAGCTCACATCAGGTGTTGGTAGCATCCATGGAGGGGGCCCTGGAGGGACGTCTGCAACAATTATATCTATATTCAGACTACGGAGCATAGAGGAAACAGATCTTATAAGAGTATGTCCAGCAGGCAATATGGGAAGGACAGGTGACTTTGGCCTGAGAGGCCCTGACTATCTGAGAGTAGTGGGGTTAAAGATGTGGGAAATGGAGGCACTTGACAGTAAAGCATGTAATCGACTAATGGGGGAAAACGCAACTCACGCTGCATATTCACTATTCTGGTCGACATGGGACAGCCGAGAATTATTATCATTGCTCTATTCTAAAATTTCTCTAAACTTTCCAGAGTAGCCCTAGGAAGTTGAATCAAAGCAGGTAAGGGGTAATCAGACTCAGTCTTCATTAACTTTTGTAAAATTCGTGGCCTTTCCTCCAACTTTATATTTGTCGAACACCACCTTTTCTGCGCTAAATCTCATCTTCTCTTCCTCACCGAAACCTAAATCTCGGCATCAACCGACAGGAACCCCTACTCTATTACTTTCCCTATCCTCAGTTTCGTGCCAAAGGCGGCTGTTGCGTATACTGTACGTACGCTACGACCTCACATGTTCTCGTGTGTCCGAACTTGACTCTTCTGAATTCTAAACCCTCTGGCTTCGGCTTACCTGTTACTCCCACACAAAATATATCTGTACTGTTGTAACAATATGGTGAGAGTTGGTGCTAGACAGGCTTGCTAATGCTCAAACACGGTTTCTTAACTATAACACAACAGTAGATAAAATGTATAAGGACAACCAAACTAAACTCGGTGAACAAAGTAATTCTGGAGCAGGTCGGAGAAGAGTGGAGCAGGGGATGTGAATTCTACTGTAGTCTAGCTCTTTCTGCCAATGGCCTGGTGGACAAGACACAGGTCACCTCGGACAGCTCGAAGCGCGGGAAACTGGAAACAGGGCTGGAACTAGCAATTCGACCCTACAGCAGTCTGCCATCACGTTTCCTCACAGCTGTATATTTCTCCCCTTACTATACTGACTTTCCAAAATTCTTTTACTATTTTACCTCAAAAGTGGAACACATTCTATATCATTCTCCATTCTCAATAATCTCCATATTAGGAGATTTCCACGTTCACCACCGCCTTTGGCAGTTCACTGATCCACCTGGTGAACCAGCCTTAACCTTTTCTATCCTCAAAGACTTAGAGCAGCTAATTCAACACCTGGATTCCAGACAACCTTGGAGATCAGTTCTATATACTTGACTTATTCCTAACGTCTCATCCTTCTGCTTATGGTGTTGAACTTTTCTCTCCTTTGGGCTCTTCTGATCACAATCTTATTTCAGTATCTTGTCCTATCTCTTAAGTAAGACCTTTGAAATCTCCCAGGAAGTGCCATTTGTGGCACTAGAGCGCTGCCAACAGGAGATGACCTGAGGCAATACTTTCAATATTTCCCATGGAATTATTTTTGCTTTCGTGACTGAGGTACCTCTGAGTGTGCTGCATGCATTTCGGAGTGATCCTCTCGGTCATGGAGGTATACATTTCACATTCTTTCCCTTTGTCTAACACAAAAAACTCTTGGTTTAATCACACTTGTTCTACTGCTGTCCACAACAAGTAGGGAGCCTTCAGACGGTACCGACGCCTCTACACTGATAAATATCGTGCTCTGTATATTACTGTCCGGAATCGTACCAAATCTGTTCTCCGACAAACCAAAAACCCTTCACCCATGTCAAGTGCAATGATCTGTCCAACTCTCCCACCTCTTGTTCTTTCTGGTATCTTGCCAAAAATCTCTCCAACAACTTTTCTTCTTCCTCTTTCTCTCCTTCCATCCTTCCTGATGGAAATGTTGCCATCTTTTCACCTGATAAAGCTGAACTCTTCTTTCAAACCTTTGCCTCTAACTCGACTCTGGATGATTCCGGCTCTGTTCCTCCAACTCAGCACACCCCTCTGACTTACTTATGCCTGTCATCAGTACCTCTTCAAAGGAAGTACTTTCTGCCCTTTCTGGCCTTGACACTCGAAAGGTTTCGATGTGGTGCAGAATGCGTTTTTGTGTGTGTCTTGGAGCCCTACGTTTCACTCGAATCGAGCGTCTCGAAGTGGAGTCACAAGTACCTCCCTTCCGTCTGGGACGAGACCATCAACTGCTAGTATATTGTGTTGAAAAAGCCAGGGAGTTGAGTCATCTTCCCGGAATTGTCTTGCTTCGGCAAGTGCATCTAGTGGCCATGGCGATAGGCCACTGGCAGAGGGACCGAGTCATCCGTCTGAGAACCACAAGGCTCCAGGGGGCACTGGCGAGAGGCCAAGAGGGACCAGGCCCCAGGAACACATAACCAGGGAGCCGAGCCATCATCCCAAATATGCCTTGGGGGTGCAATCGCACCAGGGGGGCCATGGTGATAGGCCCCTGGAAGGGTCGAGTCATCCCCTTGGGAGTCACTAGATCTCAGAGAGCACTGGCGGGATCCTCAGAGCCAGACTCCACGACCTCGTAGAGTGTATCGGTATATATTTTTCAACAATCGATACCTTTGTCTTCATAAATATTGCATCTTAGGTAACGCCCCCTTTTACTATCATGAAATCCTGGTTACCAGGGGCTAAATCCCGGGGGCCGGAGGCGGAGTTACATCAGAAGTTTCAAGAGATTATTATTCAACATCTACCATATTTCCACCTGTATACCGACGGCTACAATGCGGATGAATGTGTGGCTGCAGGTGTGTGGTCGGCTGAATGCCATTTAAAATTCAGACTCCCGAATTATACATCGATTTTCCTTGCTGAACTTTTTGCTATTGATAATGCTTTGGATTTTGCCCTATCGACGACCCATGATAGGATAGTTATATTTATTGATTCGTGAAGTTCACTTAAATCCATTAAATCCCTAAGTACTACCAGCAATGAAATACAGGGTATTATCATTTGTAAGCTGAATAGTGCCAATAAGTCATTCAAGCTAACATTATGGTATCTATGGCAATGAATAGGCTGACAGATTAGCCGGGTCAAATGATGATCTGGAACTTCGCATAGTCTGCACGGATCTCAGGTGTTTTGTCTCCCTTATTAAGTCCATAATTCATCTCCTGTGGCAAAGGAAGTGAACCATTTTACAAATAAGAAATAAAATTAGGACAACTATAGAGCCCTGGGCAATAGCGTCATGCTGTTGCCATAGGGATGAGGTGGTGTTGGCCCAATTGAGGGTCAATTCCACGAGGTTACACACCTCACACCATATATAAATAAAACATTCCCCATCTCGGTGCCTCTGGTGTCAATAATAAAATTCTATTTCACACCTATTATTGCAATGCAAATATTATGAGGGGCACCGGGGTAGTCTAAAACAATACATTTATAATAAAAATAAAGCATTCACAATTAAAAACATATTGGCAGATAATAAAACAATAATAAGTAAACAGCTAAAATTTCTTAGGGAGACAAAACTTTATGACCTTATATAGATTGATAAAATAAAATGGAACCATTGGCTTAATGACTTTTGACTGTATGTTACTGGTTAATAGCCAATAAATCCAACAAGCAAGCAAGCATATGGACCGCAGAGTGAGTGGGATGGTCCCACTTCTTGCCAACCTTAGTCATTGGAGCGGACCTACTGCCGGGGTCCCGGGGCAAGGCTCTGTCGGTTGCGTACTCACCAGCTACGAGGTGATGATCACCGGTTCTCGCCACCTGACACAGACACGCAGTGCTGGTTGTTGTTGGTGCTTAAGCTGTGTAGAGCTGAAGCAGCGTGGCTGTACCTGGCATAGCTGTGCGTTGGAGAGAGAGCGAAAGTGTGCCATTCGACGACCACGTCCCCTTGGGGCACAGAGTGGAGGCAGTGAATAGTGACGATCTGGTTGGAGCCAGGCCGTTAGTTGTTATCCTCCCAGCTGCCTTGATTCACCGGCCTTTGGGTGCACGGGAAGTTTGGACCCCGTTACCTGGAAGCCGGCTAGACCCAGTGGGATACATGGGTAGTGTATGCAAGGGACATACTGTATAATTGAGTGGCTGAGTGTTACAACCCGTCGAGCGCCACGCCTACTTGAGCGAGATATTGCCTTTAAAGTATAGGTAATAATGTCACGCATAAGGTAAACACGAATAATCTGTTGACCGTTACTACACTTCATCAAGTTGATATCACCACACTATAACATCTTCTTCTTCTTCTTCTTCCCAGCTTTTCTCTATACGGGGTCGCCGTTGTGAATGAGCCTTCTCCATGTACTCCTGTTGTTGACCATCGGTTCGTTGATATTCTTCTCCCTGAGATCTACATTTATACAATCTTTCCACCTTGTTTTGGGTCTTCCTCTTCTTCTGTTTCCCTGTACTTCCATCTCCATGACTTCTCTTCCCACGTGCTCTTCTCCAACTCTTCTCCTTAGGTGTCCGTACCATCTGAGTCTAGACTCTTGAATCTTCTTAGAAACTTCTACCACTTTCACTGTTCCTCTTATATACTCATTTCTTATCTTATCTCTTCGTGTAACTCCTACCATCCATCTCAGCATCCTCATCTCCGCCACGTCCAACTTCTTTTCTTCTGTCTTCTTTAACGGTGCAGCTTCCAAGCCGTACGTTAAGGATGGTCTGACTACGGCTTTGTGCACTTTGCCCTTCAATCTAACTGGGACTCTTCTATCACATAGCACTCCTGATACTTTCCTCCAGTTGTTCCATCCATACTGAATTCTAAAATTTATCTCCTTCTCCATTCCGACAGTATCATCAACCATTGAGCCAAGATACTTGAAAGTTCTAACTCTCTTCAAGTTCATATCACCTAGTTTGATCGTTGCCTGTTGGTCACCAGCAATATCTGTGGTGAAATACTCCGTCTTAGTCCTGCTTATCCTCATTCCTCGGTTTTCTAGAGCATATCTCCATTCTTCTAGCTTCCTTTCCAAAATTATTCTGTCCTCAGCTACCAGTACAATGTCATCAGCGTAGAGAACGCACCATGGGGGATCCTCTCTCACATTTTCCGTTGTTACATCAAAGACTATGTTAAAAAGTAATGGACTAAGGGCCGATCCTTGGTGTAGGCCAACTTTCACTTCAAATTCTTCTGTGGTGCCCACTGTACTCCTCACTCTCGTTTTAACATCTTTGTAGCATTCCTTTATCATCCTTATATATTTTTCCTGCACCCCTCTCTCTCGTAAACTTCTCCAGACTTCCTGTCGCGGCACTCTGTCATAAGCTTTTTCTAAGTCAATAAAAACCATATGCAGCACTCTTTGCTTCTCCTGATGTTTCTCCATAGTCTGCCGAAGGGAGAAAATGCCGTCGACCGTTCCCACTCCTACCATGAAACCAAGTTGTTGCCTGCCGATGTTGACCACTTGCCTTAGCCTCGAGTCTAAGATTCTCTCCAGGATCTTCAAAGTATGAGACATCAACTTGATGCCTCTATAGTTTTCACAACTGTGGATGTCTCCTTTCTCCTTAAAAATTGGTATCAGTGTACTTTCTCTCCACATTTCTGGGATAGCTTCTCTCTCCACTACCTCCTTCTTCAGCCCATGTAAAATGTCCACTCCTTCTTCTCCTAATGCTTTCCACACTTCCACCGGAATTTCATCTGGACCAGTCGCTTTCCCGTTTTTCATCTTTTTCAATGCTAATTCCACTTCTAGTCTAGTTATCTCGGCTACTTCTTGCTCATTTTGTTCTCCATCTCCTCTCAAGTACCTCTCATTTTCTTCATTTAATAGTTTTTCAAAATACTGCTTCCATCTTGCTAATATATCTCTTTCTTTTCTTAACACTGTACCTGTGTCATCCTTCATTTGTCTAATGTGTGTTATGTCCTTCGTGCTCTTATTTCTGCTCTTTGCCAGCTTGAAAATCTTCCCTTGCCCTTCTTTCGTGTCCAATTCTTCATACAGGTGGTCGTATCCTTCCGATTTTGCGACCGCAACCGTTCGCTTAGCTTCCTTACAGCATATTTTGTAAGACTCTCTGTCGACATCAAGTTTGCTCTCCTCCCACTTTTTCTTGACCATTTTCTTTGCACGCACTTTCTCTTGTACATCTTCATTAAACCACACTATAACATATACTGTGGTATTTCAGACTTCATTAGAGGCCAAATTTTCTTAGCTTTCAACTGATATATGCCAAAAAGTGTTCAGTTCCCTATTAAGAAAGATATTACAGGTATAATAAATACGAGTACCATGGAGAAAATGTGAAAAGTTATTCTCTTACTGATATATTAGATTAGAATGGAGAATTGGTAAATAATAATAAAATATACTATTTCGATTAAGAAACTACATTGTTCAAGCATTCTATGGGTATAGTTTAGATGTAGGTACGTTACAGAATAACTTTGAAAAGTTTAAAAGACTATGAAACTCTCATTTATTGGTATAGTGAAACCAGTACAGCTGGTTGCTATAGAATAGGCCCCTTCACAAGCCCAGGCCCCGTGTAGGCATAATCTGGGTTGGAAGGGTCAATTCCGTGACGTTCATCAGAAGTAAATAAAATTCAAATCTGGCGCTGTACTGATAGTGGAGCCACCTGGTGGTGGTGAGGTGAGGTATTAAGCCCCTCCTCCGCTGAATACCGCTCGTCCACTCTGTCGCGGAACACACGTCTGTCAACATCTACGCTCCTCGCTGCTACGCTATGGTATTGTGTCGCGTGTTCCTGCTAAGTTTTCTTTTGTGTTCTAGTGGCTAGCCTGCTTTGCAGATGTATCATGTGTGTTTTCTAGGAGGGTTTTTAGGTGTTTATGGGGGTTTTTTCTTCGTTAGGACTTAGTTCTTTCCTTAAGCGAAGGGGGCTTTTCAGCCCCTGTTTTCGGAGTTTTTCTCCGTCTGTCCCCTCTTTCACTGTCCCTCCTGCCACTAGTACATTCTTCGTGTGTTTTTTATCGGGGTTTTCTGAGGTTTTTAGCGAGGTTAGTGGGCGCCACGTGGGACTTCCCCGCCCCACGTGGTGACCACATGGGGTCTTTGCAGCCCTTCCTCTTGCCTTCCCCGATTATTATGTGTCCCCTCTCGGTAGGGGGGAGTGAGAATTGTGCCCTGGTTCTCTCTTCCTCTCCCGGGCGGGGGTTTTTTATTTTATTTTGGGGTTCTTCCATTATTTTCAGCCTGGAGTGTTTCTTCTCAGGCTATCGGGTCCCCTCCTACCCCTCCTTCTGGTTCATCTGTCCGGGGGGGCCCTTTTTTACCCGCTCCATGTGGCGGACGATTCTGGTTTTACGGGGTTTTTCCCTGGGCGGCTGCGCGAGTGTGGGGGATCGTGTTCTGGTCCCCAGGTTCAGCGGGCGTGTCCCGCGCTTCTTTCCTTCGGGGAGGATGGGTTTGTGTTCCAGTGTTTGCACGTGTTAACCCATGTTTGTGTATTCTTTTCTCCCCCAGCCTTCTCGTGCCCTTTGTGCTGCCTCAGGATGTACCGTGCGGGTCTCGCCTGACGGACACCTGCACTGTTCTCCTCACGCACCCTGCTTCACTCCCTTGGGTTACGACCCTTTGGCGTGTGGTGTGTGCCGCCCCTGGGCTGAGTTGTGTCGGGTTACCTCCCCTTCTGCCCGCTCCAAGCTCCCTGCCCTTGCTTCTCTTCGTATGGCGTGGACGAGGGCTAGGAGAATGGCCCACAAACGAGACGGTTCTTCTTTGGCGTGGGTGGACCCGATTTTGGGAGCGGACCTGGGTTTATTCAGGACCCGTTACCCTTCTTCCTGTCTCTCGGAGTCTCAGGGGCTAGAACCTCCTGAGGCCCGAGAGATTGAGCCTGCTTCCCTAGGCGGTACTACGACTCCTTCTCGGGGCTTATCCCCCCGGGAAGCGAGCGAGTCTGTCGCGCTGGTTCTCCCGACTGCCTCACCGGTACAAGGGCCCAGCAGGGAACCCCCAGCTTCGCCTCCTGCTAGAGCTGGCTCCTCAGGCCTCTCTAGAGGACGCAAGCATTCAGCTAAAAGGTCCCGCCACTCCAGGAAGTCCCGTGCTCGTCGCCGTTCTCCTTCCTCCTCTTCTTCGTCGTCCTCTTCCTCTTCTTCATCGTCGGGGAGCTCTCCTTCGCCCGCCCGCAATTCCCGCAGGGGTAAGCGGGGGGGGGACAGCCCCTCGTCGAGGAAGATAGTTAAGATCTTCCACACCCTTATTCCTCACGCTTTTCCTGGGGCTTCCGTCGCGCAGCCTCCGGCTGTCGCTACGGAACCCGCTCCTGTTCCCCCGCCTCCCGCTGCTGCTCCCGTCGAGGGCTCGAGTCCTCCCGGGGATGTGGGAGTCCTTTTCGTGCCTCCCGTTTCCCCGGGGCTCGAGTCTCCGTCGGGGGACGTAGCTGAGGAGTTGGTTACCTCCGCACCTCCGTCCCCGTCACCCCCTCCTTCGGGAGACGGATACCTTCCCTACTCTTGGTCTCTCCTCCCTCCTGCATGGACCCACTCTTCGGAGGAGGGCAGACTGGTGGCCTGGTCTCCGGACACAGCTCAACCAGACGTGTGGATCCGGAGGGATGACGTCGTGGTGAAGTGGGGGGCGGATGAGAAGGGCGAGGCTATTCCCTTCTACAAGGTCCGTCCTATCTCAGCGCCCATACCCACTTCAGCTAGGGTGTCCTCTGCGGCGACCCTGGACGCGATGGGTTTCCTGGTGGAGTACAGCCAGCTACACTTGTCCGGGGCTTGGAGGATTGACCGCTCCCACGGTAACACAGCTCTCCTCCTTTCCCCGGACGCGTACTTCCCGGGGGATAAGGGTGAAGGGGACCTGGATATTCCAGCCCTTCTCCTTAAGTCCCTGGACCACCAGAGAAACAACGCGCCCAGGAAGCCCCCTCCTCCGTCTTTCCCCGTCATCCTCCCTCATTCCCGGGCTCCCCCGGGCTTGAGGGAGTGCCTGTGGAAGACGGAGAAGGAGCCCCCGGTCCCCTATCAGCTGAAGGAGCCCGATGGGAAGTTGAGACAGGCGGAGTCTGCTACCCGTCTGGAGCTGGCCCACACCATCTCCACGGGAGCAGCCGCCTCATTGATTAGGGACTGCCTCAACGCCCTAACCAACTCCTACCACGAGATGTCGGGTGTACAGCTAGCGTGAGTACCTTACTCGTGTATCATGTTTTTAGGGATGCTGGGTAGAGGGTCTCCCTGTTACTCCCGGGTACTTATCCCCGGGTTCGCTCGGTTTTTTTCCTTGTTTACCCCTTACAGTGACACCCTCTCTTCCATGGCCACCGTGATGGAGGGCGTGGCGGCAATGTCTACCCACTTCATGCGGGAGGAGGCGAAGGCGTTCGTCGAGGCGAGACTGGCAGCCCGCCAGGCGGCGGCTAAATCTGCGCCGGAGATGGCACAGAGGGGAGTGGTGCGAGCTGCCCCCTTGTCCCCCGCCCTCTTTGACCAACCGGCGACAGACACGATCTTCGCCTCCCTCCCAGCGGTAATCAATTTACCAAAGCCTTCCACCTCCAAGTAAGTACCTCTCGTGTTCGTCTTACCCGAGTTGTCACGGGGGTGAAATGAAAGGATTTTCGGGTCTACTTTGGTCCCTAATCATTCTGTTTGTCCGTAGGCCACGTGCCCCACAGCCAGCCAGACCAGCCTGCCAGCCCCGGAGGCCCTCCCAGCCCTCCAGGCTACCGAGGCCCTCCTATCCCACTCCCCCGAGAGCACACAACAGGCCCTCCCAGAGGGGCCAGCAGCCCTTTCGAGGAAGGGGACAGGGCTCCAAGCCCTACTCGAAGCCCAAGTCCTCCTTCAACCACCCCGCCCAGAAGGACCGCGCCACTTGAGGGTCCCACTCTGGGCTGCCTCACAGGGTGGTCAGCAGCCTGGCCCACCCACGGCTGGGCAGCAAGGATAATTCGCCAGGGCCTGTCATGGCCCTGGATTACTGTTCCGGTGAGTAACTGTCATCCTTCCTTTCTGACATATGAATTATGCCTAATCCCGTCCTTGGGCTACCGTTAGGTCAAAATCAGATTTTCCCTTGCGGTCAAAATCTCTGCCGCTCCTGTCATTCACCCCCCAACCACCCCGGGTCCCTCGGGCCCCGGGGGATTAGGATTAACGGTACTCTCACTGACACCTGTCTTCTCCCGTTACAGCCACTACGTCTACCTCCTGCCTCAACCAAAGTGTCACTTTCGGTCGTCCCGCATGTGTTAGAAATGCGGGAAAAAGGGGTAGTGGAGCGGGCGACGGGAAGGGTCTTTCTTTCTCGTTTATTCACGGTCCCCAAAAAGGATCAGGGAAAAACGAGATTGGTGATGGACCTGAGCAAGCTAAACAAATTCGTGAAAACGTTACATTTCAGGATGGTTTCGGTTGCTCAGGTCCGCACAGTTCTGAGGAAGGGAGACTGGTTAGCATCCCTGGATCTCAAGGATGCGTACTGGCACGTCCCGATCCACCCCAGGTTTCGCCGCTTTCTGGCCTTCCAGGTGGGGACCGAGACGTTCCAGTTTACCAGGCTCCCTTTCGGTCTTTCTCTAGCTCCGCGAGTCTTCACAAAACTCGTGAGGGTGGTGGCATCCCGTCTGGCAGAGGCGGGTGTCCCCACCCTCATGTACCTGGACGATTGGTTGCTTCACGCCCCTTCCAAGGAGCAGGTAGCAAACAACGTCCGGGTAGCGAGGGGAGTGCTAGAGGAAATGGGGTTTCTGTTAAACATCCCCAAGTCCTCTCTCACCCCCACTCGCAAGCTGTGTTGGCTAGGAATAGAGTGGGACTCTCTTTCGGCCACCCTCTCTCTCGCTCCAGACAACGCCCGCCGGACCCTCCGCCACGTCCGCCGGGCGCATTTTTCCCGTACTTTCTCTCGCCGCCAGTGGGAATCATTGCTCGGGTCCCTAAATTTCGCGGCCCCTGCAATGCCCCTGGGACGACTGAAACACAGGAGGCTGACGCGGGAGGTAAACCTCCACCTGTCCCCCGCACACAGGGACCTTCCCAGGCAAGTGTCCCCCTCTCTCCACCGCCTCCTTCGCCCCTGGCTACGTCCCGGTGCCCTGCGTCAGCGGGTCCCCTGGGTGTTCCCTCCCCCGGGGATTACGGTGGCGACAGACGCATCGGACGTAGGCTGGGGATACCAGTCTTGCCTGGGACATCAACGGTGCGGGGGATGGAAGGAAGGGGAAAGGCTACTGCACATCAACGCCCGGGAGTTGATGGTAGCGAAGGAATGGCTCAACAGACACCCTCAGTTTGCCAGGATAGGCGTCCGCTTCGATATGGACAACGTTGCGGCCGTGCAGTGCCTACAGAAACAGGGCACCGTACGGTCGGAAATTCTCCTGTCCCTGTCAGAACAGATTTTCGCAATAGCGGCCAAGAGGGACATTCACCTCTCGGCCCGCTACGTGCCAGGGCGGGAGAACGATTGGGCGGACGCCCTATCCAGGTTCAGGGGGACGTCAGTCGAGTGGCAACTGCGTCCCCTTGTGTTCGAGTCTCTCTGCCTTCGCTACGGGACACCGGAGGTGGACCTATTCGCCTCCCCATCCACGGCCCTACTCCCTCTGTTCCTGACTTTCTCATCCAGAACAGAGGCGGGAGGCCCGGACGCCTTCACGGAGGACTGGAACAGGTGGGGTCATCTCTACCTCTTCCCACCCCCAGCCACTTCAGTCCTCCTGAAGGCGATCCTCAAGCTGCGCACTTTCAGGGGGAGGGTTCTCCTCATAGCCCCCCGCTGGCCAGCACAGCCGTGGTTCGGAGAGTTGTCCCGGTGGTGCCCGCATCCCCTTCAGTTGGGATCGGCGTGCCTCTCCAGCACCCTGTCTGCACCACTCCAAGCGTCACTGAAACTACACGCTTGGAGTTTCTACGGGGAGTCCTCAGCAAAAGGTTCACTAAGGAGACAGTGGACAAGATGTTGAGGGCTCATCATCAGTCTTCGGTGCGACAATACGAATCGTGCTGGAAAAGATTCCAGGACTTCTTGCGAAGACACCCCTCCAGGGTCATCTCGGAGGACACAGTCCTGGAATTCCTCACGTGGCTCGCCGATTCCACCAACAGGGCCCCGGCGACGGTGCTTGCGCATCACGCAGCCCTGTCTGATCCCCTCCTCCTGGGTTTTAACATTAAAGTTTCGGAGAGGCCTCTCTCTCTCCTGAGGATGGGGATTCGGGCGGGGACCGCACCTCACCGGGCCCAGGCACCCTCCTGGTCCCTTCATCATGTCCTTTCCTACCTGACCTTCGAGGGGGTCCCTCTGGAGGTTTGTCACCTCCTCCAGAAAGCTCTCTTCCTGCTCGCCTTAGCTACAGGTTACAGGGCTTCTCAGTTGGCAGCCCTGACCCGTCACACAGCCTTTTCTTCAGTAACCCCTAACCTTACTTCCTTAACCATTTCCCCCTCCCCTGCTTTTCTAGCTAAGAACGAGCAGGCTGACGACAGAATTGGCCCTCTCGCAGTACCCTCGTTCCTGAGGGATGGAAATTTCCACCCCCTCTGCCCAGTCCACGCCTTTGTTGCATACGTGGAGGCGACGAGAGGGGCTTCTCCGGACCACCTCTTCTACAACTCTAGGTCCGGTAACCCTCTCTTCCCTAGGTCAATCGCTCGCCTTCTCTGCCGAGTGATAGAGAACGGGGATCCCGGACACGCCCCGAGGGCTCACAGCATTAGGGGCGTGGCCGCCTCCCTCGCCTTCCTCAGGACTCACTCGGTGGAGAGGGTCAGGGATTTGGGGGGCTGGGCGTCCACTTCCTCCTTCAGGACGAGGTACCTGTTCCACTCGCTCTCCCCTACCCCCTGTGTGGCTATGGGTACTCCACCTCCTATTCCCCAGGGTCCCCGCGGGAGACACATGGGGGGGAGGGGCCGCCCGAAGAGAAAAGGTCGGGTGATTTAAGTCCCGTCACATCATCCCATACCTCATCCACATCTTGTACAGCTTCATACTCATCCCCATTCTTCACGTGTACATATGGTGAAAAAGAGTCTATAATAAATTACATTGTTACGGAATTCTTGTGTATTCATTTTCCAAACAATTATTAACTACGATGAGTGACAGGAGATATTATTACACAGGATATCTGGATCCTAGTGTCCTCCTTCATCCCCTCGGGATCACATTACCTGAGCGAGGGCCATAGCCCTAACTCAGAAGACTTGAATAAGGGGGGGCGGGGAATGGGGGGGGGAGGAAAAGGGGGGGGGGGAATATCCATGGGAACCTCCCCCCTCCTCTCCTAGGCCCGAACCCTCGAGTCTACCTATAAAGACTTTATGTGTAACAATTCTGGTCTATAACAGAATGGTCTACGGTTATATGGTATAAGCTACTTCTGCCCCACCACGGCTACTCACCTAGCCAGTGTCGGGAGGGGCGTTAGCTGCTGCCTCACCGGGCTCGGTTACCTTTCCTGCCCTCCGCTCTCAACCACTCTTAACTAGCACGTGATTGCCTCCACCTCACCTCCCACCTACCGCATCGCATGCTTAGCAACCAGCTGTACTGGTTTCACTATACCAATAATAGTGCATTTGTCGCGGCTTCTAGCCGCTTAAATTGTATTTATTGGTTTGTGAAACCAGTACAGCTTCTACTGTCCCACCCACCTCCCGATGCGGCAGGCACTCACTTCTTTCTCATTGGAGTGGACGAGCGGTATTCAGCGGAGGAGGGGCTTAATACCTCACCTCACCACCACCAGGTGGCTCCACTATCAGTACAGCTCCAGATTTGAATTTTATTTACTTTTGATGAACGTCACGGAATTGACCCTTCCAACCCAGATTATGCCTACACGGGGCCTGGGCTTGTGAAGGGGCCTATTCTATAGCAACCAGCTGTACTGGTTTCACAAACCAATAAATACAATTTAAGCGGCTAGAAGCCGCGACAAATGCACTAAATTTCCCGCGGTCTAGCCTCGGCCTTGTCGCCTTGTCGGGTGCAGGTGGGGTGGTGCCAGTCGCTGCCACACGTACGATTCAACGGTTTTATTGCTTTTGAGTTTTCTAGGTTAAACTGTTATGAATGAGTGGTAAGCAGAGGAACTGCTGAGTCATCATGCATCAATTTTAACTAGTTGACAATGTTATAATATTGTAATTTCTGTCTAATGTATTATATTGCTGTATTATAATAATACAATGAGAGAGAGAGAGAGAGAGAGAGAGAGAGAGAGAGAGAGAGAGAGAGAGAGAGAGAGAGAGAGAGAGAGAGAGAGAGTATGTGTGTGCAAAAATGTTTACATACTACATACTCCTCACACTTGACTACTCACTCGAAAAAAAAAGGTGATGTAGTGTGAGCACAAGCCCTCTCTGGTGTGTAGCCTATAATACACAGGAATAAAGATTGTATTTTCACGTTCCTGTAATCTCCGTAGCAAAAGAACAAGAGATACAGCATTACAAAAAATTGGAGCACAGGCTAAGGGTAAGCAAGTCTCATTTAAAATAATTATAGTCTTACTTAATTGAATGTGATTTGCTCATCATTGCATTCTTTGTTGTTTGTCTGCTCCTGTGAAAACGTCCCATGGTGAGTAAATTAATCACAAGACTCTCCACTCCCTGCAACACATAAGATATCCCTCTGATTGCCTCCACGCCCCCCCCAAATAATTATAATATTGGATGCAAAATCAATGATCAGTATAACATGAACACTTCATTAATATAAAAATAAATACCATGCCGTACTGTAAATTAAATTATTTACATCAATAACAACCTGCATCTGTACAACTAAAATAACTTGAAATAATCAGGTTGCTGCACCTTTCGCTCCTTCTCAATGGACACCACAATAAAGCCATTTATAACCCAGTCATTATTGTAATGTTTTCCCGCTCTGCCCGCCACTCCTCCCACCTCACGCTTCAATACAATACCACTCCACCACCCTGTGTTGGTATGTGTCCTGTTATGTGTGTGTGTATGTCTGTTATAATGTTTCCTTCTGTGTTTTGGTATCCTGTTATGTGTCCTAGTGTGTGTCGTGTACAGTACACATATTGTCTACTCTGTTTGTCCTGTAATACAGCTTTCTATTTTCTCTTCTGTCCTAGCCCATATCCTAAGCAGATAATGGCGGTGGGGGGTTCAGTCTCTCTCTCTCCATCATGTTTCCCTTCATTCTTTCCCGCCACCCTACCCTGTTTTACTTCTTCTCTCTACTGCATTCCAAACCATACCTACAACCTTTCCCTGTCTGCCTACTGTCCCACCTTGTCTCCTGTCCTTCCCACTTACCCTACCTTTCCCTGTCTGTCTACTGTCCCACCTTGTCCCTTGTCCTTTCCATCACCCTGTCCTTCCGACCTACCCTACCTTTCCCTGTCTGCCTACTGTCCCACCTTGTCCCCTGTCCTTCCCACCTACCCTACCTTTCCCTGTCTGCCTACTGTCCCACCTTGTCCCCTGTCCTTTCCATCACCCTGTCCTTCTCACCTACCATACCTTTCCCTGTCTGTCTACTGTCCCACCTTGTCCCCTGTCCTTCTCACCTACCCTACCTTTCCCTGTCTGTCTACTGTCTCACCTTGTCCCCTGTCCTTTCCAACACCCTGTCCTTCCCACCTACCCTACCTTTCCCTGTCTGTCTACTGTCTCACCTTGTCCCCTGTCCTTTCCATCACCCTGTCCTTCCCACCTACCCTACCTTTCCCTGTCTGTCTACTGTCTCACCTTGTCCCCTGTCCTTCCCATTACCCTGTCCTCCCAACTGTCCACTATTCATTACCATGTCCCACCGTGACATATCCTTCCCACCACATACATCACAGATGTATGTGTGTTTCCTTCTGTGTTTTGTTATGTGTCCTGTTGTGTGTGTTTGTGTGTGTCCTTCTGTGTTTTGTTATGTGTCCTGTTCTATCTATCTACCTATAGCTCCGACGCCTCGTTCCCTCCGGGAACTCCCACCAATGGGGTGGCCACGGCAGAAGAGTCTCCAGTTTTCCCTGTTCCCGCACTCCCTCCTCACTTGCTCCATCCCCCCTTCCCCCTCACACTTCTCTCTCTCTCTCTCTCTCTCTCTCTCTCTCTCTCTCTCTCTCTCACATACTCTTCCACTCTGTTCTGCCATCTAACCAGAGGTCTGCCTCTCACACCAGGTCCCACAACTTCACTGCCATACACCTTCTTTACAGACTCCACACATTGCATTCTCTCCACATGTCCAAACCACATCAGTGTATTACGCTTCACTCTCTCAACCACTCCACATTCAATACCAACTGCCTTCTCACTCATACCACACCTCTCATACACACTCATTACTTTCTCCATCCCACCTAGTAAGTCCACATGCTCCTCTCAGATAACTCATTTCCACTGCACCTATTCTAGACTGATGAGCCCTACTCCATGTCTCCGATGCATATGTCACTGTTGGCAGGAATATACTATTTCTCAGTCCCTCTTTCACTTCCATACTCACACTTCTACCCTTCATAATCCTTCCCAGTGATATTATGAACTGCCTGCCCCTCACTGCTCTCTCCCTGATTTCTCCTTCCATGTTTACACAGAACTGTTCCCAGTTACTTGAATTCCCTCACCTCCTCCATCCTCTCACCCCCTAAAGTTATCTCACATTCAGTCCCAGTTGGTACAGCCACTCTATAGGGTGTAGCAAAGTCAATTACTTCTGTTTTGGTCCTCTCAAATACTCTTACCAACATCCACCACCCTCTGTAACTCCTTTTCACTCTCGGCCAGCAGCACAGTGTCATCCGCAAATAAGCTTGTAACCAAGGACCAATCTACTCCATTCAACCTCAGTTTCGCACCCAGGCTCTCCACCTTTGCCTTCATCTCTCTCATGCACCCATCCATAAAGATATTGAACAACTATGGTGACATGACACACCCCTGCCTCAATCCTACACTGAAATCAAAGTTCTCACTCAAATCACCCTCGACCCTCACACAAGCTTTTGCCTCTCTATAGAAAGCCTCAATCCCCTCCAGTAAGCGCCCACCAACACCGTAAATCCTTAATACATCCGTCATAGCTCTCCTATCAACCCTATCGTATGCCTTCTCCAAATTTATGAAGGCAGCATACAACTTCCTACCCTTCCCAATATATTTCTTGACTGTTGATTTTATTGCAAAGATCTGGTTCACACATCCTCTACCCTTTCTGAACCCTCCCTGCTCCTCACTGACTTTATTCCCAGTTACTTCTATCAGTCTCTCAGTAAGAACCTTCCCATACATCTTCCCCGGTACACTAAGAAGGCTTATTCCCCTATAGCTACCACACTCATCCTTACTCCCCTTCCCCTTGTACAAAGGCACAATTATGACTGTCCTTCAGTTCTCTGGCACCTCTCCCTGTCTCCAAGCCAATGTGCATATAAGCAGCATCCACTCCACCACTTCCTCCCCCCCACACCTCAGCATCTCTGCAGTTATTTCATCCACCCCCGGTGCCTTTCCTATCTTCAACTTTCCTATTGCTTTCCTGACCTCTTCCCTTCCTAATTCTCCCTGTACATCCTGTCGTCTACCTCCTGCCTTCATCCCCATGCATGTCACCACCGCCTCCCTTCCCGTCCCCCCATTCATCAACCGATAAAAATGCCCATTCCACACTTCTTTCACTTCCTCACTTCTACTCACAGTAACTCCATCCTCTCTCTTCATTCTCACGCTACCAGACTTTCCTTCTCCTCTTTCTCTTTTCACCTCCTTCCAGAATAATTTCTTGTTTTCTCTAAACTTCTCACTCAGTTTCCTACCAAACTCCTCATCCACTCTCCTTTTGCTCTCACTCACCGTCCTCTTCACTTTCCTCTTACACTCATTGTATTCCCTCTTTCACCTCCTCTGGCACATTTCTCTGCAGGGTTCTCCTAAAAGCCTTCTTCTTATTCTCTACTGCATCCTTCACTTCTTCAGATCACCATGCACTCCCTTTCTTCCCCCTCTTTTGTACTTTGTACCCCACCACTTCTGCTGCTGTCTTACACACTAAAGTTTTGAATGTTTCATACACATCATTCACTCCCACTCCCTCCCCTATCACCATCCTTGCATCCCCCAGCACCTCACCCATCCTCCTGTTATATTCCTCCCTATATTCTGCTTCATCTAATTTCCCACTAGCCACCTCCCTCTTTTTCCTCACCCCTTCATCCCTCCTACCATATTCCCACTTAGCACTAACCTTCATCTTTACCAACAACGCAAAATGGTCGGAGCATTGGATAATTTCTCTCACCACTTTTGCATTGACCCTGTAATCTTGTATGAAACTTGGAGGCTTGTGATTCCTCCTGACTATGCCACGAAACACGCTCCTTCAATATGGGTGATGTTTCGTGGCAAAATTTGAAGGACTCGCAAACCTCCAATTTTCTGACTACATCACAAGGTCCCTTAACCTTTCATCCACTGCCACATAATAATCAATCAAACTCTTCTGCTCTCCTCTCTCATCCCTTCTCTTCCATGTATATCTGTGGATCATCTTGTGATGAAAGAAGGTGTTTGCCAAGAACAACCCCCTCCCAGCACAGACATCCACCAGATACTCACCCTTCTCATTTACTCCTTCTACACCCCATTTACCCACAATACTTCCCACTTCCTCACCTCCCTTTTTTCCATACATAATTCCCATCATCACCACTCTCCTTCCATTATCAATCTTTCTCAGACACGCATTCAATTCCTCCCAAAACACACTCATCCTCTCTCTCCCCATCCTACTCTTTTCATCCTCTGGTGCATAGGCACACACCCACGCATATTTCACCATCCCAATCTTTCCCGTCATCCATACAATCCTCGACCCATGTCCATCCACTCCCTTCCACACCAACCCATCCTCCCCCTACCCTTACCTTCCCTTCTTACCAACCCATCTTCCACCTACCCCAACCATCCCTCCTTACCAACCTATCCTCCTCCTACTTTGTATACTCCCACCATCCCCCTGTGAGTTCCCTATCTTCCCTTCTTACCAACCCATCCTCCTCCTACCCCCCATATCCATTTACCTTGTCCTCCCTCTACCCCTACACACTGAGACACACTCTCTCTCTCAATGAGTGTGTGACTGTCTGACTGACTCGAGTCACTGCCTACCCGTGCAATTTGTGAGTTCACAATTATTATTATTAACTTTAATTAATTATGTATCTTTTTTGATGTATTGTCATAATTTTACTAAGAAATATTGAAGTAATAACACTTCCCTTATAATACAATGAAACACATAGTATAAGCATAAATTATTTAGACATCTTTTAAACGCAGTACGAGAGTTTGGGCTGGTCCGACCGGGCCGGTGTAGCAGAATGAAGTGAAGCGTCACGTGCGTCCATACTGCGCATGCGTGGGTGGTGGGGCTGCCAGGTGTTGCTAGCGTGGGTGATTGAGTTGCCAGATGCTGCCATATCCTACCCTACTATATATACATGTATTTTATATGCCTATTTTTAAAATCGTATACAGTTCATTTTTTAAAAGTTTGTGTTTTAAATGGGAACAACTATAAGATTTGCAAGCGATTGGCAGCAAAAAACAGTACATATGATGCCCCTAGTATGGAAAAAACTCATAAATATGCAGACGTTCGTACGGGGAGGTTGCCCTCCGCTGCTCCGACTTCCTGCCTTCACACACACACACAATCACAAGAGTTTAGTGCGTGTCTTTCAGCTAGGATTTCCTTCGTCTCTTTTGCAGTGGTTATCCTAGATCAGTAATTTTAAGTTATTCTACCCATAGATTTTGCTCTATGGGTCCCCTCAACTTTGATTAAGTACAGTTTTTACGGTACATGGACATACAGTATTCTCAGGGATGCATATAAATACAAATAAATCATTTTCCACTACTATAGATTTTATTAGCCAGTTATCCAAACATCAGATACAGCACAGTATAAAAACTAGAATTTTCTCTCTTTTTAATTATCTTTTTTCCACGATTTGTGATAACTAAATGGATTTACAAGTTTGTTTTTGCAATAAAAATGTACATTAATGTTTTTATGCTACATAGCAAGCGTTCCCAACGGCTAATAAAATAATCACGTAGAGCACGAAGTAAATAATATTAATTAGCGAGCAGTGGCAACATCTTTGTTTCAGCTGACTGACTTGTCGACTGCCTGCATTTAACTTATTTGTCACTCGCCGACACTCGGTTGTATTTCAGACATTCTAGAGATGTCTATATGCAAGCTAAGATGATATCCATTTATTCATTAGATAGAAGAGGAATTGTAGAAGTAATTCCTATTAATAACTCAATTTTAGGGTAGTTGGCGCTTGACGTGTTGTAACAGTTAGGGCTACATATATACCTCTGGAGTCAGGCCTGTCTCTAAGTGAAGTCTGGTGGACCCTTGTGTAATGCATGTACCATGTATATTATGTGTCTGTATATTTTAATTTAGGGTTTAGGGTTTCCTTTTGTGCTGGTGAAGGTTCACAGAGTGTTATTTTTTGGGAGTGTTACCAGTAAACTTATATGTATATTAAAAGTGACATTTGGTTGACCTCTTTGCTACGACTCGTTCGTAGCATACTGATTTCCTAATTACACCAATATAACCTTTGATCCACATTTCCGCTCTATGTTCCTTCCTATTTCAAGATTTTTTTTCGGCTTGTTTTCGTGGGGACAATTTTAGATATTTTTGCTTCCTAAGCATAACACGGTGAGGTCATGTCTCCATTCACAGACACGTACAAATCTCTCATTATCAAAGAATGTTTGGGCACGAGGACCACTACCTGAGCATAGTCAACATTTAATTTAGGTAGATTGATTTATTGATATTTGGCGCCGCAACAGCGAGGTCATATGGAAGATGATGATTGAGAGGTGGGGACAGTAAACACGAAAGATAACAGATGAAAAAAAAGAATATTTGAAGAAAGGAAAGACCCTTTTAGTCACAGGAATACACGGGAGGTATAAGTAGCCCCATACCCTAGGAGGGGAGTTTAGGAGGAACTTGGCTATGGCTCACGAGAACGACCTTTAAACATTTGACCGAACTTTACTCCGGTTATCAACATTCAATCCAGAGTTATTTTAAATATCCCACTCTATGCACCGTGTTAATAAAGAAATATTTTACCATAGAATTTTACCTTACCAATACCGCTGCTACCACTGTATCACGTGAATAAAGGGGTTTCTTTTCTAACCAATTAACATGTTATGGTAGCGGACAATTATATTCATTTCCCCCAATGAGAGTTACGTGAGTAAGAAACCCGTCCTAATCGATTGTCTAAGAACCGGAGACCAATATAATTAGCCAGTCTCTCGTTACTCATAAGTTTATTATATCCCTAACTGGACAATGACGAAGTAGATATTAATAATTAGTTTATTACTTACCATAAAAATGAAGGAAAAAAAAAAAGTTTTATCAGACACTACTCCAAATCAGAAATAGTTGCTAAAAATAGTCATGAATTTCGACTTCTGATCAGACAGTTAATTAATGAGAATAACAGGTGTTATGAAAAAGCTCATGATGTGGTCAAGGTGGCAAACAACGTACACATACCATCTCCCAAGGCGTTTAGCGACGGTCTCAAAGATGACTGTTGATGTGCCCTTGATGATAGGGTGTGTGTCATTCCCAAGCACCATGATGTGTGGCATGAACTAGAGAGAGGGAATTAGTATTAATTTCATTATTGACAATATAGAACTTCCTCTCCCCCCCCCCCACCACCACACACTCCAAATTTCAACCCTCCAAGTCCTGCTGGAGGAAGGTACAACCCCCACCGCACAACCGCATCACCTTGTGGGACTACAAGGGTTACAGCTATGTTTGTATCAATAGCAAGGCCCAACAGGAGAAGCTGGTTTACCCCTTCCACTTCACTACAGGGCAAACTTCCCCTCCTGCATCCAGCCGGACATGGGCCACGCTTAATGCAGGCCCCTCCTCCAAGAACAGTGAAGCCACCCTCCTCCACTCGTTTCTGTCACGCACAATCACTCTACCTTGCTCCACAGATATACCTCTTCCACTCAGAGCTCCTTTCACAATGTCCATCCATCTCCTTTGTGGCCTTCCTCTTCTCCTTACACCTCCCATATCTGAACCCCCTATCCTCTTTACCTTTATATTCTCCTCCATTCTCTTCTCACATCCAAACCTGCACGGGCCTGCTAACTCTCTCACGACACCTGTCCTCCTCACTTTCTCATTTTTGACTGTCCATTCGCGTCACACCACACATGCTCATCAGACATCTTATCTCTACTACATTCGACCTTCTCTTCTCACTTTCTCCCAAATTCCATGTTTCCGCTCAATACAGTGCAGTAGGCACTGATATCCCTTCGTACAACTTCCTCTTTACATCCATTCTAAGTGACTTAGAGCCAAAAATCCTATTCATTCCTCCTAGCACCTTTCCTACTTCATGTATTCTAGATATTACCTCTGTCTCTATTTTGCTATTCCACCATCACCTTTGACCCCAAACACTTAAAGAACTCCACCTCCTCCAATATTTCACCATCTAGCATTATATTTATCCTTCTACCCTCAGCTCCCCTCCTACATCTCATTATTTTGCTCTTTGTCACGTTCACTCTGTTTCCTCCTCCTGCACACCCATCCAAACTCCTGCACTAACATACTCACTTCTTTTTCTGACTGCCACTAACGCTGTATCATCAGTAATTGGTTTAGGCCCAACTCTCTATCTTTGCTGTCCACGAGGCATAGTCCTCTCTCCATCACCCTAGCATTTACCTCTCTTACCACACCGTCCATATAAATATTAAACAACAATGGTGACATAACACCTCCTTGACGGAGCCCCAATTTTACTGGGAACCATTCACTCACGTTACTTCCCACTCTAACACAAGCTCTACTGTTCACATAGAAACTTTTCACCCCTATCAATATTATTTCCCACTAGCCCGTACAACTGCAAAACCTACCACAATCCATTTCAATAATTTCTCTCATATGCTTTCTCAAGATCCATAAATGCCCATACTACTTCTTTACTTTTCTGTAAATACTTTTCACACACCTGCCTTACTGCAAATATCTATTCCAAACAATCTCTTGCTCTCCTAAAGCCACCTTGCTCTTCACCAATAACAGCCTCCGTACCCTTTCTGACTCTCTTTATCAGCACCTTCCCATACAGCTTTCCTACTACACTTAACAGGTTTATACCCTGTACTTGCCATAAATACATTGGTAATCTATCCCCTTTTCCCTTATATAGAGGTACTACACAAGCACTCCTACACAAGTACATTCATCCAAACCTGAAGCTTGAGGCTGAATACAAGTTGATTGGTTGGGGACATTGAATGGCAAGGAAGAATCCAATAAGTATAACATCCAGTTTTTGTTGTTGTTGTTGTTGACGATGTTCTTCGGGGGCAGAATGGCCCCCTGCCCCACAAACCCCAGGTACACACTGGTCGCAGTGTATATACAAATTAAAATAAAGGAGGGGCTGACCCTATATGTCTGGGCTACGGAAGCACATCTCAGGGAGATGGGATCAGAGCTTACTGGACCAGGGAGTCTGTGGGCCTCCGACTGCCAGGGAGATTGGGAGGAAGGTACTGTACACGTTACCACAAGAGCTAAAAGTGGAGCCGCACCTTCCATGAGACCAGTCCTGAAGGGACCATAAAACGGGAGGGAGTTTAGACTGCTGCAGAGGTATAATGCACCCCCAAGTGCTAGCGGTTCACTCAGTAGTGGAAAAAAAAAGCCTCCGGTTGCAGTAAATCCCTGATGGATTGTTAATCCATGTGGGCAGATCTTGTCAATTCCACTAAAATGTGACTAGATTCTACCACAATCTTTATTGTAGACCTGTGGGAGATGGCTAGTATTCATAGAGGATAAAGTCAGTCACCCTAGGCATGTACAGTTGACTCCACTTCCGCATTTACACTCAGTGCTGACAAAGTGCTGCCAGAAATTTTAATCCAGAACCACGTGTGATCATGCTGCAAACCACTCATTGCCGAGTGAGATGGAAAGAGGGGTTGGGTTGGAGAGAGTGACTAATACATTGTGGGTGCATGAAATCATCTCGGTTTTTCGGACATTGCTCACTTCGACACTGGTGTTTGGTTCACTCATGCTGGTGTCTGTAAGTTTGGTCTAGGCATTAATCTCAGATGACTTTATCAGGGTATTAATTAGTCCTGCCATATCGCATGGATTGAATTTGTATACAGTATATCATATAATTTCTTTTCAGGTCCTGGTTTCATGATATTGGATTGGTCATTTTCGGCATCATGCAGAATGATGATAAAGGTGGTGAAAAGGACAGTGAGGTGGGAAAATGGGGGAGTACTGGGACGGGGGATGGGGAGGGAATAGAGAAGCCGAATGGAGTGAGAATCGACATTGTGGGGGAAAAGAGATAGAATGATCGTTGGGTAGATAAGACTCCACTACAAAACCTCCTTTGCTTACCATTAACACAAAGGAATTAATCAGAAAATAACTCGACTGCTGCCGAGTAACAAAATTATTGAAATAACTTACAATACTAAGTTGTATTAGGAATTATTATATACTATGGTATTCTAAATGCTGTAATGCCCCAGCGGACTCAAACCATTACTATTAAAATTATCAATTGTCCTTTATTTCCTTTCAGTTTTTACATGCTTCCTGTTTCTCCTCTGTGTATCTTTTTTTATTTCTCGTATTAGTGTCTTCCTGGACCAGTGTGGTCTTCTCTCTTCCTCTTCATTTACTTCAAAATTCTCAACCCCGTAGGGGGGTCGAGGGTATTGCCTGTAGTGATGTGGGCAATATTTTATGGGTTTTGGCGCCCCTTCGGTTCCAGCCATTCCCTTTCAGTTCTTCAACTGCACCTCTTTTCTTTCTATTTCCTTCCTTCTTGTTGTCTCACCACTCTTATCACCTTCTTCTGGCGCTATGCGGCACCTAATATCTATTAAATTAATCAATCAAGATTCTCAAACTCATCCATTACGTTGCTACAGGCATATCGTACTTATAAGTGAAATTCACTCCTTTTCATCCCAAATTAGGAGACACCTAATACCTGACTATAAGAGGAAAGAAAGCCGGATGAATGTGTGTTGTGCTGGTATAGCCGTGTGTGATCGCTCACGCTGCAATATTGACAAGATATATATCGGTATTAATTCAATACAAAAGCTATTAATTAAAGGAACGTTTATCGTCCTCAGATTCCTCTCACTTGCCATACTACAATTATTGTCTACCATGACAAAACAGAGCGACGACAAGATTATAATCATGAAAGGTGCACGGACACGACTGCTAAAGATTATGAATGTTATGGTTATGATTACTCCACCTCCCTTTCCTAGTAACAGGCTGGGTAAAAATTGCTACATGACTCTCTAATATTGCAATAATTAAATCATTAGTAATTGCTGATGTGTAAATCTTATGGCTTCATAAAGTTTGTATCAATTATTCACATTATGTAAATCCTTTGTAAAGTAGCATTACACTTTGATTTCGGTACCAGAAGATAACTTAATAAGGTGACAATCAGCTTTGTTACTTTATAACCTCAGGTGCATACTGTAATAATAATATGTCTCTCCCATAATACTACTCGATCACTGTTAAAACTTTCTCTCTCCAACCCAACCCCTCTTTCCATTTCACTTGGCAGTGAGTGGCTCGCATCAGGATCACACGTGGTTCGGGATTCAAATTTATGTGTTGCTCAACATTGGCAACGCTAAGTGGTAAACTCGGAAGAGGAGCCAACTGTACATATAGTGAAACCACATTCTACTTACTGTTCCAGCACCGACTTTGATGCATCGTTCGTTCTCTTCCAGCATCTCCATCTTGAGCGTGCAAAAGAACAAGACAGACTGTACACACAAGGATCCACTCACACTATTTATACACTCCAAGTACTCGATTAAAAACACGTATGGAAAAGCACTCGATAACCTAATCCTCCCTTACCAAAAACAATGTCGGAATGCTTATAAACTTCCGTTGTTATCCGGGTTGTAATATAGCTTACGAAACTCGATTAAATTGCTGGGAAAGGTGCGACCGCTGTGATGATACTAAAAGAACAAAAAAAGGTCTTTTTCGAGCACGCCAAATTGGTCATGTAAATTCAATTACTTGAATAAAAAACTGTGATCGACAGGATGATATATTTTCCAAAGCAAGTTATAAGGTGATACACATTTGTATAATTTTGTTGTTTAGGAAAATTAGAGATTTTTCTTTGAGTAAAAAGACTATCTGAAAAAAACAACTCTGCTTATAAATCGTCAGAATTGGAAGTTCGACTGACAAAAATGAAATGTCAGTCAGAAAACATCTATTTGAAAATACAATATCTAACATGGAAAATAATATGTCTCTTTCTATCGTCTACCAGGGAAAAATGTGTTACTAAGAAAATCTTTTGTTTGAGTAACAGGAAGAAGAAAAACTTTCTAAATGGATTCCTTCTTAAGGTCAGAATATCCAGTCACGTCCAAACGTCGTACGCATTTATCGATCCCAAGTACCCCCCCACCCCCCAATAGGGAGCCGCCTTGTCGTGGTAGGGGGGCTTGCGTGTCTCTGAGACCTGGCGAGCTAGGCTAGTGGGGGCTTCGGCTCCTGCTCTGCCCCGATTTCGGGAGAGAGGGCTAAAAAGGTCGCCAGTGAGAGACACGACCAAATGGTTCTCATGTATTAGGCTGCCAGTACGAGCCAACAGTGCTGTCCGCTAGCGGGACCGCCCTCTAGGGGCCGTCCTGTGGTGGATGGTTGGGTGTCTGGGCCAGTATTATAAAACAGTTATGATTTGTTCATAAACTTCTTCCTAGTTAAAAATAAGACATAACTCTCCTGTCCTAAGCACTAAGTCTCCGACTTAACGCGAGACTTAGCTAGGTGAAAATCATAGACTGTTGCAACAGCTAGCGCTAAATTTAGCAAACCTTTGTTTGTAATAATGATATAATTTAATTAAATAAAGAAAGAAAGACAGTGAAAGTAGATATTAAAAAAATGGTTCGCATAATATTATACTTTTTTGATAAGCAATGAACAGAATTATGCAAAAATTTTATGTAACTAGAATTTATGGACAAGACAACCGACTACCGAGGCGACTGGAAACAAAAACAAACCCTGAGAAGAGACCATGGCGGCAACTGCAACAATGAAGACAGAGGGAAAGTGGGCACGAAAAGTTAATTGGTCTCCTGATGAAACCATATTACTAAGATTCGTCACTCTGTAAGTGTACTGTACTCTGTGTACTGCAGTGTTTATGCCTTTGCGGGAAGTAGCGGAAACTAATTTCATGATTTATACGGGATCCACACACTTTCGGATGCTCATGACAAAATCTTAAGCCCCTAAGACACCTTCGGACCCAGTTTTTGCTAAGATGAGAGTTGAAACGAGACATAAGGACTGAGGACAAATTCTTAGGTATTTAGGACTTTTATTCGCCATCTTTAGGGCTTAGGAGAGAATCATAGCGCTAAGACGAAGACTTAGTGCTTTATAAGTACCGGCCCAAGACCGGGAGATGTTGGGGAGGGGGGTCTCCGGCGGGCAAACTTTCGAGCCTTTGGGGCTGCTTTTTTAAACGAGTGGCCTCTTGGGGGACGAAGTACCCCGCCCACGGCGACCAGAGCTCGGTTCCCTCTTCTTCCCGGTAGGTAGTAACTCTTGTCTCCTGAGGCCATTTTAATAATAAATATGATATATGGAAATCGTTAAACCTTCTTAGTTTCTTCGAGCGGTAGATGACCAGGAACTCGAGATGCCACTCACTGCCTCACTGGTCATGGTGGCTTGCAGAAAGCTGCAATTTCTGCTAACAAAAGAAGACCCAGCAGTTCAGGGGTTATGTCGACAAAGCTGCTAGCTATTCAGACACTTTAATGTTGACCAATGTATTTGCAAGTCTTTCCTATGGCGCTAACCTCTCCATTATTAAGCGTTTTGGTTCTCCGTATCTGTCTCACTAATGACAATGACTGCAGATACAATCGGTGATATATAGCTTTTAATACAAATGCTGCTGCCAAGGCAGCTTTTGAGGAAAAAAATTATCTGTCTGTGTGGGATACTCACGGTACGCTTCAGATGATGCGGTTAACGAATGTTAACTGCCCTAACGTCTTAGAAATTTGCAATTGGTTGTTTGAATGCACCAGTAGATTTGTTACCTATATAAATACATATATATCGGGAAGAACCCTTAACATAAAAAAATTCTATGTGCGGGGTGATTGAGGCCTAAAACGGGGAGATAACCCTGAGTACTTTCTTCGCTGCAGCCAACCAACGAAGATCATAAATTAACCGGGCAAGGTAAGTTGTAATTGTCATATTATAAACTACATTATCGATCATTCTCACATCACCGTCACATATTTGGCGCCCAACGTGGGGCCCGATTCGTTGTATTAACTCCAGTCACACACGCGCACACTTTCACGAGTAGATAGTTATAACTGTCCAGAAATTAAGGCAACCGAAACGATAGAAAATAAATAAAAAATGTCTACCGTACAAGAATTATTGGGAGAGGCTCAACAATTGGGAATTGAAGATAAGGCCGAACTTCAAGTGTACGTAAAGACCCGTCAAGAGGAAGAAAGGCTTGAAAGGGCGGCCATAAGAGAAAATGAAAGGGAACAGAGAGAGCAAGAAAAATTGAAATGGGAACATGAAAAGGAAGTATTGGAACTGAAATTACATGCGAGTGAAAGTCAAGGCTCGAGTGGAAGTAATGTCGCAAGCTCAACCACCGTGACCCCAAGATTACAACTGGCAAAATACGTAGAGGGAGACGATATCGAGCCGTTTATTGAGCGATTCGAAATGGTTGCAGACACGTATAGATTAGATAATGATATAAAGAAGCTCGAGTTTATTAACTTATTCGATGGAAAAGCCCTCAGCATTCTCCACCGACTCGACAGTACCGCCAGAAACTACGAGAATATGAAAAAGGCTTTGTTACAGGCGTATGGGTTGACAGTCGATGACGCTAGGAATCAGTTTTGGTGTGCACTCCTACAGGATAAGGAGACTGTTGCACAGTTTAGTGCACGTCTAACCAGTTACCTGGATCAGTGGTTGGAGAAGGCCGAAACACCTAAGACTTTGGAGGGGGTAAAAGACTTGTTGCTTCGTACACAGCTGGAGAAGTCTTGTCCCCCAGAATTGTCGGCTCAGCTGAAAACCAACAAGGTGAAAATGTTGGAAACGATGGTGGATATGGCCGACGCGCATTTTACCGCGTATGGTTACCATACGCGGATTCAGTATAATAAGAAAATTAATCAGTCGAATAAGCCTTCTCAGAACTCTGCTGTTTCATATAACCAGTCGAGTAAAAATCAGTCACAGCAGCAGAGTCAAATTGTTCGTCAGCAACCTAAACCTCATTTTAATCATACGCAGAAACAAGGTAATAATCACTATTCGCAGCAGTCAAATCAGTACCGTTACCAAGGAAAGAGTAACTGGAAAAATAGTAATAACCATAGTGGAAATAAGGGTTATTATCAGCGATCGGCAGCTGCAACACATGGTGAACCACAGTATTCACCTGTGGCGGTTCAACCTAGTGTAGAACCACGAGTGCCTCAGTCGGTTCACGAACCTCATCAATTGTGACTAAACGCGACAGGAGTCTCGAAAGGTAAGTCTGGTTTCCATATTTGTCCCGGGATGGTTAACGGAATATCTGTTGAAGTCTTTCGAGATAATGGGTCATCGGGGTGTTGTGTCGCTGATGGTTTAGTTGCTTCTAATGATTTTACAGGGGAGCAGGTAACTATCACTATGATTGATGGTACCAGGAGGCTCTATCCTCTTGCTAAAGTTGCAGTGGAGAGTCCATTCTATACAGGCCAGGTAATTGCAGCAGTCATGCAAAATCCTGTGTCAGATTTGGTAATAGGAAATATACCAGGGGTTAAGAATGCTTGTTCAGTGGAAGTTTCCACACAGACTGGTGCAGCTGCTGTAACCAGGGGTATGGCGCAGGCGAAAAAAACAGTTGTTCCACTTCAAGTGACAACTGCCGCCGACCTCGTCAATTGCGAGGATGTAATTGCAGAGCAAGCAAGTGACCCTTCATTGGCACTTGTTAGCAAGCAGGCACTTGAGGGTGAGAGTAGAGATCGACATGGTATTGTAACCAGTTATGTCAGGAGGAGAAACCGATTTTACCGACGTACAGTAAACCCCGATGGGGAAGAGAAGGTTCAGTTTCTCGTACCAGAGAAATACCGACAGGCTGTGTTTACCCTGGGTCATCATTCTATATTAGGGGGTCATATGGGGATGAGGAAAACAATTGATAGGATTCAGTCTCATTTCTATTGGCCAGGTATGGGGAGAGAGATAGGAAGAATGTTGAGGTCATGTGACGTTTGTCAGAAAACGTGTGACAGGGGTCGGGTGAAGCCCGCACCACTAAAACCTCTACCGCTTATCTCAGAATCATTTGAGAGGGTAGCGGTTGATATCGTTGGACCGATTATTCCGAGGGCTACGGACGGTGCCAAGTACATTCTTACCTGTGTGGATTTCGCGACCAGATGGCCTGAAGCAGTGCCTCTACGTGATATAGAAGCCACTACAGTGGCTGAAGCCTTGTTGGATATATTCTGTCGTGTCGGCATACCAAAGCAGGTATTGTCCGACTGAGGCAGTCAATTTACCTCCGCGATGATGGAGGAATTGTGGAGATTACTCTCAGTTAAAGGGTTGAGAACAACACCTTATCATCCAATGTGTAATGGGTTGTGTGAGAGGTTTAATGGTACTCTCAAGAAAATGTTGAGGAGCAGTAGAACAACCTAGGGAGTGGTCCAGGTATATCTCGCCACTACTGTTCGCGTATCGCGAAGCACCTCAGGCATCGTTGCAATTTAGTCCATTCGAGTTAGTGTATGGTAAACCTGCTCGAGGACCACTTCAGGTTCTACGTGAACTTTGGGACGATGAGGAATCGGATCCCGTGGTGAAAACCACTTATTCTTATGTAATTGATTTGGCAGAACGATTACAGCAAACCTGCGAGATTGCAAAGCAGGAGTTATCTAAAGCAAAGGAGATTCAGAAGTCCTACTATGATAGGAAAACTAAGCTCCGAACGCTACAGGTAGGGGGGAAGTATCTCGTTCTGTTACCAACAGCTCATAATAAGTTGTTGGCTCAGTGGAAGGGTCCCTTTGAAGTAGTCAAGAAGGTGAATGACCTTAACTACATAGTTAAAATCAAAGGTGAAGCCAAGCGGTTCCATATTAATATGCTTAAGGAATATTACACCACCCAACAGGGGTGTACTTCCATTGTTACCACAGTTGGGGCAGGCTGTTGTAACATCACCTCAGAACAGAGTGAAGTGTTAAGTCTAGTCCGTGGTCATTTTTCCCCAGCAGTAGACATGGTTAGCGCTGCTGTGGTAATCCCCGAGGGTGACGAGGGATATACTCCGCAGACAGCTGAAGCTCGTCAAGGTGAGACAGTGGCTGAGGCCTCCGTTTCGGAGAATTTAAGACCAGACCAGCTTGCAAGAGTCAATGCGGTACTGGCAAAATATTTACGTGTGTTCTCTGACAGGCCTGCTGTTGCCAACGTAGCCTGTCACGAGATTCAGCTTACGAGCGACACAACAGTGAGGGTGAAACCATATCCTATTCCTGTACGGCTGATTGATACAGTACGTAAGGAAATTAATGACATGGAAGCAGCTGATATCATTGAAAGGTCGGACTCGTCTTATTCCAGCCCTATTGTTGTGGTTCGGAAGAAGGACGGTGGTGTACGCATTTGTGGGGATTACCGGCATGTCAAAGCTGTCACTAGGGTCGATGCAGAACCCATGTGTGATCAGCAAGATATTTTTGCTAGGATTAGCAATTCAGTGCGATACATAAAAGGGAAGTGCTAATGTCGGGGCGGACCTTATGTCACGATTGCTTGAAGGAGAGTTAACCGAGTAAATATTCATGCGAAGATCGACCGGCAGAAGTATCCTCCGGGTCGAATTGCTCGTTAATTGTTACCTCTCCGAGCGCAACGAGCACGAATCTTATACGACTCAGATTCAAGGGGATTCCTAGAGTTGGGGAAAAATCCGATGTATTGTATTTTGTGCAACTTATCCAAGACACGGATTCCAGCGGTTTACTCTGATCCAAGGCTCGGATAATTTACTAACAATATATTGCCTTCCAGAAATATTATTGCATTATTTTTGTGTAACCTTATCCAAGACACGGATTCCAGCGGTTTACTCTGATTCAAGGCTCGGATAATTCACTAATATATATATTGCCTTCCAGAATTATGATTGCATTTTTCTTACATACTATGTAACAAATACACAATGCATTACTTACACCACACTTATATATTGCTTAAATGTGTACAAATTGTACTGAGCAGAAATTACCAGGTACATTCATTCTTGTCTCGGAGTTTCTTCCTAAGATTGAAAAGCTAAAGTAACTGTTGGGAGTTTTTCACTCATTGGCAAAAATGAACACGTAACTGGTGATAGTAATTGACACATACAAGAATAAGTGAAGTGTGGATGAATTGTTATTGTAAAGTTATACATGCAAAGGCGTCGTTACCACTTCACGAATCTATTAAACATCGCATAGAGCAATGTCTTTTTGTGTGTGCGAATGTCACGAGTCAGACATAGACTCGTGACGTAATGTAAGCATAAGTAATAGAATGTTCTAGAGTAGTGGAATATTCCATACAGATGAGACAAAGGAGACAGGAGTGGGTTAAAATGTAGGTGCAGCCTAGTTAATCCGCAGGTACTGGATTAATACACCAGGTAGAAAAAAGGTAAAAGCGTCAGGTCGGTTTCAACTGAATTTGCACATCTTGTCTTATAGGTGTTCATACGTTAATTACATCTTGTATTAATAAATTATGCTACCAGGGTAACTTATGGTATTGCAAATGATCGTGAAGTGGAGGGAGATTATCGGGAATTATTAGTACGCCATAGGTAAATTGCAATTGCATGTATAACTAAGGAATGAGAGGGTACCATGTAAATCGTAGCCAGTTAGGAAAACGAACAAAGATAGGAGGAGGAGCCAGGAAAATTTTGAACTTGCAGCCTCTCAGTTAAAATTGGAAACATAAGTCAGTTTGGACAAGACACACTTGAAGAAGGGAACACACTCGTATCGTCAGCTTCCCTTGCCTGAATTACCTGCACGTGTAGAGTGGGGAGTGAACAACGTAACGTCGAATCGTTGGATAATTACCACGATTCACAAGGCATTACAGTTGTATACTGACCAGTTGCATTGACACTGGTTCGGTAAGTGAATTAAGGTGAGGGAGAGCTGGATCTTTGAAGAAAATTACGAGTGTGTTGAGAGACTCTGAGTTATTCCCGAGTGTAAGATATTAGAAAAAATATTCCAAACTTACGTGTTAGCATTGATAGAATCACTACAGTGTAACGTAACCTAGACTAGCGTCACGTGTACGGTCAAGAGGTAGCGAGAGTGAGTAGCTAGTTAGCGTTGCGTGAGTGTGTGTGTGTGTGAAATTTAATTATTCATTTTGGCTTAAGCTACTGGAGTTGAATAAATATAGAAATTTGCAATTGGTTGTTTGAATGCACCAGTAGATTTGTTACCTATATAAATACATATATATCGGGAAGAACCCTTAACATAAAAATTTTTTATGTGCGGGGTGATTGAGGCCTAAAACGGGGAGATAACCCTGAGTACTTTCTTCGCTGCAGCCAACCAACGAAGATCATAAATTAACCGGGCAAGGTAAGTTGTAATTGTCATATTATAAACTACATTATCGATCATTCTCACATCACCGTCACAACGGTATCAAATACAACGGTATGAGTAGTTGTAGAGTGTATATTGAATGTCACACTAATATCAACCTTGTAGCAGAAGACAGTAAAGACCAATACGGCATCAAATACAACGGTGTGAGTATTGGGAAGGTGTTGTATGATGGGAAACACAGGATTTCAGACCTTAACACGCCTTCAATAAAGTTTAATTTTAAGAAATGTTGAAAATAGTTGCCAGCTTCTTTATTAACATGTCCGATGAAACCTCAACTGTGCATCCCATGCATTACTTGATGGAACTATTACAATGTTTAAATAATTATGAATATACTTCTCTCGCAACTCATGACAGATAAAACCAATAGAACCTCTGTCACCAACATTATTATGTTATGTGTGTGTGTGTGTACTGGCTTATATAATTATATAAGTATATTACATGCACACAGTAAAGAGAGATACACACGGAGAAGAGAGATACAGACCAAATAATAATTTTTGCTACCAAGAGACAAATGACAAAAAAAGAGTTTCATAGTCAAATTCCAATATTTCAATAAACCAGGCTATTATTAAAAAGTATTCAGAATATTACAAGGTTGCTATCACGTGAGGGATAATGAGAGCCTTGATATCTGACACGATTATAAACTGTTAGGTAGATACGGGGAAAATGGAAGTGTGTGTTAGTGGTATCAACACTTGACACATGTAATATAAAGGTATTCACATTTGCTTCATTTAATAAAGAGCTTTCTGGTTCATGATTCTTATTCAGTTATTGTGTAAGTATTTTTCAGCGTTTAGTGCTTGATGATAACCATTGAATATTATACGAAAAAATACCGTATACAATAATATTACCTCGGTTGTTTTTGTGTTACATCATAATATTAAAAACTTAATCTTACATTTAATGATGTTAATAATTGACACGAATGTCGGTATATAAATAATTGATAACTGGGCTTTCACACATTTTTCACCTCCCAAGAATAATTTCTCACCTCTCTTGTATAGACACTCCCCCTACCCTCCTCAAATCCCTCCTTACTTCTCCCTCCCACAAGTGAATGGTTCGAGCGAGCAGAGCTCACAACTAGTGTTTCGGGGTTATCTCGGCCAACATTGACAACGCTGGGTGGGCCTCACGGGAGTGTGACCAACTGTACAATGTTACCAGAACCGATATCACACCACTTAAAAGGTGTCTTGCCTGGGGGTGTCTTTACTTTTATGAGTGACTGTACATACACAGCAAAGTGTTGCAGGGCGAGGATTAGGGCTAGGAGTTCCTTCTCTATAACTGAATAGTTCTTCTGACTGGTGGAGAACTTTTTACTGAAATACGAAACAGGATGCTCCACCCCCTGCTCGTCCTCCTGCATCAACACAGCTCCTGCTCCCACATTGCTAGCGTCCACTGCTAGTGCGAATGGCTTGTCAAACTTGGGTGCGGTCATCACGGGATAGTGAACGAGTATGTCCTTGGCACTTTCAAAACTTTCCTCACACTCGTTTGTTCATTCATACTTGACCTCTTTTCTAAGCAACTCAGTCAAGGGTACCACTACAGTCGCGAAATTTTTCAAGAATCGCCTGCAGTACCCGATACATCCCAAGAAGCGTCTGAGTTCCCGTCTGTTCTGAGGCCTTTTGAAACCTTGTATGGCCTCCACCTTCGAGCTAGGTGGGCAGACCAGACCATGTCCTACCACATACCCTAGGTACTGCACACGGGCACACACAAAGTCGCACTTCTTGACGTTGACGACTAGGTTGGCATCCTGTAGGCAAGACAGTAACTGCTGCAGCACTTCGATATGGCGTGGGCTGACTCGGTAGGGCGGCAGCTTAACTGGCGTAGCCTCGCCCACGTCCACGTCGTGTTGAGTTAGTCAGTCCTGCCAGGAACACTGGCGAACACCTTGCCGTAGGTCGACATCAACTTCCACAACTGCGCCACTTGCTCTGGAGGTAAATGTGACACCTAGTCCCGTAGAGTCGTCTCTGCTTCCTCGTTGTCCACCCAACTACACTCTTGAAATTCACAGGTTACCTCTGCCACATCATCAGCTTCTTCTTCTTCCACAGCCACAGCCACAACATGCTGTGTCGTCACTGGAGTCTTCAAAGGGCGGTAGTACGGCTTTAACATATTTACATGGCACAACTGATGAGATCTTCGCCGGTCGGGCGTCTTCACAAGGTAGTCAGTCTCACCCAGCCTCTTCTCTACCACGTACGGACCTTGAAACTTGGCAGCCAGGGGTTGACCTTGAAGTGGCAGTAGCACCAACACTTCATCACCAACTTGGAACTCCCTCCATCTGGCCTTCCGATCATACCACTGTTTCATCTTCCCTTGGGCTTCCTCAAGATTCTTCTTCGCCTCTTCTCTAGTGTCACTCAGACGGGTCTTGAACTCCAGGACGTATTGTAGAAGGTTCTTGCTGGTGTCGACGTCATTACTCCATGCCTCCTTGACGATGCTCAAAGGACCTCTGACATGGTGTGCAAAAACAAGCTCATTCGGAGAGAAACCCAGGCTCTCCTGCGGTACTTCCCTCGTTGCAAACAGTAGGAAGGGAACACCCTTGTCCCAATCCTTGGTGTGTTCCAAGCAGTTTTTTCGCATCATATTCTTCAGGGTCTGGTGGTATCTCTCCAAGGCACCCTGGAACTCTGGATGGTAAGCACTGCTTCTGACATGTTTAATTCCTAACTCTTCCAAAGTCTGCTGGAACAAGTTAGACAAAAAGTTAGAACCCCTATCAGACTGTATCTCCTTAGGTAACCCAAACTTTGTACAAAACCCCAACAATTCTTTCACAACAGCCTTAGCATTCATAGTTTTGAGGGGGATTGCCTCAGGGTACCTAGTACAAGGATCTAATATGGTAAGAAGGTACTGAAATCCAGTAGAAGTGGTAGGAAGTGGACCCACTATGTCTATGATTAACTTTGAAAAAGGTGGCCCAATAGCATGGATGGGAATTAGGGGAGGCTTAGATGGTTTCTGGTTAGGCCGTCCCACAACCTGACATGTATGACAACTCCTCACATGCTGGTACACATCAGCCCTCATGGCAGGCCAGTAAAATTCTGCCCTAAGCCGTTCAAGTGTCTTCTTCACTCCTAGGTGGGCAGCAAATGGAATATCATGAGCTAGCCTAATTAGTTCCTGCCTGCACACACTCGGCACAACTAGCTGGTGTACATCCTTCAATCCCTCATCCACACTAGTATGAGGAGGTCTCCACCTCCTGTACAAAACTCCATCCTTCTCATATAAATATGATCCCTTCTCTTCCCCCACATTTTCAACTGCCAGGCTCCTTAACTCTTGGACACCTGGGTCACTACCTTGCAAATTCTTAAATTTCTCAACATCGACACACTCTAAAGACAACTGCTCACTAGAGGTATCTGAAAAAAGATTGGTTAAAGAAAGGTCGTCCGGTGATTCTCCATCGCCGTCGACGTCCTCCACCGGTGACATCGATCGGGTCACGGCACATACTGGGAAGTTCATCTGGTCCTCTTCCTCCACAACTTCAGCAGGTACAGGATCCTTGGTTATTACTGGGGCGCTCACTTCCTCACCCCTAACCAAATCATTCCCCAGTATCAAGTCCACATCGGGCTCGGGCAATGACTCCACCACTCCGACCTGTGCCGTCCACTTAAATAAATCACAACTCACCCTACACTCCACCAAAGGAACCGTCAGGGAGCCTCCAACTCCCCTGAGCAAAAAAAAATTCTTGGAACCCACCTCAACACGTTTCGGTCTTACCCACAGAGTATTTGTAGAACCAGTGTCTCAGAGTATCTTAACAGGATACTGGGATTCCCCCAGCTTGACCAATCCATCAGACCGATACGGAGCATAACATTCCTCTGCCGTAGTATCCGTAGCTACCGACTGGACAACTGCTCCTGTAACGTCAGACATGGGAACAGCATCCACTGCACCCTTCCCTCCTTCTGAAAGAACTCTATCTTTAGAAGTGGGTAAAACAGAGTTATCCCTACTATCCTTTCGGGGCTCAGAAACTGTGACAATAGCTCTGTCACAAGAAACAAAATTAGTAGGCCTAACAACTCCTGCCTTTCTCCAACATCTGTCTACAGTATGCCCTGTTTTGTGGCAATGTGTACATGTGAAAGTTCGTGTCCAAGGTTTGTGTGGGGTGCGTGTAGGTGTTTGTGTATGTGAGATACCTGGGGGACTGGGACTAGTGACATGAGTGCTTTTGGAATTCGGGGAGACATCGCTATCATGAGTTTTATTATTAGTGGTTGGAGGGGGTCTATTGTGCCCTTTGCCTCTGGCTTTAAATTGCTTCCTGACTAAAATGTAATCATAAGCATAAACTGCAGCTTCTTCAGCTGTCTTTACTCTCTTATCACTTATAAACATCAGCAAATCTGGCTCCATCTGGCTCAGAAATTGCTCCAACTTAACCACCTCCAACCTACAATAATTATCTTCTACTTTCTCACTTCTTATCCATGCTCGAAATAGGTCACTCTGATAATTCATAAATTCAATCCATGTCTCATTAGGGCGTTTCTTACTATTACGGTACTTCTGTCTGTAAGCTTCGGGTCTTAATTCATACGTCCTTAGTACAGCAGACTTTAACTTTTCATAAACCAAAGATTCCTCAAAACTGAGAGCATCAAATGCTCTTAAAGCTTTACCACAAAAGACTGACTGTGCCAGCGTTGACCATCGTTCCTTCGGCCACCCACTACCCTCTGCAACCTTCTCAAACCTCTGGAAAAATTCAGCAACATGGTCCCCATCAAACTAAGGAACCAACCTGTGCTGTTCTGATGATATCCCCGATGTAACCAGTCGTCGTGGCTCATGGTCCACTTTATATTTCTCCATCTCCAACTCCAGTTTCCTTTGCTCAAGCTCCATCTGAGCTCTCCTTTCCTCTCTCTTAAACTCTAACTGAGCTCTCCTTTCCTCTCTCTCAAACTCTAATTGTAGCATTCGGAACTCATGGTCACACGCAGCTTGGTCATTCCCAGATTGGTTAATCTGAACCATAGTGGCTTCAAGCAAATCAGTAGGTGCAGACCAGTCACTTACGACAGAAGCATTATCCTTCCTCTCAACAAAATCATACAAACCAGTGCCGCATAGATGGTGGCAAATCAGGTTAGCTGGTGGAAATGCGTTGGAACTTTCAATGGCAATGTCCAACTTCTATGCAACAAGTAATAATTCCTCTCTCCTCTGTGCTCTTACTCTCTCGGGATTAGGACTTGAATTAATAAACTCTGCAGCATCCTGCTCAGAGATAATATGAAGTGGAGCACCCTTCTCACTAGCCACACCCTGAGTCTCCATTGCTCACTAACTACTAGGCAAATGTACACAAAAAATGGAAAAATGCAATACAAGAAAAATACAACAGTAATGCAATGATAGAACACCAGTCTCAGTTCAGCAAAAATTGGAAATCCTGGCGAGGTCGCCAATTTATATGTTACGGACGGAGGGTAGAGATACGGTACTGTACTAGTCGCTAGACTAGACTTGCCCCGACGTTAGTTATCAACAGAATAAAGTAGCACTGGGTGGCGGGTATCTGACTATTAAAGTTATGAATTGTAAGTAAAAGTACAATCCCAGCCTATATTAACCCCCAGAGTCCGGGCAGCGGGATTTCCCGCTCGGTCGACAGAGGCCGGGCAGCGGGAAATCCCGCTCTGTCGACAGAGTCCGGGCAGCGGGAAATCCCGCTTTTGGTAATTTATGGGGAAAAACGCCAAATTTGTCGGGATTTTTTTTGATCTGGCTATACTTCACCACCAGACCTTTTCATCCCCACATTCAATCAGTGTGTGCTTGACCGTGACAATGGCTGGGCGTAGTGAAGAAAATACGGGCTCGTTCGATTCGGTGCATCCTACCGCGCTGCCGGGCGCACCCTCTCTTGTAACCTCCACTCCGCGGGTGCAACCAGCTAGATTGCGTCACAGCCACGCTCACAAAGCGAACGCAGCCTCGCTCTCACGGGAAAAGTGACCTCCATTCCTCACTTGATTTCTCGGCAATGGAGTGTCCTAGAGAGCTGGGGTTGATTTTAATGGAAAGAGGAGGAGTTGATGGTGAGTACACAATCAAATTTAAGTTGTTCAGTATTGTAGTTTAGACGTAGGGAGTAAGAGAAGTAGAGTGATTTTCCGGGAAATACCCGGACAGGCAGGGTAAAAGTTAGTATTGCGCCCAGAACCACAGAGCGTATTTCCATTCTTGGCCCGTCCCGGAGGGGTTAAAGAATGATAACACGACCCAACGAGACCGTCCAAACATATACCCAGGTACGGATACAATGAATAAAAATGATAGAGAAACTACTCTGACTTTCTATAATATATTGACAATATGAACGAACACAAAGACAAACAATTAACACTGAAAGAATTAATAAATTAAATCAGGATTCCCAACTATGACAGAATATGAGACAGAGTTCCCAAATTAAATAATGCACCAGCAATAATCACTCAATAAATCACTACCACTGTACCATCACTTCAATAACCACACATCAATAACGCAAGGCACTAGGCGCACTTAAGCACATCACTGGCATATATAATAATGGAACATCAATGCATCACGACATACATGTAATAATATAATAGTAGAAATATCAATGCACAAATATATATAATAATAGTAATAGCAATCTATAAGAGAGTGACCCTATTTCACTGTGAGAAAAATGTAGAAGTAAACACAACTATACTTATCAGATACGTTATGCGTGTCTCATCCCGAATCTTACAACACTCACTCACTTACAAAACACAAACTGTGTTGTCCCAAGCCTCACTGGTATCTAACCCCACGGGCCTAACCCCCGCGCTTATATACAGTTGGCTCCACAAAGAGAAGTGAGCATGTTACAACAAAGTCATGGGCGTGTCTCCGAACTGTTCCGTTAACGCAGACTTAAACACATATCACACACACGCTCCCTCCCAAGAAACTATTGGGAGTCACTAGAAACGAAAACGGACAATCTTCCCATCGCCACCTGCAAGAGGGGGGGGGGATGCATACGAATCTAGAAAACATAACAGGCCACGACACTCTCGACCTTCTGACAAAAATACACAAAGAAAATGGAGTGAAATAGATGAGCTATCTCCGGACACAGTACTGCCGGAAGTAAGCCTACGTTCCCACACTCACATCCACAGTCAATTAATAGGATAGCACTACTTACAAATCAATAATAATTCAGGCACGCGTAACAAGTGTCATGTGTGGTAGCTAGAACCGTATATCACTATAGGGATAATCCTTTCAAAAGTGAGGTCATCAAAGAACTGAGAAAGGACAGGCAGAGTGCAAAGAGAGGGACCTGGATCCAAAGTGTGGCAGACACAGTACACAGCCTTCTCAACATCAAACTTCTCTTGAAGAAGGGTACAGATTCACCAGCCGGTGAGTACCGTGTGCCACCACCGTGGATCACACCAGCCATCAAAACAGAGATAGTTCGGCTTCCGAGAGACAAGAAAGACCTCAGCGAAAATGAACTCCTCCAGCATGCCAACAGAGTGATGGGCAGCAGGGATAGCGAAGACACAGCCGTCTACTACACTGACGGCTCCATGGACCCGGAGAGTGGCAGGGCGGGTGCCGCTTTTGTCCTTGGCAACAGTGTCTTTGGTTGGAGGACCTCTGACCACTGCAGCTCCACTCAGACTGAGCTCACAGCAATAGCCCAGGCTATGAGGCATGCAGAGAGAAGGGCAGAGAAGCACATCCTCATCTATTCAGATTCAATGATGGCACTGCAGAACCTCAGGAAGTACATCCCGGAAGACAATATCCAACTGACGACCCATGTACTTGCCACGGCACAAAGGATACAAGGACAAGGGAGGCACATCTCAATCTGTTGGATCCCAAATCATGTTGGAGTGGTTGGAAATGAGAGGCCTGACAAAGGAGCCAAATTGGCAGCCAGAGGACCTACTCCGACCTTCAAAATCCCTCCCAGCCTTAAGAAAACCAAGAGCATGGCCAGGGCTGCAGTCAAGGATAGAATACTTTCCAGACTTAGAGACGTCTCTGCAACGTCACGTGCTGCCAGATGGTACACCCTAGCAACAGGATTGATACCCCTCACCTCCAAAGTTCCACGCTGAGACTGGACCAACTTACATCGGATCAGGATGGGATACGTAACGATGCGTTACTGCATTTTAAAAGAAGCGTCAGAAGAGTGTCAGCACTGTGGAAACAGGACAGAAGAGCCACTCATACACTACCTTCTGGAGTGCCCAAGCACAGCCAGCTTAAGAAGGAGACCCCGAGTGCAGACCAAGTCACCACAGGAGCAACTCAAGTGTGCCTCCTCATGGATGACATTGTAAGGACAGTTGGCTTCATGAAGGGATGCGCCCCTCCGTGGTAAACATACACTTGCAGCACCAAGAGTTCAAGGCACCTCTCTTACTACCAGCCTGTGACGGGTGTGGGTTACTGAAGGTCTCACTCAGCAATGCCACTGCTCGGTTAAACCACATGGTTTGCTGGTGAGAGGCACTCCCTCATGGAAAAAGCAGTGGACAAGCAGAGCCTAGGGCTATTTGTGTACTTCCTTCCTCAAGTCTGGGACCTACGATGGCTCTCGCCCCACCCTCCAAACCTAAACTGCAAACACTATACACTATACAAATACATGCAGTACCCTGAGTTAACGGTACAACTCCTACTAGCAGCCTGTGACGGGTGTAGGTCACTGAGGGTCTCAGTCAAAAGTGTCATGCTCGGGAATGATGTCTTCATGTGGCATTTTTTGTTTAATTTTGTTTAGTACCACGTGGCACCAGAGACTAGAGGCAGTTCACCGAACTGCATTGGACAAGTGGAGCCTAGGGTTATTTGTGTGCTTCCTTTCTCAAGTCTGGGTCGTATGATGGCTCTCACCCCACCCCACAAACCTAAACTGCAACACACCCATTTTACACATACTACAACGAACGCCAACATCCACACAATCAAGCACACTATAGTAATCATCATTTTTCTTCCAGGGCCTTAACCTTAGGGAATCAGGGCTGAAACCCCTGTAACCCCCTACTTCCTTCAAATCCTCACCCCTCTTCTCTTGCACTTTATCAAACCCACTCGTCAACGATACCCTCGCCCTCACACACATTACTGGAATATTTCAGCAAGGTGAATATCCAATAACTCTTCCTCCAACTACACTCCGTTCCAACTTTGACATAAAAGCTCAAATCTTTACTACACACTCTCACCCAATCACTCATTATATCAATCTATAGAAACTCTGCTTTTCCATCAGAGTTCAACCTCTTACCTCTTCAACTAGACTCCGTTCCAGACCTTACTCCAACTTTTACTAAACCACTCAGACTATCCCCTACTCTCCAAGACTTTTTGATATCCTGCATTTCCACCAGGATTCAACATTCTTCACTACTGATTTGGAGGGGGGATTGGCGGTGGATCGGTGGTTGTAGTGTGCTTCCCTTTCACGGCGGTTCTTTCTGGAGGTCTTGAAGTGGCATGACTATAAACAACACAATGTGGTTAACCAAGCTGGCATCCGCCCCTGAACAGAGTCAAGTGTTGGTGTGGAAACCAGACTGTTGGGCCCGCCAACACAGGCATAAGGCCCAAGCAGAGGTAATTTCCCCTGCAATCAAAACAACAACAACCCAGAATCACCACTTCTTCCTGAAGATGTCCAATGTACTGGATGAAACATCGACCTCCACCAACAACTCAACATTTGCCTCACTTATCCACCATCTAAGTGAAGATCTAAGAAAAACTGTAAGATCTATTGAAAACATATATAATAAACTCATATAAGCAGAACAAGCCATATCCTTCAACCTCGTTTGTTTAAAAGAGAATATACTCCCTGGCTACACCAACATAAAACTACATAAAGGGAATGCCAGAAACAGGAACAGCACTCTACAGTTTCGTGAAGAACTGGTGAGAGAAGAAATTGCTGAGAAAAAGGAAACTGCAAGAAAGCTAAGAACACAACGAGATGCTCTCATCCACCTATAAGAAGATGGAACCACTACAAAAGACCTAAGACTACAAATCAACAGAAAACTACAGCTCCTCGGGGAACAACACCGATGCAAGACAGAGAGTGTAGCCATCAAGAAATTATCACATCTATATGGGGGCAATATCAAGTTGCCTCAACCGTCCCCAGGATACGTCAACCTCACCGACACCACACTCACCCCAGACCGACATGACCTCCTCAACATGGGGCTAAATTGTCACTACATGACTAAACCAAAACCACACCGGAAACGACTGGAGATGGAGATCCTCTTAGACGACATCCACCAACTAGAGGAAAACGGGAAAATTACTACCTCAACTGTACTTCAACCAACTCTACTTGCTGAAGCAGCCAAGACTAGGGGAGTCTACCACATCAAACTTCTGAGTAAAAATCACTTCCTTGCCTCGAAACAGCTACGAGAAAACCCGGACATCATCATTCGACGTGCAGATAAGGCCTCCTCTTTAGTTGTCCATGGGAGAGAGGAATACCTACAGAAAATAAACAACATTCTAAGTGACACCAGCAAATTCAAACGAATCTCACGCAACCCCACCAACGACATCCAACAAAGGGCCAACACCACCATCTCTGCCATCAACACTAAAGCTGGGGGGATCCACCTGAAGAAACTCATTGGAGAATATGCACCTGGTTACGCCTACGGCACGGTGAAAACCCACAAGCCTAGCAACCCCCTCAGGCCTATCCCAGATCCCGACTGCAACCTACCAACTGGCCAAATCACTCAACAGCTTACTTTCACCTTACGTGCCCAGCAAGTACATCCTAAATTCAGCCACAGATTTCCTCCAAAATCTCAGCGATTCCCCTAAAGTAGGCAACCACATCATCGTCACCCTGGACTTTGAGAGTTTGTTCACAAACGTACCAGTGGATAAAACTATAGACATCATCCTCCAACGGGTTTACGAACACGACTGGATATCCCCAAGACCTGCCTCAGGACTCAACTTGAACTCTGCACCAAAGAAGCTCCATTTATTTGTCCTCGTGGTAATATGTACCAGCAAATTGACGGTATAGCGATGGGTAAAAGAAAAACTATAAGATCTATTGAAAACATAAATAATAAACTCATAAATGCAGAACAAGCCATATCCTTCAACCTCGTTTTTTTAAAAGAGAATATATATATATATATATATATATATATATATATATATATATATATATATATATATATATATATATATATATATATATATATATATATATATATATATATATATATATATATATATATATATATATAGAGAGAGAGAGAGAGAGAGAGAGAGAGAGAGAGAGAGAGAGAGAGAGAGAGAGAGAGAGAGAGAGAGAGAGAGAGAGAGAGATAGAGAGAAAAAAAAAATAGATAAGTAGAAAATATAAATAAATAAATAATTAAATAAATAAGAAGATAAAAATAATACTAATAATTACCTCGGTCCTCGGTGTCATACCTAACCCACCACAACATGTATAAAATAGGCTTTTCCTACACGTATCTTATGAGTTGCAATGTTTCATTTTGTGCAATGATATTCTCGTTTCAAGCGTCTTTGTATGGTTGTGGCCACAACCAAGGTTCAAGAGTAGATGGGTTAGGGAACGATGGGTTGGATGTGTTTGGACTCTCTACCCTGTGCTGGCCCAACATGTGATGGTATCATACAAAGTTGTGTCATCTGTATTTAAGAGATTCTATTTTAGAAGAGATTCCATTCCACATATCAGTGGTAAATAAAATAAACAACAAAGGGCCCAAGACACTACCCTGAGGAGCATCAGATTTAACGTCAGTAAAATTACTAAAATAGCCATCAATAACAACACGCTGTTTCCTATCAGTCAGAAATCAAATATAATATATAAAAATGCTCACTGAGACCAAAGTTCTTCAAATAATACAACAATGCTTTATGATTCACCAAATCAAAAATAGAACTAAAATCTAACGATACAAGTCGTGACTCATGTCCAGCATCCAAACTTTCCTGTATATCGTGAACTAAAATAAAAAGAGCATCACAAGTTCTCAATTTTTTTAAAACCCAAACTGATAAGGAGGTAGAATATTATTACGATCAAGAAATTTAGCAAATCTTTTTGCCAGCAAACGCTCTAATAATTTTGATAAGATGGAAGTAACAGAAATAGGTCTGTATATTTCAGGAAGAACCGAGGCATATTTCTTAGAGATTGACGTTACATTAAAAGTACGCCAGGAAGTTGGAAAACGACCACGGTGAATTAAGGTTCTAGAAATGATAGATAACTTTGAAGCCAAAGTTTGGCAGATAGATTTATAAAATAGAGGGAAAAAGCCAATAGGATCAGTGCCGCATAAAGAGTCAAGCTCATTGAGAAGTCTATAGAACTTCAGTGGACTAAAAAGCAAAGGAAGTAAATTTTATGTGTGGGTATACAGGAAAGGGTTAATGAAATCTCAACATCACTCTATTTGCTAGCAAAAACATCGGATAGGATATTAGATTTTTCTCCTGGGTCATAAAATACAGAGCAGATAAACACATTGCATTTGAAGACATGTGTAGGAAAGATGGATGGAATTAGAGTGTTCCAGAGTTGACCAGTTGTGTATATGAAGGATTGAGAGTACCTATTAACTCTTGCATTATGGAATTGGACAGAAAAGGGGTGAGAACGAGAGGTTTGGCGAGTGTTGCATTACCTCCTGAGGGGAGGAAGCATACATTGAGAGAGTTCAGAAGAGCAATGTCCAGTGAAATAGCGATAGAAGAGAGAAAGTGATGCAACATTGCAGCGAAGAGAGAGATGTTGTAGTGAATCAGAAAGAGGGGGAGAGTTGATGAGACGAAAGGCCTTTGATTCCACCTTGTCCAGGAGTGTTGTGAAGGTTGAGCCACTCCAAACATGAGAGCCATAATCAATACAAGGGCGGATGAGACCCCTGTGCAGAGACTTGATTGATTGATTTTTGATGCAACTAAGAATCTAGCAGCGCAACAGCTAAGGTCATATACCGCCCAACATAATATTGTCATCTACATAATTAATAAAACATGAACACCCGAAAGGGATAGGCACCATGATTAAAAGACACACAAACTAAAAAGCACATTATTAATAAAAGAACCTGTCGAAATAAAAATGAAACCATCTAAAAACCATAAATATCATAAAATCATATTTTGTGGAGAAGGCCAGCCTCCTCCACATAGGAGAGGGTGTTCCCTCCCACACTACAAGCCTCCTCCCCGAGCACCTGGGAGAGACCGGTCATCAGAGAGATGCCTACGACGAAGGTCCCCAAGGCTGGGACACTCGACAATAAGATGCTGTACTGTGAAAGGGACCAGACAATCATCACAGTAGGGAGGGTGAGCCCTCTCCAATAAAAGCCATGAGTCAATAATGTGTGGCCAATGCGGAGACGGACAAGAGCCGTCTCCCACCGGCGGGACAGGCCACTGTAGCTCCACAAACCAATGCGCTGGCGGGTGTCGCGGAGCTTGTTAGCCCTGACGGCGTCCCATCTGTCCTGCCAGCAGGAACGAACGGTAGCATCTATGTAGGGTCGAAGGTCCACTGCAGGAACAGGATGACGCCTGGCAGGAGGCCGGGAATTGGAGACCACAGCCTTAGCCAGGGCATCAGCCTGCTCAATCTCATCAACACCCACATGGGCAGGGACCCAACAATAAGTGGCTTTGCGGCCACGATGACCCAGGAGGACAAGCCACTCAAGAATGGCCAACACCAGGGGATGGGAAGAGTTAAAATTGCACAAGGCCTGCAAGGCACTACAGGAATCGCTAAAAATAGTAAACGAAGGCTGAGGGAGAGTAAAAATCACTTGGAGGGCATATAAAATGGCCGAGAGCTCACCAGTAAAAATTGACATGACAGAAGGGAGCCTGCCGCCACGGCAAAAGTCAGGAAAGACAACTCCAAAGCCAACTCCAGCATCAGACTTTGACCCATCAGTGTACACAGGGAGGGACTCCCTGTGTGAACGCATGTTCTAAAAAGAGGGAACGAGCCACTGGAGGAAGATATTCCTTCTTGTCTGTAAAGCAGGTGCAGGGGAAAACTTCTGGAAGAAGCCATGGAGCCACCCTGGAGATCCTCACAGGACAAATCTGGAAGTCATCTCCTCCATAGCCTTCCTGACCGGGAATGTAAAAGGTAGTACTGAGACATGATAATATTATCAGATGACACCGCCAAGCAGGATAGGGAGTCAGGAAGTCGATGTAATCGATGCCAACAACGAACCATCAAGGACTGGCGACGGAGATCAAGAGGTGGCTCATTAGCGTCCACCAGGAGACAGGGGATTGGGGACGACCTGCAGGCTCCGGTCGCCAGACGTACTCCAGCATGATGAACAGGGTCTAAAACTCTGAGATGGGCATCGGTGGCATAAGAGTACACCTCACACCCATAGTCGAGTTTTGACCTAATAAGAACATGGTATAGGCGGAGGAGGGTGGCCCGATCAGCCCCCCAGGACGTATGGCCCAGGACCCTCAACAGGTTAAGAGCCCTGAGGCAAGAGACCTTACGTGTACGGAAGTGGGGAACCCAAGTCAAACGTTTGTCAAAAATGAGACCCAAAAATCGAGTCTCCTCGACACAACGTATCCGATGACCATACATGAATAAGTCCAGATCGGGGTGGATGCCTCGGATGCAGCAGATGTGTATAGCAACTGTCTTGGAAGGAGAAAGTCGAAACCCATGAAAACCAGTCCAATGTGACACCCTGTCAAGGGCAAGCTGCATGCGCCGCTCCGCCACTGACATACAGGAAGCAGCAAACCAAACTGCCAGGTCGTCAACGTACATCGAGTTTGCTATACCGTCTGGAAGGGATGAGGCAATGGCATTAATTGGTACTGCAAACAATGTGACACTGAGGACGCTTCCCTAAGGGATGCCCTCCTCCTGTGCAACAGATGCTGAGTGGGTTGTACCAACCCTCACAGAAAAACTGCGACCACTGAGAAACTCCTTAAGAAAGTGTGGAAGGCGACCTCGCAGGCCATATAAATGGAGTTGCTGTAGGATGCCATATTGCCATGTAGTGTCATAGACTTTTTCTAAATCAAAGAATACACAGACAAGGTGTTGATGCCGTGCAAAGGCCTCACATGCAGCAGCTTCCAACCTGACCAGAGCATCTGTAGTGGAACGGTGTTTACGAAAGCCAGGACAATGCGCTCCTTGGCTCTTAACTCATGCCTGACAGCCAGAGGTCGAGAGTCACGACAGGAGACTTTTACAAAAGCCTCCGCCATGGTATTGGACACTGTCAAACCATCCATGATCTTAATTCCATTGACCTTAACTACAGGTGGAGAACTAGGAAAAAACTTCCCCGCCATCTTACGGACTCTCCTGAACACTTGAGTGAGTGGAGTTTTAGTGTTAATTGAAGACACATAGGCCTTCCAAGATGCACGTCGGGCCTCTTTTAAAACTCGTCTATCCTGAGCCCTTGCCCGTCGGAAGTCCTCTAAAAGAGTTGGGTCCCCACGCTTCCGACGAAAGCAAGAGAAAGCAGCGCGCTTCTCCCGCCTTCTCTAATTTCCACCTAGGAAGACGAGACTGTGGTTCGTACCTGTTACATTCTAAAAGTATAGGGAAATGTTCACTGCCATATAAATCAGGCAACACTCTCCAAGTAAAATCCGACAGAGCACTGGGTGAGCAAAGGGAAATGTCAATGGCGGTAAAAGTCCCCGTAGGGCTATTAAAATGTGTCACATCTCCCGTATTTAAAACCCCTAATCCCTCATCCTCAATAAAAGAAGCCAATAAAACACCCCTGGGGTGGACCGAACTGTCACCCCACAGAGGATGACAACCATTAAAATCACCCAATAAAATAAAGGGAGAGGGAAGGTCCCGTACAAGACGGTTGAGATCACCCCTCTCAACTGTAACACTGGGAGGAAGGTATAGACTGCACACAGTGTACGGGCGATCCATAAAAACCTTAACTGCAACAGCCTGGAGCGGAGTGTCAAGCTCCAGGCTCTTGCATGGAATATCTCGGCGAATTAGGATGGCAGAGCCACCATGGTGACACAGCCCTTCAATTGAATTGGAATAAAATGCAGAGTATGCTGGAGGACTAGCAGGAATGTAGTCCTTAAGCATTGTCTCTTGGAGAGAAACACATGCAGGAGAGAAGAACGCGCAGTTCCTCCCAAGAAGCACGCAAGCCACGGCAATTCCACTGAAGGACCTTGAACGGTGTTACTTTAGTACTGATTTTTGGGAAGCCTCACGGAGGTACTTCCCACTACCACCTCGACCTGAGGGTTTACTCAAACAATAAGATTTGTCTAATCCTGGGCCACTAGAAGAAGAGCGAACCTGAGGAGTAGTACTTGGGGCAGTAATTGGAACCCATTGACGAGTCCCTGAAGCATCTGATATGTTAATAGATGAAGGTATATGAGCTGGGATATTCTTTGAAACAATTACATTGGTATTGTCCTGTACAGCAGTGGTATCACTGACACAGGCAGATACATCAACATCCATAATACAGGTGGTAGAATCACTCCGCTGCTCAAGCGGAAGAGAAACTGAATCTTTTGAAGTCACAACATCCGTGGCATCCACATTAACTTCACGCCTCTCTGATGATCCCGTGGGAAGCTTGCGAGTAGGAACTTCTGTTGAATCAAGAGATTCATCAGAGCCACGAGAACGCTTCTGGTGAAATTGAGAGGAAACTATGGATGAGTCCACAGAGATGGTTGCCTTACAAGGTGGAACATCTATAGAGTCAAGTGCCTCAGAGGAACCACGAAGGCGTCTCTGTGGCAGTTTAGGTGCCTTAAGTTTCCACACCGGGAATGGTTGTTGCAGTTCCTCCTCCCATGACCAAACTCATAACAACAGAAACACTGTAGGGGACGCTCAACAAAAGGCTTCACCTCAAAATATGAGGTGGGGTTAATTTTAATGCGATCTGGGATATGCGAGCCATAGAAAGTGAGGATGATCATATTTTTACTGCCTTTCATCTTCGTTACTCGTTGGACACTATCTGGGCACATAGCGAGAATGTCTCTTCTGAGAATTCATACAGGTCCTCATTATATATACGCCCCTTGCTATAATTAAATGTTCGATGTGGTTTAATAGATTCAAACATGCTATCAGAAGGACAGGGGAGATTGAGGAGCATCATGGCCTGTGTAAGATCTTTGGCTCTGATTTAAACGCCCTTACCATATTTCTTTATGTTGCCCATTGGTAATAATCCAATTTCTTTCTCCAGATACCGGGAAGCATGGATAAGGTTACCACGTCCCTCCCTGTAGTAAGCCACAAACCAAAAGGGTGTAGGAACCCGACGTTCCTTTGGGACATGCTTTACAGAGTCATCGAATATATTAGGGCAGTAGTCATTGTCACTGTCAACTACATTGATGGACCGCATCATCTGAACTTTACAATGAGTATCCCCCACCGTCAGAGAATCTTTTGCCTCAAATGCTGCTTTGGCAGCAGCATTTGTATTGAAAGTAATATAGCACCGATTAGACCTACAATCACTGTCATATGTGATTCGGATTCGAAGAACTACTCTAAAACACTTAAAAATGGAGTGGATAGCGCCATAGGAAAGCGATGCAAGTACATTCGTTAACATTAACTTATCCAAATCGCTAACAGGGTTCTTCGACACAACACCCGACCTGCTAGGTCTAGTCTTATTTGCAGCTTTCTGCATATTACCACGACCAGAGAGTGACGTCTCGAGGGCCTGGTCGACCACCGCTCGAGGAAGAGATTGGGGCTTTTCTTTATCCATATATCATTGATTTGGTGTTTTTGGCCCCAGGAGCCAAGAGCTACTACCTACCAGGCAGATGAGGGGACCGAACGCGGGTCGCCGTGGGCGGGGTACCTCTTCCCACACAGGGCCACTCGTTTTAAAAAGCAGCCCCAATGGCTCGAAATTTTGCCCACGACGGTGCTGAGACCCCCTTCCCCAACATCTCCCGGACCAGATACCCAACCATCCAACATAGGACGGCCCCTAGAGGGCAGTCCCTCCGGAGGGCAGCGCTGTTGGCCCGTACTGGCAGCCTAATGCATGGAAACCATTTAGTCTGTTCTCTTACTGGCGACCTTATTAGCATGGGAAGCCCTCTCTCCCCGAAATCGGGGCAGAGCAGGGGCCAGAGCCCTTTCTAGTCTAGCTCGCCAGGTTTCAGAGACACACAAGCCCCTCCACCACGTCAAGGCGGTTTCCGTTGGGGGGGTGACAGGTAATGAATGAGAGAAAATACGGTAAAGCACTGGATTCACTACGCAAACATAGTTTAGCAATAATTGAAAGTAGTGAAAGCCTAGTTGATACAACTGATATAACTAATTTGAGTTTAAGTACAATAGAAAGTTTTTTTTTCTTTTCTTTTTCTATACATCAACCTCGGGGCTGTAGGCTATCAGTAGCCCGTGACTCTTGCGAGGCCCCGAGATTATTGGGTGTCACACTAGATGAGACGGTGGAGCTTCGTGGTGATGTTGGTACCGAAGCTTCTCTTCTACCCCACTAGATGACGACACCTTATTTATACACGTCACTATCAGGGGAGAGCAGCTACACCGTCACTCACAGCATCTTGGAATATGGTCGGGCATCTTCCATGTTGTGAGTTGATGACGATGTAGGGGGTATTTTCTTGACGTATCGGCGTAGCCAAGGATAATTGACGAACAACTGGACCCAGTTCACCTTTGAAAAATCCCAGACGTTTTCCCATGGATTCGAACCCGGGCCCTTGACCTTCGCAGTCCGTCTCTTTATCCACTCTGCCACCACCTCCCCAACAAGTGCAAGTCCTCCTTTGAGTAAAAATCTTCTTGCATTGGGTTTAAGCATAAAAGACGATAGAGTAATATCTCATACTCCTCCTCTTACTAAATCTACTTCATTACTGAATTGTTTACTTCATTTCCCTCTAAAATATCACCTAGTAAAACAAGGTCAGGGAGTACATATTCTACGGCTTTAAATACCATCACATCACACACTATGGCAACTAACACTTCTACTATTAATGTTTTTCCACAAGCACACACAGTAAAGGAATTCACTGGGGAAGATGTTAATTATACATTTCTAAGGGTTTGTGAGGATAACATGGTTCCTGCACGGATTACTGATGACAAAGACAATATAAGGTTTTCACGTGGACATATTAAACCAGATTCCAATGCTAGTACACTACTGACTGCAACTGCTTTTACTGAACCAGATAATTTAACTAACTTCAAACAGTTTTGTGAAGATCTCATAGATGTTTTTGGTGGGGGACAGTTCGGCGGTCCACTAGCATGGGTACACAGAATGGTTAGTCGAACAGTGAATAATTATGGAACAGCTACTTCGAGTATGGCTCTAGCTTTAGCAGGTTCGACCATTTAGCGATGCTAAACAACTCTTTAAAAGGTCAGATTGATTTGACGGAAAGGGTAACATGAAGGGGGAAAATGTATACGAGATTCTTGAGTCCATACAGTATGTTTTGCTCTAAACAGAAGAATCTAGACTTGGAGCTGCCAAAATAGAATATAAGCCAAGTGACAGATTGGTTAAATATGCAGCTAAAGTTAGTCAAAAAGAACCTCTTAATGTATAGTACGTACAGCCGGCTCCACTGCCGCGAGGGCCACTGCAGTGTTGTCAACACTCCCTTTCTGAGGCTTGAACCACAAAGTTCGGTCCGAGACACACATCTGAAGCACTCACTAGTGAGAGAGAAGGTAATGATGGTTGGCAGGCTTGTATGCTGAGTGAAACGAATGACAATGAAATAATAATCTGTATGTGAGCAATTTTGTTTGTAGGTGGATGCAACAATAGGCACCAAATGATTCCTGATGTATTATTTTGCTATATTTCATAGTGCGGAATATTACATTGTAATGCTCGATAAATCAGGTTTTGATTAACTATTAAGATGCACCTGTGGCTAGTGTATGGATGTTCTGATAATATTGACATATTAAGTAGGAGAGCCCTTTTCCTTGCTCCGGGGTAAAACTCAGCACTCTGACATTTGCGAGCAACAACCTCTACCTTTCTGACTTCGCTGACACTTGAGGAACAATTACATAAGAATTGAGAATATTAGATAATTCAAGCATCGGCACGGTGACGGCACCATGAACTATCCATCATCTGGTCCCTTTAATGATTACCTCAAATAAATCGGGATAAGTAAATCCTATATATTGGCTGTTATGTATTCACATTGTAAGGGCGGAAACTGAATATCCAAGCCCTCTTCATGCAGGAACCCAATGCATGGCAGGTGGCACATTCCTTTAGAGAATTCAGTACTAAAATTAAAAACATGTAGCACATCTATCTGGGCAATTACTGGTATTTATCTTTTTACGGCTTACGTTATTCCTCGTTATTGCCTTGCAGAATTGCGAGGCAAATACTGTGATAAGAACATACATAACTTTACGGTTGTTACCCTTAATTAAGCTTACATGAGTATTAATTATTTGTTTACTATTGAATGCAATGTAACCAGAATCGCGCCCAGACTCCCTCCTTCACAAAGACCTGCAGCCGGTCGGGCATCGACGCGACGAGACTAGTAAATGCTTCAGACGTTTCTCTTGTTTCGAAGTTCGCGGTTCACGCCTGGGCGAGTGAGCAGTGAAAACACAGACATTTTTCAACTCAGATACAGATCAGATGCAGGCAAAGGCAGGCGAGCGAGAGAAGGACTGGCAAAATGATCGCTTTTGTCTGTGTGTGGGGAAGTGTCAGTTCGAGTGAATGAGGTCTAACGTGACAGTTTAGTAAGCAAGTGACATTCATTTAATAAATAGAAGACGGGACCGGAAAGCATAAATGATGACAAGGAGAACAACCTACACTAAAACATATCTGTCTTATTAAATACAGCCCCAAGACCAATAATATGGAGACTAAGTGGTAAAGGAAAGGGCCGAAGGGAGAGAGAGGGAGATGGGAAGAGTAGGGTAGAGATAAGATGGAGGTGGAAGCCAAGGGATGTTCATCTGCACCCTGCACAAGAATTGCACCAGCCTCGTCTACAAGGTTATTTCCAGTTCCTGGAAAAAAAAATGTATTACACCTGTTAAACCTGCAATTTTAGTTTTACCACCAAACTTCAGTTTTCGTCCTTGCAATGCGAATGTATTACAGCCAGCAAATAGGATTTACTTTCCCGGTTTTACTTGAGGTAATAATTAAAGGGGCCAGATGATGGATAGTTCATGGTGCCTACGCTTGGATTATCTAATATTCTCAATTCTTATGTAATTGTTCCTCAAGTGTCAGCGAGGTCAGTAAGGTAGAGGTTGTTGCTCGCAAATGTCAAAGTGCTGAGTTTTACCCCGGAGCAAGGAAAAGGGCTCTCCTACTTAATATGTCAATATCAGAACATCCATAAACTAGCCACAGGTGCATCTTAATAGTTAATCAAAACCTGATTTATCGAGCATTACAATGTAATATTCCGCACTATGAAATATAGCAAAATAATACATCAGGAATCATTTGGTGCCTATTGTTGCATCCACCTACAAACAAAATTGCTCTCATACAGATTATTATTTCATTGTCATTCGTTTGACTCAGAATACAAGCCTGCCAACCATCATTACCTTCTCTCTCACTAGTGAGTGCTTCAGATGTGTGTCTCGGACCGAACTTTGTGGTTCAAGCCTGGGAGAGGGAGCGTTGACAACACTGCAGTGGGCCTCGCGGCAGTGGAGCCGGCTGTACCTAGAGCCCTACCTGTAGCCGTTATCACTAACACAGACACGCACAAAAACACTTAACAGACACAAAACACAACAAACTGCACACATCAGAGCTCAAAGAAAAAGAAACCTTATAGTAAGAGCTGTAGAAAATCTGGACACAGCCCAGATAAGTGTTACTTTGATAAGAATAATCGCTCCAATGCTAAATATAAGGAAAACAGTAAAGTAACAAGTGAATGTGACAGCAAGCCCAGTAACAAGTATTGCATTATTCATAATAGTGTAACACATAACACAGATGAATGTAGAGTAACATTAAATGCAAGAGATCAAGTAAATAATAGACGTGCAAATACAGGTGACAATTTTAACAAACAAAAAAAGAAAAAAAAACGTCAATGCAATCACGCCTATACAAATAAATATACTTGTTGCTGCTTTGGGTAAAATTGATGTACTATCAATTCCTTGTATCATTGGGAATACATATGTCTCATTAGCTGTGGACACAGGAGCTTGTGTATCATTAATATCTGAAGTAACACCTAAACAGCTGTTAAAGGAAAACCCACAGGAACGATGGGCTATTCACCCATCAGACTTAAATTTAACTGCCTTATCTGGTAGTAAATTAAACATTAAAGGAATGGTCCAATTTCCTATTACACTTTCTCCGAATGATCAAAACTTAAATGCACCTTCTATATTTGTAAAAAATTCAGTTAAAGGAACATAACCTTGACATTGTAATATCTCTTCAGTCAATTGTGTGCCAAGGTCGCTTGTACCCTTGTGTGGTGCCGACCAAGCAGTCTTCAAGGGTTTGGGTACATGGGGTCAGGCAGTGACTCACAGATGAGACTGGCAGGCAGTGTCAAAAGTACAGTCAACCTACCAAGTAGAGGGTTTGCTATGATTAAGGTGAAAGTAAAAGGTGAAAACTATGTAGAAAATCAGACCATATCCTTAAGTGAAACTTGTAAAATAAATAATGTCGGTATGGAATATATATTTTCTATGGTACAATAAGATAATTTTATTGAAGCTCTAATTTTTAACAAGGTTGAACAACCAGTGAAAATAAAGTCAGGTACATACATAGGTGACTTTTTTATGTTTCTCAAACAAATACAGATGGAAACAGAATCTCCTACCTTAGCCAACATTCACGCTGTTGATGAAATACAACTCAGGCAAACCATAAATGAATTACATGAGCATGTACAAGTAAATTATTTTCCTTCACATCGCACATATCTTTTACACATATTACCTGGTGACCAGTTGTCTTACCTGGTGAGCAGTTGGGGAAAACAACAGTAGTTAAACATCACATATTATTAACAGACACAGATCCAGTCTATGTAAAAGCTTACAGATTACCTCATAGTCAAAGACAAGTAATGAATAAAATGGTGGATGACATGTCTACAGAAGGAATCATTGAGCCTTCAAACAGTCCTTATAACATCCCATTATTCTTAGTGACTAAGAAAACAGGTGATTTTCGCCCTGTTATTGATTTTAGGAAGATAAATGAGAAAACTGTCAAGGATAGATACCCATTACCTGTACTTAAAGATATCCTCATGGAGATTGGGGAAAATAACTGAGTCTTTAGTAGTCTTGACCTAATTATTGGTTATTGGCAAGTAGAATTAGATGACCAATCAAAACCTATTACTGCTTTTAGCACCCCTAATGGTCATTGGCAATTTGTAAGAATGCCCCTTGGATTATCCAATGCTCCCCTAACTTTCCAAAGGATGATAAATACTATATTCAGTGACATGACTCAGGATGTTGTTGCTTACTTAGATGACTTAATTATTGTCAGCCCTGATGTAACTACACACCTGCAAAATTTAGAAAGAGTCTTACAACGACTGCAAGATGTTGGATTAAGGTAAACTGTCAAAATGTAAATTCCTTAAAGCTGAAATAGAATATTTGGGTCATAATGTTAAAGGCAAAGGAATTCACACTTTGGATTCTAAGATTAAAGCAGTAAAGGAATTTCCTCAACCTACTTCAGTAAAACATATAAGGAGTTTCCTTGGATTATGTTCATATTATCGGTCATTCATAAAGAATTTTGCTAAAATTGCTCACAACTGCTCCAATTCTCAGTTATCCAAATCATAAGCTCCCTTTCACTCTCTGTACTAACGCATCAACAGATGGCCTAGTTGCAGTACTTATTGAACACACCACTGAAGGTCGTTGCAAGGTATGTGCTTATACCAGTCGTGTTGTTAATGATGTAGAGTAGAAATACAGTGTCACTCACTTGGAGGCGATGGCGGTTGTGTGGGCATTAAAAACCTTCAGGGAAATAACTATGGGGTATCCTATTACCGTCTATACGGATCATCAACCTATTTGTGGTCTCTTTCAAGGTAAAAATTTGACAGGACAATTAGCCAGATGGTATCTAACTATCTCGGAATTTCATCCTACTATTAAATATCTTGCTGGGCGTTTTAATAGAGTTGCAATGTATCAGCTGCTGCTGTCATTCCCACTATTAGTGAAGTATACTTTAATGTGGAACTTGTTAAAACTGAACAGAAGAAAGACAAATTTTGGTCAAGGGTCATTTATGCTTTGGTTTCAGGTGACGAGAGTAACCTACCAGAATTACCCATTCCACTAACACAGTTTGAGGTGGTAGATGACATTTTGTTCAGGAAACTTGATAAACAAACTAACATTTCTTCACAAGTGGTAGTCCTTGACACACTCATTATGACTTTACTAACATTAATACATAATCATCCACAAGCCGGACATCCGGGGAGGGATAGTTGTATAGCTGAATCTAGACATAAATACTACTGGCTTACTCTCCGCGCAGACATGGAGAAACACATAAAAATTGTGAGTCATGTCATGCTCATATGGGTAATACCATGGATCCTACCCCTATTTTAAATTACCCTATGACTGAACAACTATGGGATGTACTTGGTATAGACATATTAAGCTTACCAATGAGTCATCAAGGCTCAAAGTATTGTCTTGTGTGCGTAGATCATTTCTCACGTTATGTGGTCATAACTCCTATGCAGACTAAGACAGCAGAAGAGGTTTCACACAAGCTCGTAACTAACTTACTTTGCCCATACATTACACCTAAGGTGATACTAACAGACAATGGTAGATAATTTTCTAATAGTTTGTTACGTAACATATGTGACCAATATCATATTTAACAGACTTTCATCACAGCATATCATCCAGCTAGTAATGGTCTTACTGAAAGAGCAAATCGTAAGATACTAGAAGTCTTGCGACATTAACTCATCCTATGCAAGGTTCATGGGAAGACTGGATATCATTTGCAGCAGCCTCCAACAATGGGTCCATAAATTCATCCGTGGGTAAGTCCCCACATTATATCATATATGGAACCGATAAGAGATTTAAATATGACATATTTACTGGTAAGTGTTCTCCAGCATATAATATGGATGACAACTCCATTAGACAACTGCAGGTGTTTAATAGCATCCATAAGGAAGCCAGGAAACATTTACAGGCTAGTAGGCATGAGATGATACTTAAGAAACATGTTCAAGCTGTAACAATAGATGTTGCTGTAGGGGATAATGTCATGATAAAAGCCCCAGAGAGATTGTATAAAATAACTCCAAAGTTCTTAGGTCCATATGAAATAACAGAGATAGCTCATGGCAATACAATAAAAGTTAAGGATATAAACACAGGGAAGGAAGAAATAGTGCATGTAGATCGGTGTAAAAAGATTTACTTAAATGACACACATAGCACAAATACAGAACATCCACAAGAAATACATTCCACTCCCACATCTATTACAACAAATATATACAGACAAAAACTTAGGTCTGCTAATAAAACTAAATACTGGACATTTGTTTCCATATTATAGAAGGGGAGCAAGGTGCTATTACTGTTTTTGGTGAGTGTAGTGCTTGTTACACTAGCTCAACAAAATTAGTGCATTTGTCGCGGCTTCTAGCCGCTTAAATTGTATTTATTGGTTGTGAAACCAGCACAGCTGGATTGCTATAGAATACGCCCCTTCACAAGCCCAGGCCCCGTATAGGCATAATCTGGGTTGGAAGGGTCAATTCCGTGACGTTCATCAGAAGTAAATAAAATTCAAATCTGGCGCTGTACTGATAGTGGAGCCACCTGGTGGTGGCGCGGTGAGGTATTAAGCTCCTCCTCCGCTGAATACCGCTCGCTCACTCCAATGAGAAAGAAGTGAATGCCTGCCGCATCGGGAGGTGGGTGGGACAGTAAAAGCTGTGCTGGTTTCACAACCAATAAATACAATTTAAGCGGCTAGAAGCCGCGACAAATGCACTATTATTGGTATAGTGAAACCAGCACAGCTGGATTGCTATGCATGCGATGCGGTAGGTGGGAGGTGAGGTGGAGGCAATCACGTGCTAGTTAAGAGTGGTTGAGAGCGAAGGGCAGGAAAGGTAACCGAGCCCGGTGAGGCAGAAGCTAACACCTCTCCCAACACTGGCTAGGTGAGTAGCCGTGGTGGGGCAGTAGTAGCTTATACCATATACCCGTAGACCATTCTGTTATAGACCAGAATTGTTACACATAAAGTCTTTATAGGCAGACTCGAGGGTTCGGGTCTAGGAGAGGAGGGGGGAGGTGACCATGGCAACCCCCCCCCCTTCCCCCCCCCTCTTTATTCAAGTCTTCTGAGTTAGGGCTATGGCCCTCGCTCAGGTAATGTGATCCCGAGGGGATGAAGGAGGACACTAGGATCCAGATATCCTGTGTAATATTATATCCTGTCACTCATCATAGTAAAGTAATTGTTTGGAAAATGAATACACAAGAATTCCGTAACAATGTAATTTATTTTTGTCTTTCCCTCACCATATGTACACGTAAGGAATGGGGATGAGCATGAAGCTGTACAAGATGTGGATGAGGTATGGGATGTTAGTGACGGGACTTAAGTCACCCGACCTTTTCTCTTCGGGCGGCCCCTCCCCCCCATGTGTCTCCCGCGGGGACCCTGGGGAATAGAAGGTGGAGTACCCATAGCCACACAGAGGGTAGGGGAGAGCGAGTGGAACAGGTACCTCGTCCTGAAGGAGGAAGTGGAAGCCCAGCCCCCCAAATCCCTGACCCTCTCCACCGAGTGAGTCCTGAGGAAGGCGAGGGAGGCGGCCACGCCCCTAACGCTGTGAGCCCTCGGGGCGTGTCCGGGATCCCCGTTCTCTATCACTCGGCAGAGAAGGCGAGCGATTGACCTAGGGAAGAGAGGGTTACCGGACCTAGAGTTGTAGAAGAGGTGGTCCGGAGAAGCCCCTCTCGTTGCCTCCACGTATGCTACAAAGGCGTGGACTGGGCAGAGGGGGTGGAAATTTCCATCCCTCAGGAACGAGGGTACTGCGAGAGGGCCAATTCTGTCGTCAGCCTGCTCGTTCTTAGCTAGAAAAGCAGTAGAGGGGGAGATGGTTAAGGAAGTAAGGTTAGGGGTTACGGAAGAAAAGGCTGTGTGACGGGTCAGGGCTGCCAACTGAGATGCCCTGTAACCTGTAGCTAAGGCGAGCAGGAAGAGAGCTTTCTAGAGGAGGTGACAAACCTCCAGAGGGACCCCCTCGAAGGTCAGGTAGGAAAGGACGCGGTGAAGGGACCAGGAGGGTGTCTGGGCCCGGTGAGGTGCGGTCCCCGCCCGAATCCCCATCCTCAGGAGAGAGAGAGGCCTCTCCGAAACCTTAATGTTAAAACCCAGGAGGAGGGGATCAGACAGGGCTGCGTGATGCGCAAGCACCGTCGCCGGGGCCCTGTTGGTGGAATCGGCGAGCCACGTGAGGAATTCCAGGACTGTGTCCTCCGAGATGACCCTGGAGGGGTGTCTTCGCAAGAAGTCCTGGAATCTTTTCCAGCACGATTCGTATTGTCGCACCGACGACTGACGATGAGCCCTCAACATCTTGTCTACTGTCTCCTTAGTGAACCTTTTGCTGAGGACTCCCCGTAGAAACTCCAAGCGTGTAGTTTCAGTGACGCTTGGAGTGGTGCAGACAGGGTGCTGGAGAGGCACGCCGATCCCAACTGAAGGGGATGAGGGCACCACCGGGACAACTCTCCGAACCACGGCTGTGCTGGCCAGAGGGGGGCTATGAGGAGAACCCTCCCCCTGAACGTGCGCAGCTTGAGGATCGCCTTCAGGAGGACTGAAGTGGCTGGGGGTGGGAAGAGGTAGAGATGCCCCCACCTGTTCCAGTCCTATGTGAAGGCGTCCGGGCCTCCCGCCTCTGTTCTGGATGAGAATGTCAGGAACAGAGGGAGTAGGGCCGTGGATGGGGAGGCGAATAGGTCCACCTCCGGTGTCCCGTAGCGAAGGCAGAGAGACTCGAACACAAGGGGACGCAGTTGCCACTCGACTGACGTCCCCCTGAACCTGGATAGGGCGTCCGCCCAATCGTTCTCCCGCCCTGGCACGTAGCGGGCCGAGAGGTGAATGTCCCTCTTGGCCGCTATTGCGAAAATCTGTTCTGACAGGGACAGGAGAATTTCCAACCGTGCGGTGCCCTGTTTCTGTAGGCACTGCACGGCCGCAACGTTGTCCATATCGAAGCGGACGCCTATCCTGGCAAACTGAGGGTGTCTGTTGAGCCATTCCTTCGCTACCATCAACTCCCGGGCGTTGATGTGCAGTAGCCTTTCCCCTTCCTTCCATCCCCCGCAACGTTGATGTCCCAGGCAAGACTGGTATCCCCAGCCTACGTCCGATGCGTCTGTCGCCACCGTGATCCCCGGGGGAGGGAACACCCAGGGGACCCGCTGACGCAGGGCACCGGGACGTAGCCAGGGGCGAAGGAGGCGGTGGAGAGAGGGGGACACTTGCCTGGGAAGGTCCCTGTGTGCGGGGGACAGGTGGAGGTTTACCTCCCGCGTCAGCCTCCTGTGTTTCAATCGTCCCAAGGGCATTGCAGGGGCCGCGAAATTTAGGGACCCGAGCAATGATTCCCACTGGCGGCGAGAGAAAGTACGGGAAAAATGCGCCTGGCGGACGTGGCGGAGGGTCCGGCGGGCGTTGTCTGGAGCGAGAGAGAGGGTGGCCGAAAGAGAGTCCCACTCTATTCCTAGCCAACACAGCTTGCGAGTGGGGGTGAGAGAGGACTTGGGGATGTTCAACAGGAACCCCATTTTCTCTAGCACTCCCCTCGCTACCCGGACGTTGTTTGCTACCTGCTCCTTGGAAGGGGCGTGAAGCAACCAATCGTCCAGGTACATGAGGGTGGGAACACCCGCCTCTGCCAGACGGGATGCCACCACCCTCACGAGCTTTGTGAAGACTCGCGGAGCTAGAGAAAGACCGAAAGGGAGCCTGGTAAACTGGAACGTCTCGGTCCCCACCTGGAAGGCCAGAAAACGGCGAAACCTGGGGTGGATCGGGACGTGCCAGTACGCATCCTTGAGATCCAGGGATGCTAACCAGTCTCCCTTCCTCAGAACTGTGCGGACCTGAGCAACCGAAACCATCCTGAAATGTAATGTTTTCACGAATTTGTTTAGCTTGCTCAGGTCCATCACCAATCTCGTTTTTCCCTGGTCCTTTTTGGGGACCGTGAATAAACGAGAAAGAAAGACCCTTCCCTTCGCCCGCTCCACTACCCCTTTTTCCCGCATTTCTAACACATGCGGGACGACCGAAAGTGACACTTTGGTTGAGGCAGGAGGTAGACGTAGTGGCTGTAACGGGAAGAGACAGGTGTCACTGAGAGTACTGTTAATCCTAATCCCCCGGGGCCCGAGGGACCCGGGGTGGTTGAAGGGTAAATGACGGGAGAGGCAGAGATTTTGACCGCAAGGGAAAATATGATTTTGACCTAACGGTAACCCAAGGACGGGATTAGGCATAATTCATATGTCAGAATAGGAAAGATGACAGTTACTCACCGGAACAGTAATCCAGGGCCATGACAGGCCCTGGCGAATTATCCTTGCTGCCCAGCCGTGGGCGGGCCAGGCTGCTGACCACCCTGTGAGACAGCCCAGAGTGGGACCCTCAAGTGGAGCGGTCCTTCTGGGAGGGGTGGTTGAAGGAGGACTTGGGCTTGGAGTAGGACTTGGAGCCCTGTCCCCTTCCCCGAAACGGCTGCTGGCCCCTCTGGGAGGGCCTGTTGTGTGCTTTCGGGGGAGTGGGATAGGAGGGCCTCGGTAGCCTGGAGGGCTGGGAGGGCCTCCGGGGCTGGTAGGCTGGTCTGGATGGCTGTGGGGCACGTGGCCTACGGACAAACAGAATGATTAGGAACCAAAGTAGACCCGAAAATCCTTCCATTTCACCCCCGTGAAAACTCGGGTAAGACGAACACGAGAGGTACTTACTTGGAGGTGGAGGGTTTTGGTAAATTGATTACCGCTGGGAGGGAGGCGAAGATTGTGTCTGTCGCTGGTTGATCAAAGAGGGCAGGGGACAGGGGGGCATCTCGCACCACTCCCCTCTGTGCCATCTCCGGCGCAGATTTAGCCGCCGCCTGGCGGGCTGCCAGTCTCGCCTCGGCGAAAGCCTTCGCCTCCTCCATCACGGTGGCCATGGAAGAGAGGGTGTCACTGTAAGGGATAAACAAGGAAAAAACCGAGCGAACCCGGGGATAAGTACCCGGGAGTAACAGAGAGACCCTCTACCCAGTATCCCTAATAAACATGACACACGAGTAAGGTACTCACGCTAGCTGTACACCCGACATCTCGTGGTAGGAGTTGATAAGGGCGTTGAGGCAGTCCCTAATCAACGAGGCGGCTGCCCCCGTGGAGATGGTGTGGGCCACCTCTAGACGGGTAGCAGACTCCGCCTGTCGCAACTTGCCATCGGGCTCCTTCAGCTGATAGGGGACCGGGGGCTCCTTCCCCGTCTTCCACAGGCACTCCCTCAAGCCCGGGGGGGCCCGGGAATGAGGGAGGATGACGGGGAAAGATGGAGGAGGGGGCTTCCTGGGCTCGTTGTTTCTCTGGTGGTCCAGGGACTTAAGGAGAAGGGCTGGAATGTCCAGGTCCCCTTCGCCCTTATCCCCCGGGAGGTACGCATCCGGGGAAAGGAGGAGCGCCGTGTTACCGTGGGAGCGGTCAATCCTCCAAGCCCCGGACAAGTGCAGCTGGCTGTACTCCACCAGAAAACCCATCGCGTCCAGGGTCGCCGCAGAGGACACCCTAGAAGAAGTGGGTACGGGCGCTGAGATAGGACGGACCTTGTAGAAGGGAATAGCCTCGCCCTTCTCATCCGCCCCCCACTTCACCAGGACGTCATCCCTCCGGTTCCACACGTCTGGTTGAGCCGTGTCCGGAGACCAAGCCACCAGTCTGCCCTCCTCCGAAGAGTGGGTCCAGGTAGGAGGGAGAAGAGACCAAGAGTAGGGAAGGTATCCGTCTCCCGAAGGAGGGGGTGACGGGGACGGAGGTGCGGAGGTAACCAACTCCTCAGCTACGTCCCCCGATGGAGAATCGAGTCCCGGGGAAACGGGAGGCACGAAAAGGACTCCCCCATCCCCGGGAGGACTCGCGCCCTCGACGGGAGCAGCAGCGGGAGGCGGGGGAAAAAGAGCGGGTTCCGTAGCGACAGCCGGAAGCTGCGCGATGGACGCCCCAGGAAAAGCGTGAGGAATAAGGGTGTGGAAGATCTTAACTATCTTCCTCGACGAGGGGCTGTCCCCCCCCCGCTTACCCTTGCGGGATTTGCGGGCGGGCGAAGGAGAGCTCCCCGACGACGAAGAAGAGGAAGAGGACGACGAAGAAGAGGAGGAAGGAGAACGGCGACGAGCACGGGACTTCCTGGAGTGGCGGGACCTTTTAGCTGAACGCTTGCATCCTCTAGAGAGGCCTGAGGAGCCAGCTCTAGCAGGAGGTGAAGCTGGGGGTTCCCTGCTGGGCCCTTGTACCGGTGAGGTAGTCGGGGGAACCAGCGCGACAGACTCGCTCGTTTCCCGGGGGGCTAAGCCCCGAGAAGGAGTCGTAGTACCGTCTAGGGAAGGAGGCTCAATCTCTCGGGCCTCAGGAGGTTCTAGCCCCTGAGACTCCGAGAGACAGGAAGAAGGGTAACGGGTCCTGAATAAACCCAGGTCCGCTCCCAAAATCGGGTCCACCCTCGCCAAAGAAGAACCGTCTCGTTTGTGGGCCATTCTCCTAGCCCTCGTCCACGCCATACGAAGAGAAGCAAGGGCGGGGAGCTTGGAGCGGGCAGAAGGGGAGGTAACCCGACACAACTCAGCCCAGGGGCGGCACACACCACACGCCAAAGAGTCGTAACCCAAGGGAGTGAAGCAGGGTGCGTGAGGCGAACAGTGCAGGTGTCCGTCAGGCGAGACCCGCACGGTACACCCCGAAGCAGCACAAAGGGCACGAGTAGGCTGAGGGAGAAAAGAATACACAAACATGGGTTAACACGTGCAAACACTGGAACACAGAAGACACGAAACCCATCCTCCCCGAAGGAAAGAAGCGCGGGACACGCCCGCTGTACCCGGGGACCAGGACACGACCCCCCACACTCGCGCACCCGACCAGGGAAAAACCCCGTAAAACCAAAACAGCCCGCCACATGGAGCGGGTAAAAGAGGGCCCCCCGGACAGAAGGATCCAGAAGGAGGGGGAGGAGGGGACCCGGTAGCCTGAGAAGAAACACTCCAGGCTAAAAATATTGGAAAAACACCAAAAATCAAATAAAAAACCCCCGCCCGGGAGAGGAAGAGAGAACCAGGGCACAATTCTCACTCCCCTTTACCGAGAGGGGACACATAATAATCGGGGGAAGGCAAGAGGAAGGGCTGCCAAGACCCCATGTGCTCACCACGTGGGGAGGTGAAGTCCCACGTGGCGCCCACTAACCTCGCTAAAAACCCCAGAAACCCCGATAAAATACACACGAAGAATGTACTAGTGGCAGGAGGAAAGGTGAAAGGGGGGAAAAACGGAGAAAAACTCCGAACAAAGGGGCTGAAAAGCCCCCCTTCGCTAAGGAAAAAAGAACTCAGTCCTAACGAAGAAAAAACCCCCATAAACACCTAAAACCCTCCTAGAATACACACACGATACATCTGCAAAGCAGGCTAGCCACTAGAACACAAAAGAACCAATAGCAGGAACACGTGACACAATACCATAGCATAGCAGCGAGGAGCGTGGATGTTGACTGAGACGTGTTCCGCGACAGAGTGGGCGAGCGGTATTCAGCGGAGGAGGAGCTTAATACCTCACCGCGCCACCACCAGGTGGCTCCACTATCAGTACAGCGCCAGATTTGAATTTTATTTACTTCTGATGAACGTCACGGAATTGACCCTTCCAACCCAGATTATGCCTATACGGGGCCTGGGCTTGTGAAGGGGCGTATTCTATAGCAATCCAGCTGTGCTGGTTTCACTATACCAATAAACAGTTTATGCCAAAGCACTAAAACCTGGTGCCTTGGTGGAACATAGAGGAACCGTCTTGGTAGTGGAGGACTTAGTTACCGTACAACTGGAAGTTCATGGACTAATAGATATTCCAGAGATAATTTACAACCTTGTTCAACATGTAACAGAATTACACCGACACATAGAAAATGTCACCACTCATGTAAATAACTTTCATAACAACAATGACATGAACACTAGGTCAGACATTACTACTAACCCACTTCTACAATACTTCTACAATACTTCTAGACCTATCAAAATGACTCTACAGTTACAGACAAACAGAGTAAATAGGTTGGTAAAAATAATTAACAGTATGAAGCATTCCTTTCCAGGGGAACCACATGAAATGCTCGTCGACAGAGTCGAGGTCTTTTTAATTTCATTGGACATTTGAGTAAACAACTGTTTGGCACAGCCATGGCAGATGATGTAACTGCTTTAGGTAAAAAGCTAGGAGAAGTAACTATTGCCCTGGGGAAACAGAATAGGATGGTCGTTCAAACCTACCAGGCACTTCAAATCATAAAAAAAAAAAAAAAAAAAAAATGAAATAATCGAAACAACTAACCAGTTATCTATAATGGTAAACAAATTAATTGGAATAGTGCCAGAAGTTGAACAAGTTCAATTAATTAGTGAGTACATTGCAGCCATAGAGATAGCTGTACAGGAACTAACTGAGTTAAATGAAGTAATACTTAGTGACTTGGTGGATGCTGAATTGGGTAGGGTAAATTATAAGTTGTTACCTCTACAACAGTTGCAGTCAGCAGTGGACATAGCCATCAATACCTATAAGCTAACTCCCATTTTTACTATTTCAGACGTGGAATATTATTATCAAATTATTGGGTCTATCCTTACTGAATCCTATATATTAATTAATATTCCTTTCAAATCCCAAACAACATTTAACATTTGGGAATTACATCCTTTCCCAATTAAAGTAAATAATACACTGTTGGTTGTTGATAAATCACCTCAATACATTGTTGCATCAGAGGATTACACTGTAATTGACACCTTAGACAAATATTCACTGGATGACTGTCACACATCATACTTACATTTATATGTATGCCCTGCTTATTTGTTTACCTTCAGCTTAGCAGAGAAAGCAAAATGTGAACTTTCATTCACCATCCCTGAATCCACTCTCCCAATTTCTTACTGTACCTTCACACCTGTAAGTAATGATAGTTTCGACCATGTACACTTCGGAACTACCCATTATTATTACTATCAAAAGAGAACGAGTGTGACATTAATTTGCAATGGTAAAATCCAACATCTGTGGGTGGATGGTTATCTTATGGCTCAAGGCCATTGTGAGATAAGGATAATGAATTCCTTACCTTACCAACACATCACCACATAGCATTTGTGTCAACGCTTTCTTCTGAGTTACAGTCTCTTAACCTTGTAGTAAATATCTCTTTGAATAAAATAACTGTTGTTTCAGACAAAGTAACGTTCCTTAAATATTTAAATGACTCAAAGTATACCTCCACACTAGATGATTTGTTACCTGTGCAAATATCGAAAGAAGTTGCGTTTCTTCTCCATATCATTCCTGCACTCACTGTAATTGTTTGTAATATTGTCTTCAGCTGGTGTATACGGAAGGTTTATGCTAGGTACAGGCAATTGTCAGACACAAGTGACAGAAGGTAATATGGATGATGCAAATGTATAGGTTAATTACACAGGAAGGGAGTGGATGAACATGGGTGGAATGGATCGAGAATAGTATGGATGACTGGAAAGATTGGGATGGTAAAGTATGCGTGGGTGTGTGCTTATGCACCAGTGAATGAAAAGAGTAGGACGGGGAGAGAGAAGATGAGAGTGTTTTGAGAGGAGTTGAATGCATGTCTGAGAGGGATTGATAATGGAAGGAGAGTGGTGATGATGGGAGACATGGATGGAAAGGTAGGAGGTGAGGAAGTGGGGAGTGTTGTGGGTAAATGGGGTGTTGAAAGAATAAATGAGAATGGTGAGTATCTGGTGGATGTCTGTTCTGAGAGGGGGCTGTTCTTGGCGAACACCTTCTTTCAGCACACGATGATCCACAGGTATACATGTATGAGAAGGGATGAGAGAGGAGATCAGAAGAGTCTGATTGATTATGTGGCAGTGGATGAAAGGTTGAGGAAGGATGTGTATGATGCAAAGTGGCGAGAGGAATGGTCCATTGCTCCGACCATTTTGCGGTGTTGGTAAGGATGAAGGTTAGGGTTAAGTGGGAATATAGTAGGAGGGATGAAGGGGTAAGGAACAAGAGGGAGGTGGCTAGTGGGAAATTAGATGTAGCAGAGCATAGGGAGGAATATAAGAGGAGGGTGGGTGAGGTGCTGGGAGATGCAAGGATGGGGATAGGGGAGGGAGTGGGAGTGTACAGCACCAAGAGGCAAGGCAGGTAAAAGATAAGATTAGGTTGGGGCAGATAACCAGACTACCTGCCCAGAGCCGGCATAAAATAAATAACCAAGAGATAGGCAGTAAGATAACCAGGTATCACAAACTATTTATCAGTATATGTACCTGGAGATAGAAGCAAGGGTCCTTTCAGCTACCTGAGGCATGACTCAGACCTCATGACCATAGTTCCACGTGATTCATCCTACCACATGACCACAGGTAACCCACAGTAAATCATAACCATCAAGTTGGTAATATTGTATCCAGACACAGCTGTCAACTCCAGTAGAGAATGTATATAAGCAGTGAAGTTTAACTAATAAGCAGGATACTTAACACTGACTCCAAGGGCTATACACTTGTCTCCACAAAGGGAGACCATACAAATAAGACAAGGCACATCATTATCATTCCCTGTATATATGTATATATTAATAATTTAAGCCTTAAGAAACTTGTGAAGTCAATTGCCTAAGAAAACATAAGAAAGCCCGTCATCCACGTTACCTAATACATCAACTCCACATCAACTACAACGGCAACTCCAAGAAATCACACACAAGTAAGTTACCAGTTTCTGCCCAGAGTTCAAGCCTTCAGAACTGGTACATTTGACGGCAGCGGTGTTTTTGCAACAAGGCAAATTGCAAGGTAAAGACTTCACGGGAGTACAGTGACTAACATAGTTCAAGGACAAGTTGAAGGAATCTACTTGTAAATTCTCTCAAGTAATTTCTTCTGTGGGTATAATCTTACGACCTCTAACGAGGGAGATAAACCCCATATTCTTCACCTACAAGAGCCACCTCCTTCAACATAACTGCAACTCGACCCAGGGGGACCTCATCTACTTCACAACAATCATCACTTCATCACTACCACATCGGTGTCCCTGTGTAAATTCTCTCGTAAGGACAACGCCACGACCTCCATCACCACCACGCTGACGCCTCGTTACGTAAATTCTCCCGTAAAGGCAAGTCAACGTTCATCATCTTCACTCCAATAACGACTGTTAGTGTGTGAGCTAACTAAATCATCGGTTTGTCACTTCACCGTCATTGCCTCTTCACCACATTGTTGCCTCGTCAGACAACACCCCAACAAGACTTCATCTCGTCGTTGCAACTACAGTCAACTAAAAGTAGGTACACATTACATGTTACATTACATTATTTTTCACTTGTCCACGAACATGTTAGAAAAGAATTAGGTTCCTCATTAACAGCCCAGAAAGAAAGAAAAGAAGTGCCAAATTAAAATAAAGTAAAAATATTCTCCCCCATTAATCCAAAAGAATCACGTCTAACTTCGAATATCCATGATAATGATTCATTAGCCTCCAAGCTAGATTTCTCTGCCTCCCTAAGTCTCGTTTGTGGTGCCAACACATTCGAGTACATTCCTCTGCTTCTCAGACTCGATCTGTCATATTATATCAACCTGTATTTTCTCCAACAATGGCTACTCCTCCACAATCTCCTACTGTCTCTGCTCTTCATACACATATGTAGTTTCTTGTCCTTGATCTCTCTTATCTCGCCTTTGTCTCTCGTGACAAAGAGATAACCGGAAGTCGAATAGCTCGGTAAATTACCTGTATTCCAAGGCTTCAAGGTTATATTATTAATTGATTGCAACAGTCAATTGATTAAAATAAGGTAGGAAGGGAAGCCGGTCTCTCTCGTGAGGTCGGTAGAAGGACTTGCCTTAGAGTCTCTCGTACCTAAAGGTTAAAGGTCCGCCAAAAAATGGCAGTCAATGGGACAGAGTGTAGCACACACTGTGTGTATGAAACACAACTATTGCACTCATCACAAGGATGAAGAGTGGCCCAGAGACCTCTCCACCCACGTGAGACCCGAGTCAGCTTCGGCTATGGCTGCGTAAGCAGGAAGACCTCAGACAGAAACCCCCCACCCCCTGCTCACAGGGGTGGTAACCTCTGGCATTAGTGGCATTTTTATCATGTACCAAGCAAGGATCGAACGCTGGACCACAGAATTGCAGCCACAGACTCTACCACTGTGCTAGCCAGAAGCTAGGAAAGTATCGAGTGATACGTTGTGTAATGACATTGAAAATTGAAACAGGTGCAAGGACATAATCTTTAACTAAAGTCTAGGAAGCGATCTTCAAGTTTTAGATTCCAAACTCGTTACAGTGTAGCTTGAATTTGAATATTAATTAAAGTAGTTCAGTAGGAAGGTCTTGAAATAGCACCTAATAATTAATTAATCACAGTGTTAGTCTTGCTTAATCAATGAATTAACGTAAGCTAGGATTACTGTGAGAAAATCGTAAGAAAAATTGCAGAACAATCGAAACAGATAAACGAAGACCGTTACGAGACTGTACGAGAACATACGAGTACCATAACTCGATTTATTGCAATATTAGCTAGCTAGCTTTTAATTCGTGTGGAAGTGTATGCGTGTGGTAATTAATTTATTAATTTATTAATTATTTTAATTGTTGATGCCCGACTAAAATTAATAAATATAGTAAAGTAATTGTAAATTGGTTGTTTCCGTACACCTTACAATTCTGTTATTACTATTATAGTGCAAATATAATGTAAAGAACCCTACAAATAAATTTATGTTGATGGGAGTTGGAATAAAAGGGGATAGATTAACCTCTGCTGATGATCGTTGAAGCCAACGCAACGAGCATCCCAAAAGAAGTCTGTGAGAAGGTAATAATTACCAATAATAATAAATACATAATAACAACATTCTTAATTTCTCGTCACACCTCTACCACACAGACCCACACCCACTCCACACCCAAGCACACACACCCACCCCTTATTATTAATACACACACTTGCCACTTCCCTCAAAACAATCCACATTATACCCGTACACATATGTATTTACACTTATTACCATTGTTATGTAATATCTTTCAATTATTATGTACAGTTGCCAAAAAAGGAATTGCGTCAAAAAAGATATTGAATGTGGCAAAATCTGACAGCTCTGCCCGTAGTAAACATCCCCAGTCATGTGAATGAATAGCCCTCAACCCTACTTCCTGTACAAAGTGAACTGTTACTCTACACCATAATATATTATGAATGAATGGGTGTTACTGTGCCAAACTGTTGTTTTAGTATTCATATTACGTGTTTTGCTTAAGTTAATTATGAAAAATAGCGCTGGGATTTATGTGGCACCATGTCACACAGATATAGGTTGTTAAAATGTTAATTTATTGCATGGTTTATTTATATTTTTGGAAGGCATAGTTTCCACAAGTCCTACCAAATCTAACTTATTTATCGGATTAAGGGCCGTAAACAAGAACGTATCGTCGGGTCCCGATGCCCAATGCTCCGGATACGATGTTCATATATAATATATGGGCCAAGGCTGGCCTTGATATGGGCGTCGTACACCGTGCATTGGGCATCGGGGACCGACGATATGTTCTTATCTACGGCCATAAGAGACAGCCGTCTCCTCCGTCATCCCCATCCTCACTATCTCTGAGATAAGTCAAGTTTCTTTCTCCCTCTCTCTACCTATTTCTTCATTACGTTTTAGTAGTTGTCCTGTGTGTGTGTGTGTGTAGAGCCTGAATGGCTTGGGCACAAACGCGCTGTACTCCAACACCACGTTCAAGGGTTCAAACTTTGATACCCAACCTTTTTATACAGTAGATAAATAAATGTAAAAAAAAAAAAAGCCAAATGGCAACAATTGTAGGTTTAGGAGTGGGTGTGGTCGAGAGATGATAAAACACTTTTATCTTAACTTTTATTCCCTGAACAATATCAATAGCGTGTATCAAGACATGTCATTTACAATTTATTTTAGATAGAAAAATATGAAAGAAGTAAAGTTATAACAAAGACACATTTTTTATATACCCATCACCTATAAGAAAAACAATAACATTATCATAATTTCTAAAACGTGTCCAGCCCCGTTGTTGTTGTAGTTCCCCAGACTGTCTGGCCGAGCAGTCCCGAGGTCTGGTTGACCGAAGCCGCGCAGATGCTCGGACCCCCAAATGGGAGTCAGGGTGATAGTGAGATCCGTTTCTTTGAAGGCAACAGACGAGGGGACTGCCGGCTCGTAGGCATGTGCAGCTCTGGACAGATCAATGGTCCACACCCCATCCATCAGCGACTTGGTTTGTTCCTCGTCGGATCTGGTAACAGTTGTAGGTGGAGGGAGGGCGGATGTTAGTGGGAGAGGAGGAGAGAAATGTGGGCGGAGCTATATAGGAGGGTAACGAATGATCAGGTAGAGAGACGTGTGTCAGGAGGAAAGAATGAAGCATACACTGTGAACGGTATCGAATCACCAATAGTATAAAGCAGGATTCTTTAAACTTTTTCAGTCGTGACCCAGTTTTTACTATGACATCATTCTCGCGACCCATACAGAAAGATCTTTTACAAATGATCAGAATTATCAACCAAAGAAAATACAAGGCCAGAAACTGAAACGTAATATTTATGATTAAAAGGAATTCTAACCAGAATTATAAACACTGCCTCACCTACCCCTCCCTTTCTCTCTTGCATTCTCTCTCAAGAAGGCTAATATTTGTGCAATGATTTTGTTTTATTGATAATTAAATATATGAATATTCGATTATAAAAATATGTTAGGTGGATTCATGTATGAACTTCATATTTATTTTGCTAAGAAAAACCCACTTTTTATAGACAAAAAGTATGGATGCAAAAAGTATGGATAAAATCAGTCAGTTAGCAGAGAACTTGATGTAAACATAGCCTTCAAATATACTTCTAATATCAAAACTACTCTTGTAAGAAATAATGCCACTGTTCAGCCCCAAGCAGGAGTATACAAAATTCCTTGCAAAGACTGTGACTTAGTTTATATAGGTGAAACTGGGAGATCTTTAGATGTTAGAATGAAAGAACATAAACGAGATATGACGAATTGTAACACAAATAATGCTAACTTTGTCCATGCATATGACAACAACCACTGTATTGATTGGAATTCTGGTAAAATGATAATTAAGTGCAACAATTTCAAGAAACGTAGAATATTAGAATCAGTATGTATACAGCACTATAAAAACTTTAACTTAAATGAAGGTATGTTCAAACTAGATCCATTAATGAGAGCACTAGTGGTCAAATCCCTCCCAGATGTGGGGTCGGGTCCCTGAGGAATGGCCAGATCAGGTCGGTTGGGTGAGGTGAGGTGGGTTGTGGTCTGTCTGTCATCAGAACACACCTTGTCCCTCCCTCCCCCTGTCAGCTACTTATTTTCCTTTCATGTTTCATTCAACTCTGTACTGCTGAAGAGGGAGGTAGTTGCCTCCGAAACGTCCATATTAAATACTTTTTGTCTATAAAAAGTGGGTTTTTCTTAGCATGCTGCTCTTCACGTCATTGTGAATTACCACTCCTTCATATTTATTTTATTGTCATAAACATTATTATTCTATTTTATTCATGTATTTATTTTTGTGAGCCTGCAACCCAGTTTGGAGGAATTCGGAACCCGTAGTTTGAAGAACCTGGGTTTAAAGAAGTGCTTACTGCATTAACGTAGGTGGATATAGGAGAGAAGAAATGTGATGATTTGAGGCGAGGGTGAGGGGGAAGAGGGTAAGACAAATGAAGGTGGTTAGTTGAAAAGTAATAACAAACAAATATAATTAGAGTATCTGTTACATTATATCCTTTAAACAAAGGCACTGTCTTTTGTTCACCATCGTAGTGGGATAGACTACTGATTATATATTATCCTTTGGATATTAGACAGCTATCCCTGTATTCCTTTTATCCCTCGTGCTTGACCCGTAGGGGGGTATTGCCTATAATGATGTGGGCAATACTTTAAGGGTTTGGGCGCCCCTTCGGCCCCAGCCACTAGCTTACATTTCTTCAGCTGTCCCTCCTTTCTTCCTATTTCCTTCTTGCTTGCTGTCACACCTCTCTATCACCTTTTCCTGGTGCTAAATGACCTCGCTGTTGCGCCACCTAATATCAATCAAATCCCTCGTGCTTGTAGTCCACCCTATTTATCACCTTCTCCCAAGCCGAGCTGTTTTGTTTTCTTTTTCAGCAGAAGACGGTTTAATTTTCTAACTTTTTAATAATCATATTTGTCAACAAATTCATTAAGCTATTTGCCAGGATTTTTTCTTCTAAATATGCATTTCCTTAGAAATAATCGATGTTAAACTTAAATAGGCGCCGATATATGGCGTTTTCAATAAACTTGGTCTAATTTTGTGCATAGGCTATATATATTACAGTATCTCTCAAGTATCTGGCAACCTTACACATCCTCCCTACTGTCTTATCCCTCTCTCGCTTGACCTTTCCTCCTTTCTTACCGTTTATCTTTTCTTTCTCATATTTTTAACCTTCTCATTCGTTCTTAAAAAGTTTTAATGACATAGGCCTTTCTCCCTTATCACCTATAGTCCAATTATATGATTCGAAAAACTATGGCTGAGATTATGTTGTTGATCGTATTTTGGTTCTCAATATGTAGAGGTTGATTGATCGATTGATAATAGGCGCCGCAACAGCGAGGTCATATAGCGCCAGAAAACGGTGATAGAGAGGTGAGACAGCAAGCAGGAAGGAAATAGAAAGAAAAGAGGGATAGTTGAAAAACTAAAAGCTAGTGGCTGGGGCCGAAGGGGCGCCAAAACCCTTAAAGTATTGCCCACATCACTAATGCAGGCAATACCTCCCTACGGGGTCAATATGTAGAAAATTTAGAAACCCAACTAGAGATTTATGGGGAACAAGGACAGTAATGGTGATCAACGTGATGCTCATGTATCTCTCTATAGGTTACTGAACACAGTGTTTTATGCTCAACTTCAGAATTATGTTCTCAGCATCACAATGATAGGCAAAAATAATAAAAACAATATAATGAAATTATCTTTTATTATACGACAAATATTCAACTGCCTCGGTGCTACTGTCTCATATATATATATATATATATATATATATATATATATATATATATATATATATATATATATATATATATATATATATATATATATTTATATATATATATATATATATATATATATATATATATATATATTTATATATATATATATATATATATATATATATATATATATATATATATATATATATATATATATATATATATATATTTGGAAGAGATTGTTCTGGACGGATGAGAAAACCTTCTCACATTCGTGTAACGGAAGGCGTCACTGCTTGAGAAGGAATGATACTCGGTGACTATAAATTCTGAGATTTTTCTATAAACTATTTAGTTATACGTGACCATAAGATTATATTAATAATTACTGCAGGGGGACAACTAATTTCGTTACAATGTCAGCAACATCAATAAAACAGTTATTAAGATCATTCAGAGTAAATTTATAGTCACCGAGTATTATTCTGGCGCTATATGACCTCGCTGTTGCGGCGCGTAACATCAATCAATCAATCAACCTCTACATATTGAGAACCAAAATGCGATCAACAACATAATCTCAGCCATAGTTTTTCGAATCATATAATTGGACTATAAGTGATAAGGGAGAAAGGCCTATGTCATTAAAACTGTTTAAGAACGAATGAGGAGGTTAAAAATATGAGAAAGAAAAGATAAACGGTAAGAAAGGAGGAAAGGTCAAGCGAGAGAGGGATAAGACAGTAGGGAGGATGTGTAAGGTTGCCAGTTACTTGAGAGATACTGTAATATATATAGCCTATGCATAAAATTAGACCAAGTTTATTGAAAACGCCATATAGCGGCGCCTATTCAAGTTTAACATTGATTATTTTTAAGGAAATGCATGTTTAGAAGAAAAAATCCTAGTAAATAGCTTAATGAATTTGTTGACAAATATGATTATTAAAAAAGTTAGAAAATTAAACCGTCTTCTGCCCTAAAAAAAAAAAAAAAAAAAAAAAAAAAAAAAAAAAAATAGCTGGGCTTGGGAGAAGGTGATAAATAGGGTGGACTACAAGCACGAGGGATTTGATTGATATTAGGTGGCGCAACAGCCAGGTCATATAGCACCAGGAAAAGGTGATAGAGAGGTGTGACAGCAAACAAGAAGGAAATAGGAAGATAGGAGGGTCAGTTGAAGAAATGTAAGCTAGTGGCTGGGGCCGAAGGGGCGCCAAAACCCTTAAAGTATTGTCCACATCATTACAGGCAATACCCCCCTACGGGGCAAGCTCGAGGGATAAAAGGAATACAGGGATAGCTGTCTAATATCCAAAGGATGATATATATTCAGTAGTCTATCCCACTACGATGGTGAACAAAAGACAATGCCTTTATTTAAAGGATATAATGTAACAGATATTCTAATTATATTTGTTTGTTATTACTTTTCAACTAATCACCTTCATTTTTCTTACCCTCTTCCCCCTCACCCTCGCCTCAAATCATCACATTTATTCTCTTCTATATCCACTTACGTTAATGCGGTATGCACTTCTTTAAACCAGGGTTCTTCAAATTACCGGTCCCGAATTTCTCCAAACTGCGTCGCAGGGTCACAAAAATAAATACATGAATAGAATAGAATAATAATATTCGTGACAATATAATAAATATGAAGTTTATACATGAATCCACCTAACATATTTTTATAATCGAATATTCATATATTTAATTATTAATAAAACAAAATCATTCCACAAATATTAGCCTTCTTGAATGAGTGTGTGAGAGAGAGAGGGAGGGTAGGTGGGGCAGTGTTTATAATTCTGGTTAGAATGCCTTTTAATCATAAATATTATGTTTCAGCGTCTGGCCTTGTATTTTCTTAGGTTGATAATTCTGATCATTTGTAAAAGATCTTTCTGTATGAGTCGCGAGAATGATGTCATAGTAAAAACTGGGTCACGAATGAAAAAGATTGAAGAACCCTGCTTTAAACTGTTGGTGATTCGATACCGTTCACAGTGTATGCTTCATTCATTCCTCCTGACACACGTCTCTCTACCTGATCATTCGTTACCCTTCTATATAGCTCCGCCCACATTTCTCTCCTCCTCTCTCTCTCCCACTAACATCCCCCCTCCCTCCACCTGCAACTGTTACCAAATCCGACCAGGCTCAAACCAAGTCGCTGATGGATGGGGTGTGGACCATTGATCTGTCCGGAGCTGTACGCTGCCATGTTGCCAAATTTATCAAATCACCCACAAGGAGGTAAACGAAACTTCTGTGGGCAATAGTACATTAGAGTGCCTTGATTCCTCCAAAGTATGCCAGGAAACAAAATTAAATTAACAAGAATAATGGTGGTTTTTTTTTTTTTTTTTTTTTTTTAATTAATTGCGCCGTAGCGTCAATCAACAGGCAGGCAACAATACATACGGGTAGGCGGGACCCATGAGAATACAATGACTACAACCACACATATAAACGCACACACACACACACACACAAACATCACACACACACATCACGAAAACACAACAGAATGGAGCACAAGCATACCGACAAATATTTACACTATGACCTATTTAAATCCACAAAAACGAGGGTGGCGTACCAGAAGTTCCTCCAGAACCTGGTGGTTCAGCAGGTGTCGACAAACCACATCAAGTGGCAGGCCCCGGGGCAGCAAGTGTCGGACAGTGGGGCAGGCCAGGCAATAGTGCTCTACAGTGTTAGCACGAGGTGCTCGACACAAGCGACACTCAGTGAAGGGAGGCTCACCCTGCATCCCAGCAACCTGCCACGGTGGCCGGTAGCCAAGCCTCAAACGAGCAGAGACTACATTGTGCCTCCGAACCATGAGGCCTCGACGACGGTAGGAATATTTGTGATGGCAGACAGACTCATAATGTGTGATGGAGATGCTGAAGGGCCTCTCTGCATCCCTGCGTCGCCGTACAGGGAGGAGAGCGGCGGAGCGGACTTTAGAGAGGTAACATGTCAGGGAGAGAGGACGTCCAACACCACGAGGAGGCAGATGGCAGGCTTCCTTTGCGAGTTTGTCAACTGTACCATTGTGACGTAAACCTACGTGGGATGGCACCCATAAAAATTTGACAGTCAAGTTACGGTGACGCAATAAGGACAAAAACGATAAAATCTGCTGAACAACAGTAGAGTGTGTGGGCTGAACACTAGAGAGAGAATGAAGGGCAGGTCTGGAGTCACAAAAAATGGCAGCATTCACTCCACGTTGACAAACAAGACTAACAGCATCCAGAATGGCATACAGTTCACACAATGTTGAGCTAGAGTGGTTACAGAGACGACGGCCAACCCAGCCCCCTGGAGGTGACTCCATGTCAGGTGAGAAAACGGCACAACCTGCTGCACCATCCACTTGCAATGAGCCATCAGTGTAGAGGCAGTATGGATCTGTGATGGAGGACGTCACTGTTTCTATGTGTTCCAGAGCCAACTGCCGCTGTAGAGAAGGCAGTTCCGACTTGGAAGTAGGTGTGAAGCTCACATCAGGTGTTGGTAGCATCCACGGAGGGGGTCCTGGGGGGACGTCTGCCACCATTATATCTATATTAAGACTACGGAGTATAGAGGAAACAGACCTTATAAGAGGACGTCCAGCAGGCAGTATGGGAGGGACCGGGTAGTTTGGTCTAAGAGAAGTCCTGACTAACTGAGAGTAATGGGGTGAAAGATGTAGGAAATGGAGGCACTTGACAGTGAAGCAAGTAACATTAGAATAAATTCTCTCCACTAACGGAGGAAGACGCAACTCACGCTGCATCTTCACTATCCTGGTCGACATTGGACAACCGAGAATTATTCTCATTGCTCTATTCTGAAATTTTTCTAAAGTTTCAAGAGTAGCCCTGGGAAGTTGAATCAGAGCAGGGGAGAGGTAATCAACAACTGAATGGATAAAAGCAATATAGATAGTCCTGGCTACTGGGATGGAGATGCCCGAGGAGTTGTTAGTGAGCCATTGAAGTGGCGTAAGTCGGCGCTGGAGACGACCCAATAAGTCCTGGACAATGGGATGGTCTTGAGGTCTGGCAGGGACAATTGGCCAAATATTGACTGGTGCGCCCAGGTAGCGATACTGGGAACACATGGGAATGACAGTCCCTCCAATGGTGAACACTGGCCGAGCTTGAGGAAGGCGGCAGGTGAATATTCTGCTCTTATCTGGGGAGACAATAATGCCACAGTGAGAGGAGGACACAGAGAAGGAGTCAAGGAACAGCTGGAGATCCCTTGGTGAGGTAGAATGAACACATATATCATCAGCATAGCACGTAATTGTAGTTCCAGGTATATCAGGGAGAGAAGTGAGCAGCCGATGCATCAGAATATTAAATAACAATGGGCTGAGAACACCCCCTTGAGGCGTACCAAGATGAAAACTGCGCAAAGGACTGAGCGCACCACTGAAAAACACACGGGAGGTCCTGTTACTCAGGTAGCCCCGAATCCACCGTAATAGATTACCTTTATCCCAAAGTCAACCAGTTGATCCAAAATGACGTCTCTATTAGCAACATCGAAGGCACTTCGAAGGTCAATGAAGGCCACCACACTGTCCCTGTTAAGGCGAGTGTACAGGTCGACTAGGCAGTGGTGTGTGCTCCGTTGGGGAAGGAAACCAAACAGCCATGGAGAAAGGCGATCTTGCAGTCTGTACATGAGACGATTGAGTAAGATTCTCTCCATAACTTTACAAAAACAGGAAGTCAGGGAAATAGGCCTGAACTTCGCAGTGCTGGGCTTAGGGATGGGTATTATTGTGCTGCTGGTCCAGGCTCGTGGTACACGACCATCACGAAGACAAAGATTGTACAGTAGAAGTAGAGGGTTCCCAGGAACTTGTTGAAGTAGGCGCAGCACAGCATAAGTAATACCATCATCACCAGGGGAAGAAGCTCTACCCCGAGAGAGAGCACGTCGCAACTCCTCCTCAGTTATCACCTCTGCATCATTGTCATCATCTTGCAACAGAGCAGACATTAGACGTAGCTGATGGACAGCAGCACAGGAAGTGAGTGCATCTTGTATGTGGATGGGTAGACTGGCTGAGGTAGATTGTTCTGACCAGGCATCGACAAGTTGTTGGGCATAGTCGGCGGGAGTGTGATGACGAGCAGTGGCCGGTGTCTTTTTAACAACCCGACGGATGAGGTGCCACATAGAAGCCACACTTGTTTGCTGGTTGATGCTGTCCGTGAACCGCTGCCAAGACTCAGTGTGAGCACACTCCTGCAGGGCAACTAATGCGTCCCTAGACATCTGGTAACGATGGAGCAGGTCAGGGGTTGGGTTGGCTTGAAACAATAGGCCATCACGTTCAGCCTCCTCCTTTGCCTCTTGTATACGTGCATCCAGCGTCCAGGAGTGGGCATTATGGCGATGCTGGAGGTGTGGCCGGGAGACGTATAGCCTATAAAAGTCATGAGTAGCAGATACAAGATCAGAGTACAACTGTTCAGCTGATGATGTGTCAAATGTAGGGAATACATGGGCCATGAATAAGATGTAAGTCGGGCAATATTTAGGGGGCACAGCAATACACAAACGAGTGGCTGAAGCACTTGACCCAGCAGTTAGAGAATAATGAAACCGAAGAGCGATGTGATCAGAGAATAAGTCTGGCACAGAGGAGCACAGGACCCGAGATGCTATCAGGCCAGACGAGAGGATGTAATCCAGAGTACCTCCCCGGCAATGAGTGGCACCGCCAGTGTCCCAGCGTGTCAGATGATGCTTGCGGATGTATGAAAGGAGACGAACACCATTACGATTAATAGAGCCAGAACCATCACCCAAATCAGAATGCCGAGCATTAAAATCTCCCATAAAAACCATACCACGCACTGTTGGAGAAGGAAGAGCCTCAAGAGTGAGTCTAGCTGGAGCAGAATAGACATTACATAGTTGTAGTAGTCCATTCCCAGGTAGAACCTCAAATAGCTGAAAGGTCATGTCAGGATCAGTGGAGGTACGGAGAAGGCGATGTGGCAAGGAGCTATGTATGTAAGTCAGGAGACCATTCCTTACCAAATGAACATATGGAACATAACCTGAGAGAGGAGGAGCTTGCCCAGCAGCGAGCGGCCATCCTGGAAATGCTTCCTGGAGAAAAATAACACTGGGATGATGACGAAAAACATAGGGCCTTGAGTTGAGTGAGCTTAGCATAACTGGTGATACCACATACATTCCAGGAGATGACATCCAGCCGGCAATCACTAGCGAACTCTGTATTTGGAGGTAGAAGTCCGGTGAGTGGGGGCAGATGAGCGACCTGGAGAAGAAGAAGGCGAGATGCAACAGTATCCATTTTTTCAGTAAGGGTAGTGACAGTTGAGATGATGGCCTGCTGAGCCTCGACCAAGGTGGAGAGTTTGGAGTCATTGGCAGCCTGTGCAGCAACTAGCCCATCAATCCTGGCTTCAAGGGCAGAAAAGCGGTTCTCGAGAGCCGTACATTCGTGCCATGAGGGTAGCAACAGACTTGCGGAGGGCCATGTCCGGAGGTGAGGCAGGGCTGGTAGGAGGAGCAGACTGGGGAGGTGGTAGTGGTGGCGGTGGTGGAGGCGGAGCAATAGTAGTGACACGAGCCTGGACCTGATGTCGAGTACATCCATGCCACACGTTAACCCCTGGCTGAAGGCATCGTGGACACTTCCATCGAGACGTATCCTCAGGAGGTGAAGGCTCAGAGGTGGAGGCAGCAGGACGTGATGGTTCGCCCCTGACAGGACACGTCTTGGAATCATGGTCGGCAGCACACTATGCACACTTCGGCCAGGCAGAACAGTACCGGGAGATATGCCCCACACCCCAGCACCTGTAGCACCAAGGCTGGTCATTATGAAGTTTCCTCACCTCACACGGTGGAAGACAAGGGAGGAAATCAAAGGAAATCTCATTTGGAGGTGGATCAGGTTGACTCCAGACAACAACAATACGGCTTATGGGGGAACCATCTTGGAAAAAACGACGGGCAAAGTACACACCAGGGTATCCCTTAGCAAGTTTCGGGTCAACATCAATAGGAAAACGGGTAAGGATGTAGCTGGGGAACTTACGAGGCTTCTTGGGTGAGTCTTCAAGAATGAGAGGCAGAGACAAAAATTCACCAGCCTTCACTCTATCAATGATATCCTGACGCTTCCTAGAGATGTAGACAAACCGGGAGGTGACAGCAGCCATCTTCACTTCAGCCAGTTCACGCTGCAGCTGGAAGGCCCTGTTGACATCAGACAACCAACGCAGCTTTGTGTCCGTAGATGGGTTCCCAGAGAAGGAGAGCTTGACATAGGCATTTTTTGGGGCAAAAGCAGGAAGGCTGGACGAGGGCAAGGAGTTGGTATACAGGGAAGAAACACCACGTTGAGGCAGAGAAGGTACGTCATGCACAGCTGAAGCACCCTTGGCAGTCTTGGCAGCTGGAGGCAAACAGTCCACACCATCGGAATCCTGCAAGGAGTCGGACGAGGCATCAACGGGTCGCTTGATAGAGGTTGAGGAGGTGGAAGGCTGCAACCTGAGCTGCGGAGTGACCGAGGAGAGGGGAGGAGGGTTGCGAGAAGGCAGCTCAGGCCAGTGATCCTCGATAGGAGACTCATCCTCCTCCGACATGGCCAAGTCGGCCTCCAGGCAGGAAGCCACATCCGAATCCGCGCTCTCCATCAGGCTAGGCAAGGCCTAGATGGGAAGCGAACAACTGAACACACACGAACATACACACAAAACCACAATAAAAAAAAATAAACCACAAACAACAATACCACAAACAGCAAAACCACAAAAAAAAAGAGATAGAAAATATAAACAACCCCTATAACACCACAGACACAACAACACACAAACAAGAACGTTGAAACAAGACAAACAACAACACAAACAACAACACAGGCAGAGCGCCAGGAACACGTCTTCACTCCAGGAAGGTTGGGGTGAGACTCCTAATGGTGGTCTGTTGCTTGGAATATAGTTTTTGGGAATATGTTGCTCCAGATATACTACCAACACTGTACTACCCTCTTAACACTTCCTGACGAAGCTACAGATTGTAAATACCCAGGAGAGAGAAGGGGGGGGGGGTAACTCTGACGAAGGAAACCTCCTCCTTCCCTCCCTGACAACATAATGTAATGAAACCCTTTCCCCACATACACGAATTAATCTAAAGATACTCTCTCTCTCTCTCTCTCTCTCTCTCTCTCTCTCTCTGGTCAAACCGAGCACAACTAACACACCACCCAACTAGGTCATATCAGGTCAGGTCAAAAAGAGTAATAATATACCACAGGAGGGACCGGTTTGTTCATAACGAGGAATAACACACCACAAAGCTAGGTCACATCAGGAAAGGTTAGGCCACTTCTGGGAAATAATAAAACACCACACAGCTAGGTCACATCAGGTAAGGTCAGGTCACTACTGGGAATAAACAATAAACTATACAAATCAGGTCAGATCACAACCAGGAGTAAGAAAACAACTCGCCACCCAACTAGGTCACACCAGGTCAGGTCAATACTGGGAATAAATAAATTACACACCACCCAGCTAGGTCACATCACGTCAGGGTAGGTGGGCAAGGGAGGGTAACCCAACATCTGCAGCGTGTGGTTGACCTTGTGTGTGGCCACGTTAATGTAGTTCTTCTCCTCGGGGGTGTAAGGATCAATGTGCTTGTTGCCCCTTCTCCTGAACTTGCCCTCAAGGTGGTTTTCAAGGCACCTCATACGACCCTCATTCACTGGAGTACTGGTGAAGGAGGAAGTGGAGTGGTTAGTGGTGGGTTGTTGTTGTTGATAAAGTTTCTCAAACTGTCTGCTCGAGCCCCTGAGGAAGGCCATGGCCTGAACCAGGCTTTCCCTCAGTGCCCTCAAAGAGTGTATGTTGTGTTGTTGGCGAATGTTGTTTTTGTGCATTGCAGTCTTCTATAATGTATTTAATAAAATGGGGTGCTATGTTGCATCCTGGACAGGCATCCACAATGGGTCCATCCAGCTTCTTCTGATATGTCAGAAGGGCTGGGTGGTGGCCACATCGCAGCCTGGCCAGGTGGACTCTGTCCTCACGAAGGGAGGATTCAGATGGGTGGATGTCAGGAGGTCGTGCAAGCAGCTGAGTGTTTGGATGGATTAGTGAGGGATTTGAATATGAATATATTCCTGGAGATTTGTTTGAGGTGGGCAGGGTGTAAGAGAGGTATTTGTGTATGATAAGATTTTTTTTATATATATTTGGGTGCTGTTTTGATGTTCCTTGGCATGTTTGAGTGTTCTACCATGTAATACATAGTGGGTGGTGTGGGTTTCTGGAGGCTGCAGCAAGTGTTTGTGTGCCTCTCATGTAAAGGTGGTCCTTGATCTTGAGGACTTTGGAATCATGGTGTAAGTGGTCTATAGGTGTGGTAGCTGTGCAGCCTGTGATTATCTTTATGGCTTTGTTCAGTTTGGTCTGAAAGGTGTTGAGATGTGTCTCAGTGGGATTACAAGCCCAGGCAGGGCATGCATAATCCATCACTGATCGAATATGTTTGTACACTATAGTTGTGGCTTCTTTGTTGTGTCCAAATGTTGTGCTAGCAAGGGATCTGAGGACATTAAGTCCATGTGTGCATTTGTTTTTGATGTATGTAATGTGTCGTTTGAAAGAGATAGATGTATTGTATATTATGCCAACTTTTTTTTTTTTTTTTTGTAGTATAGGTGTGTTGTTTATGGTGAGGTGTGGCGTGTAGCGGTGTTCAGCATTCCAGTTGTTGAGAAGGGTGACAGTTGACTTGGTACCAATTTGGTGGTTGCTAATCTAAGTCTGGTTGTGGTGAACCAGGCATTAAGTATGATGAGGTAGGGTTGGAGGATGTGAGTGGCTGTGTCTTCATTCCTGTGTGTATGTCAAGGATTTCGAAGCGTACTTTCGATCCAGAAGGGGAAAAATGCTTCATGATGTATTTGTGTGATTGGTGGAAATTCTAAAACCAAGTTTACTTTACAGCATGGATGGAGAAGGAGAATCAGTCTTTGGGAGGACGGTTGTGGAGAAGTGAGTGGTCGGGTGAATTCCCCAGTTGGAACGCCCTGGTTGCCGTGTTGAATTCATTTCATTAGTTCGTGTACTTTAAGAGTGTTAAAGTGTAAGGGAACTGGGAGCCCGCAGAATGGGGACTAGGGTGACAGAATCAGTGACTTGGAGTGTACCTTAGTTACGACTCATGAGTAATATTTGGTACTGTACAGCAGAATTAACCAGGTGGCGTGTGAAAAGGAGGGAGCCCAGAAACCCACTTCACTCTCTCTGCAATCGTTCTCTGGGACTGAGATAGATTAGGGGGGGGGGGGTGTGATGTATTATGTGAGTATTATGTTGTCTACGTAGGAAGCTACGTGGATTTGTAGTGTTTGGGGTGTTAATAGGTCATGCATTTATAAATTGAAGAGAGTAGGTGACAGTACGGATCCTTGGGGGACACCGTTGGTGAAACTTCTTATATTTGATGACTGACTAGCAAATGTAACATGGGTTACTCTTCCTCCCAAGAAGTTGACCTGCCATCTTTCTTATTTTGTTATGCATGTTTGTGTCGTATATTTTGTTTGTGAGGTTGTGGCGGGGGATGGCATCGAATGTTTTGCTAATGTCCAATGTGACGAGGAGTGTGTTCAGTGGTTGTAGGATTGGAGGACGGTTGTGGAAGTGGCTAGTGATTGGGTGGAGTGGTTACAGGAAGTGGAGTGGCTAGTGGTTGAGGGAAGTGGAGGACAGTGGTTGTGGGAGGTGTATGAGTGGAGTGGTGTAGTAGGGGAGGTGTTTTATTCTGTCAATATTGAGGATTGATTAGAGCAGCGAAGAAGATAGTAGTTGTGGAAAGAATTAGTAGCAGTGGAAAGGAGTAGTAGTAGTGGTGAGAGTAATAATCTTGAAGTGGAAGGGGTTAACAGTGGAACAGGGCATAAGTAGTAGTGGATGGTACAGTGGTAGTGGATGGATGGAGTTAGTGGAGATGTGGAGGATTTTGTAGATGTAGTTGATTGAAGACATTAGAGGATTAGTGGAGTATAATATACAGTAGTTAGTGGGTTGGGTTAAGTTAGGTTAGGTTAGGTTACTTTAGTAAGGTTTAGGTTTTGGTTTTGTTATTTTAGGTTGAGTTTGGTTAGTTTAGGTTGGATTGGGTTGGGTTAGGTTAGATTTCTCCAAAGTATGCCTGGAAACGGAACAAGATGAAGAAGAAGAATGGTGTCCTATTGCTTGGAGGAATCAGTTGCAACAGATTTACCAACACTATAATTACCCCCTTAATAATACGCTCTATATCACTGAATAAGAGATACAAACAGATCTGGAAAACAAATGTATATACTGATGGTTGTCTTGTAATGAATAAGCCTAAGGAGAGTAATGAAGTGGTGAGGGTAAAAGTAGTAACCAGTGAAGTAGTAGGTAGTAGTGAAGTTGTAGGCAGTTGTGAAATAGTAGTGTAGTAGTGGCATACGCACCACTCCGTATTCCTATATATATATTCCATGTGCTGGCACGCCGCTCCCTGTTTCTTTGTGATCTCCCCGTCCCAGACAAGCCACAGTCTGGCGGATTGATTAATCCCGTCCCCTGCTGCAGCTTTGCAAACCCTTGGGAACCCCAGCCGCCAGCCTTACGCTTCCTCCAGGTATGAACTAAGGTGGGTGCAGCAGGTCAGGGATTGACGTGATCACGTGATTGATGCTACATACAGGAACCTAGAGAAAGGATATAAAAGAGCAGGCTGGCGCTTGTGAGCCAGACTATCCCAGTGAGCTACTAAGGACGAAAGACCAACCGTACCAGCCGTCGTCACACACCTGAAGTCCACGTGTTCGCACTACGTCCACACGCTGTTCCCCTGCCCTACACTACTACACAAGCGGCACTGTAACTACCGACTCTCCACGACGCAACATCGGCAGGCTGGCCTTCCCCCATACCATATGTACTGCACCTTTGTATGTTACCAAATAAACTGTACCGTGTATTCTAGAGTCTGTTCACCTGGGTAGATGCATAAGGAGCTTCCTTACTGTCTCAATTGGTGACCCCGGCTTTTCAACTCTGTTACATGGTACAAGGTAGCACGTACATAGCACGCAAGTTCCACTACGCTACGTACACTTCAACCTCTGCAACACGCCAGCACCTACGTTCCAGCAACCCCACAGCTACGCTTCAATCAACACTTCACCACTTCACCTACGACGACCTCAGCGCTTCGCTCCAAAGGTACCCCGTACACGTACACTTCCCTATCCCCGTGTATTATTTTGTATTCGTATTGTGTCCACATTCCCCAGTGCTCTATCCCACCCATTTTTGCATACCGTAATCCCCCCCCCCTTATTTTACTTTCCTGTCTATTCGGTGCCTACTTACTCCCGCCATTCTTTCGCTACCTTACGTACCCTTCCATCCTATCACCCTGCTGTTATTAGCTACCTCTTAGTCCCCTATTTTCTCCCTCACAACAAGGATACCGCCTTCCAGCTTATTTTTTTCCACCTTATCTTCCCCCACTCTACACACACACACGTTACTCTCCCAAGGAGTACCTATTCGCCTGCTCCTCAACACTACTTGCATCGCTGCCTGTACTCTCCCCTCCACGTGCTACACTCCAGCCACGTGCACATCCCTCAACTTTACACTACGTGCATCGCTGCCCTACATTGCTCCTCTACGTACCCACGTGCTCTACTCCAGCCACGTGCTCATCATCTCTACACTACAAGCTTCGCTGCCCGATCGTCTCACCTCCACCACACACATGTTCAAACCCCAGGCCGATAAACTTACTGGGCCCTGAATGCATTCACCATTCCTGACAAATATCCCATTCCACATGTTCTTGATTTTCACTTGAAGTTGCAAAGATGTACTGTTTTCTCCAAAATTGACCTCGTCAAGTCTTTCCACCAAATTCCCGTTGCAGAGGAGGATATAAAATAAAACGGCGATAACCACACCCTTCGGACTATACGAATTCCCCGTAATGAACTTCGGCTTACGTAACGCAGCGCAGACATTCCAGAGATTTATGGATAAGGTACTACGAGGGCTCGATTACGCAGTGGTGTATATTGACGACATCCTCATCTCGTCATGCAATCATACGCAACACCAGCAACACCTGCGGGAATTATTTTCCCGCCTACAAGAGTATGGACTAAAGATTCACCCATCTAAGTGCGTAATAGGGATGAACCAAATAGACTTTCTCAGGCATCGAGTCACCCCGCAGGGAACCTCCCCCTCTCCCGCAGAAGGTGGAGGCTGTTCGGGAATTCCCCCTCCCTATCACGGCTAGGAAACTGAGAGAATTCTTAGGTGTGGTGAATTATTACCACCGCTTTATTTCCTACGCCACGGCAACACTCGCCCTACTCCATGACCTGTTGGAGGGCCTGAAAAAGGCCTCCCAGAAGAAACTCACGTGGAACCCTGCAGCAGAGTCCGCCTTCAGCGAGGTGAAAATTAGGCTAGCTGACTCCACTCTCCTAGCGTATACCACGCCTTTTGCGCCTACATCTATATACAGGGTGATTCAAAACTACATTTACAAAATGACAGGGTAAAGTCCTGACATGATGTTAAACATATTTCCATATGTATTTTTCAAAAATTTAATAAGTTAATGACAGACATGAAAGCCAAATCCATTACCGTGGGCGAATGATCGAACACTTCTAAAATTAACCGCTCCCCCCCCACAGCACCCCGTGTTCTCTCTCGGGTAGACGAGGGAACTTAATACAACGTATGAAGCAATAAATCCTTATCGATCACGGGTATTGTTTTGTGGTCGAGTTACACTTACCGAGTGATACGTGTAGATGCCAGGGCGGTACTACTAACTTATCTGACATTACAAGAAACACGAAGCCTTGGGATCGATTAAAAGCCAACGGATCTCTTTGAATCCCATGATCGATAAGGGTTTCATTGCTTCATACGTTTTAATACTTGCCTCGTCCACTTAAGAGAGAGGAGGGGATGAGGTGGGGGGAGGAGTTAATTTTAAAGCGTTCGATCGTTCGCCCACGGCAATGGATTTGGCTTTCATGTCTGTAATTAACTTTTTACATTTTTGAAAAATATATATGGAACTATGTTTAACATCATGTCAGGAATTTACCCTGTCATTTTGTAAATGTAGTTTTGAATCACCCTGTATACTGACGCATCCAACAACACCGTAGGAGCAGTGATGCAGCAGGAGGTTGACGGGGTGATAAAGCCTATCGCGTTCTTTAGCAAACGCCACGAGCCACCACAGAGAAAATACAGCGCTTTTGACAGGGAATTGGTGGCCATGCATGATGCCGTTAAACACTTCCGACACTTCCTGAAAGGTAAGGCTCTCCACATACGTACCGATCACAAACCACTTACGACAGCCATGACATAACTGGGTGCCAGCTGGTCACCACGAGTATCTCGACATCTTTCATTCATCTCCGAATTTACTACAGATATCCGGCATGTACGGGGGCAAGACAACACAGTGGCTGACGCACTTACGAGGGCACCACCGCCACACCCACTCATCGCGACAATACAACGCATTCCTCCCATAGACTACGCAGCACTCGCCCACGCCTAACAGGATGACATTTACCTCCAGGAACTACTGACGGGTGATACTGCACTGGTCTATGCCTTGAACACATAACAGCACCCGACTGTACAACACGCGTCTGGTGTGACACTTCCTGTGGCACGCCACGCCCCTACATACCTGAACAATTCAGAGAGAACGTACTCAATCACTATCACTCTATAAACCACTCGGGAATTTCATATACACTTCGCCTCATTAGTCGACGTGCAGTGTGGCTAGGAATGAGGAAGCAAGTGAAGGAGTGGGTGACAGCCTGCATCACCTGTCAGCGTGCGAAGGTTGGACAACATACATGCCCACCAATACACGAGTTCACCGTTCCCTCCAACAGATTCCACACCGTACATGTCGACATTGTGGGCCCTCTCCCGTCCTCCCGAGGGTACCGATTTCTCCTGACGTGCGTAGACAGGACGACGCAGTGGTGTACAGCTGTCCCTAAGTATGACATCACGGCTGATGGCACAGCCCACCATTTTCTCAATAACTGGGTGTCGAACTTTGATCCCCCATCAGTTATCGTCACGGACCAGGGGACACAATTCGAGTCCAGGGCGTGGCAGGACATGCTCACATTACTAGGGACACGTCGGAAATGGACCACCGCCTACCACCCGGCAAGGTCGAGAGATTTTATCACCGCCTGAAGGATGCGTTCCGAGCACTACAGCTTGATCAATGGATTGACGCCATCCCGCTCATTCTCCTGACAATACGTACTACGCTGAAGGAGGACCTTAAACAATCACAAGTGGAGCTTATGTTCGGCGAGGACCTAAGCCTCCCTGGAAAGATTACTGCAACTGAGGGGGACACATCTATCCTTTCATTATTGCCGGCACTAAAGCGCGTTATCGGTAACGCCTCACCCACACCTACACGCCACCATACCAGGCCTACGTACACACCACCTGGCCTGCACACCACACCCTCGCTGCTACTCAGGACGGACTCACACCGCACACCGCTCCAGCAGTTGTACACCGGCCCTCACCCTGTTCTTGCCAGGACAGACGCAACTGTCACTCTAAGCATACACGACAAACCTCACGTCACGTCCTGGGAACGGGTGAAACCAGTTCACTCCTCGCCTCTTACACACCACCCGCCTCACACACAACGACGACCACCACTCCTACCTACACCAAACGCATTGCCACACGCATACACACTACGCATCTCCACCCACTACACTGCACCATACTATACACACATACCAACCATCCCTCCACCAGCCTCACCCACCAACCTCACTCGCCACCAACAACCACCTCAACCGCCACTCTCTCCTGACCTTCCCTTGTTACCCGTACCGCTCACTACCCCTATCAACACCCCAGAACTACCAGACACCACCCCTCCCCCACCCCACCCCACTCACCTACCTCTCTCTGACCCTCACCTGTCTACCCCCATTCCTATGCCTGATGACCCGTTACCCGACCATTACTCGATAACCGTAATCCCTTAATCTAGTCTTCCACAGGAATTGCCACCCATCATCCACGTCATACCAGCCACGCCTCCTCATCCCACCACCTCTCAACGTTGCACTCCCTCACCTCGCCCTGCTACACCACCTTCACCACGTCAGGAGCGGCAGGATGACGAACCGGTGATCGTCCCTGATGGCTTCATCTCCTGCTCGGGGCGCACGATACGGCGCCCGAGTAAATATGTTGCCGCCTTGTACCATCTTGCCGACACTCAAGCACGCTAACGCTAACGCCGCACCCACACCTACACGCCACCATACCAGGGCTACGTACACACCACCTGGCCTGCACACCACACCCTCGCTGCTACTCAGGACGGACTCACACTGCACACTGCTCCAGCAGCTGTGCACCGGCCCTCACCCTGTTCTTGCCAGGACAGACGCAACTGTCACTCTAAGCATACACGACAAACCTCACGTCATGTCCTGGGAACGGGTGAAACCAGTTCACTCCTCGCCTCTTACACACCACCCGCCTCACACACAACGACGACCACCGCTCCTACCTATACCTCGCACAGTGCCACACGCATACACACAATGCATCTCCACCCACACCACCGCACCATATTATAAACACATACCAACTTTCTCTCCACCAGCCTCATATACCTGCACACAACTGCACTCCTCTCTCTCTCTCTCTATCTCTCTCTTTCTCTCTCTCTCTCTCTCTCACAGTCTTCATTCTTATTCTCATTCTTTCTCTCACACACATACAAAATGTCTACAATTCTATTGCATCTCTCTCTCTCTCTCTCTCCCCCAACGGGAACCGCCTTGACGTGGTGGGGGGGCTTGCGTGTCTCTGAGACCTGGCAAGCTAGACTATAGGGGGCTCCGGCCCTTGCTCTGCTCCGATTTCGGGGAGAGAGGGCTTCCCATGCTAGTAAGGTCGTCAGTTAGAGACCAGACTAAATGGGTCCCAGGCATTAGGCTGCCAGTATGGGCCAACAGCACTGCCCTCCGGAGGGACTGCCCTCTAAGGGCAATCCTATGTTGGATGGTTGGGTGTCTGGGCCGGGAGATGTTGGGGAAGGGGGTTTCAGCACCGTCGCGGGCAAACTTTCGAACCATTGGGGCTGCTTTTTAAAACGAGTGGCCCCGTGGGGGAAGAGGTACCCCACCAGCGGCGACCAGCGCTTGGTCCCGTAATCTGCCCGGTAGGTAGTAGCTCTTGGCTCCTGGAGCCAAAAACAACAAATCTATGATATATGGATACAGAAAAGCCCCAATCTCTTCCTCGAGCGGTGGTCGACCAGGCCCTCGAGACGTCACTCTCTGGTCGTGGTAATATGCAGAAAGCTGCAAATAAGATTAGACCTAGCAAGTCGGGTGTTGCGTCGAAGAACCCTGTTAGCGATCTGGACACGTTAATGTTAACGAATGTACTTGCATCCTTTTCCTATTGCGCTATCCACTCCATTTTTAAGTGTTTTGGAGTAGTTCTTCGAATCCGAATCTCATATGACAGTGATTGTAGGTCTAATCGGTGCTATATTACTTTCAATACAAATGCTGCTGCCAAAGCAGCATTTGAGGCAAAAGATTCTCTGACGGTGGGGGATACTCATTGTAAAGCTCAGATGATGCGGTCCATCAATGTAGTTGACAGTGACAATGACTACTGCCCTAATATATTTGATGACACTGTGGAGCATGTCCCAAAGGAACGTCGGGTTCCTACACCCTTTTGGTTTGTGGTTTACTACAGGGAGGGACGTGGTAACCTTATCCATGCTTCCCGGTATCTGGAGAAAGAAGTTTGATTATTACCAATGGGCCACATGAAGAAATATGGTAAGGGCGTTTTAATCAGAGCCAAAGATCTTATACAGGCCATGATGCTCCTCAATCTCCCCTGTCCTTATGATAGCATGTTTGAATCTATTAAACCACATCGAACATTTAATTATAGCAAGGGGTGTATATATAATGAGGACCTGTATGAATTCTCAGAAGAGGAAATTCTCGCTATGTGCCCAGACAGTGTCCAACGAGTAACGAAGATGAAAGGCAGTAAAAATATGATCATCCTCACTTTCTATGGCTCGCATATCCCAGATTGCATTAACATTAACCCCACCTCATTTAAGGTGAAGCCTTTTGTTGAGCGTCCCCTACAGTGTTTCTGTTGTTATGAGTTTGGTCATGGGAAGAGGAACTGCAACAACCGTTCCCGGTGTGGTAATTGTTCTGCTCTTGACTCACATCTTACTTCTGAGTGTCGGTCAGAGAGTTACTGCTTTTACTGCAGAGATTCTCACCCTTTGTAATGAACCTCCAATTAAATGTACCTCCAATGTAATGTACGCCAATGTAAGATGTACTTCCTTGAGCAGGATATCCTTCACTTGGCTAATACTCAATTCATTAACATAGGTAGTGCCAGACGGCAACTCAACTTCAGGCGACAGAAGGATGGTGGTATGAAGACATACGCCTCCTCCCTTCGCCCTAAATTGGTTGCAGCACCCTCTCAACCCTCTCAAGAGGCAGCTGCTTTTTGCTCTAGTGAGAACGTTTCTAAGGTTACTCTACATAATAGTTTCTCTGTCTTGGAAACTTTATCAGACACTCATTCTGGTGACCCTTCAACTGATGACAATTCTCAGACTTTAGCTAAAGGTGTCCATGTGGTAGAGGTTCACTCTGCCACACGCTCTCTCAAAAGGAAGCTTAAGTCACCTAAACTGCTACAGAGACGCCTTCGTGGTTCCTCTTAGGCACTTGACTCTATAGATGTTCCACCTTGTAAGGCAACCATGTCTGTGGACTCATCCATAGTTTCGTCTCAATTTCACCAGAAGCGTTCTCGTGGCTCTGATGAATCTCTTGATTCAACAGAAGTTCCTCCTCGCAAGCTTCCTTCGGGATCATCAGAGGGGCGTGAAGTTAATGTGGATGCCACGGATGTTGTGACTTCAAAAGATTCAGTTTCTCTTCCGCTTGAGCAGCGGAGTGATTCTATCACCTGTATTATGGATGTTGATGTATCTGCCAGTGTCATTGATACCACTGCTATACAGGACAGGACCAATGTAATTGTTTCAAAGAATATCCCAGCTCATATACCTTCATCTTCTTCTAACATATCCGATGCTTCAGGGACTCGCCTACGGGTCCCAATTACTGCCCCAAGTACTACTCCTCGTGTTCGCTCTTCTTCTAGTATCCCATGATTAGACAAATCTTATTGTTTGAGTAAACCCTCAGGTCGAGGTGGTAGTGGGAAGTACGTCCGTGAGGCTTCCCAAAAATCAGTACTAAAGTAACACCGTTCAAGGTCCTTCAGTGGAATTGCCGTGGCTTGCGTGCTTCTTGGGAGGAACTGCGCGTTCTTCTCTCTAGCTTCTCTCCTGCATGTGTTTCTCTCCAAGAGACAATGCTTGGGGACTACATTCCTGCCAGTCCTCCAGCATACTCAGCATTTTATTCCAATTCATTTTAAGGGCAGGGTCATCGTGGTGGCTCCTCCATCCTAGTTCACCGAGATATTCCATGCACAAGCCTGGAGCTTGACAATCCGCTCCAAGCTGTTGCAGTTAAGGTTTTTATGGACCGCCCGTACACTGTGTGCAGTCTATACCTTCCTCCCAGTGTTACAGTTGAGAGGGGTAATCTCAACCGTCTTGTACGGGACCTTCCGTCTCCCATTATTTTATTGGGTGATTTTAATGGTCGTCATCCTCTGTGGGGTGACAGTTCAGTCAATCCCAGGGGTGTTTTATTGGCTTCTTTTATTGAGGATGAGGGATTAGGGGTTTTAAATACGGGAGATGTGACACATTTTAATAGCCCTCCTGGGACCTTTACCGCCATTGACATTTCCCTTTGCTCACCCAGTGCTCTGTTGGATTTTACTTGGAGAGTGTTGCCTGACTTATATGGCAGTGACCATTTCCCTATACTTTTAGAAGGTAACGGGTACGAACCACAGTCTCGTCTTCCTAGGTGGAAATTAGAAAAGGCTGACTGGCAGTTTTTTAGAGAGCTAATTTCTTTGCTCTCTTCGGTAGCCGATTTCGGTAGCTCTGACGAGGCTATAACATATTTCACTGATTTGCTCTTCTCTGCTGCTCTCAACTCTATCCCTAGAACTTCTGGCTACTTTCCTAAACGTCCTGTCCTTTGGTGGTCACCAGTCTGCCCCACTGCTGTGCAGGAGAAGCGCGCTGCTTTCTCTCGCTTTCTTCGCAATCGTGGGGACCCAACTCTTTTAGAGGACTTCCGACGGGCAAGGGCTCGGGCTAGACGAGTTTTAAAAGAGGCCCGACGTGCATCTTGGAAGGCCTATGTGTCTTCAATTAATACTAAAACTCCACTCACCCAAGTGTTCAGGAGAGTCCGTAAGATGGTGGGGAAGTTTTCTCCTAGTTCTACACTTGTACTTAAGGTCAATGGAATTAAGATCATGGATGGTTTGACAGTGGCCAATACCATGGCGGAGGCTTTTGCAAAGGTCTCCAGCCGTGACTCTCGACCTCTGGCTGTCAGGCATGAGTTAAGAGCCAAGGAGCGTACTGTCCTGGATTTCTCAGGGAACGAGAATGAAAGTTATAACCATATATTCACCCTGAGAGACCTGCATTCTGCTCTCCCTCTCTGTGGCGACACTTCTCCTGGGCAAGACAACATCCCGTATGCAATGTTACGACACCTGGGTGAGGAGGCAATCTCACTTCTTTTAGCTTTATATAACAGAATCTGGCTGGAGGGTATCTTCCCTTCTGGGTGGAGGGTTGCTACCATCCTTCCTTTCCTCAAGCCGGGCAAGAACTCTGGTGTTGCCCTCAATTATCGACCAATTGCCTTGACCTCCTGTCTCTGTAAACTATTTGATGAAATGGTGAATGTCAGACTGGTACTCTTCCTGAAACGGGGTGATTTTCTGTCTCCGTCCCAGTCTGACTTTCGCAAACACTGTTCCACTACAGATGCTCTGGTCAGGTTGGAAGCTGCTGCATGTGAGGCCTTTGCACTACATCAACACCTTGTCTGTGTATTCTTTGATTTAGAGAAAGCCTATGACACTACATGGCAATATGGCATCCTACAGCAACTCCATTTATATGGCCTGCGGGGTCGCCTTCCACGCTTTCTTAAGGAGTTCATCAGTGGTCGCAGTTTTTCTGTGAGGGTTGGTACAACCCACTCAGCATCTGTTGCACAGGAGGAAGGCATCCCCCAGGGAAGCGTCCCCAGTGTCACATTGTTTGCAGTAGCAATTAATGCCATTGCCTCATCCCTTCCAGACGGTATAGCTAACTCGATGTACGTTGACGCCCTAGCAGTCTGGTTTGCTGCTTCCCGTATGTTAGTGGCGGAGCGGCGCATGCAGCTTGCCCTTGACAGGGTGTCACGTTGGAATGGTTCTCATGGGTTTTGATGTTCTCCTTCCAAGACAGTTGCTATGCACTTCTGCCGCATCTGAGGCGTCCACCAGGATCCGGACTTATTCATGTATGGTCATTGGATACGATGTGTCGAGGAGACTCGCTTTCTGGGTCTCCTTTTTGACAAACGTTTGACTTGGGTTCCCCACTTACGTACACTTAAGGTCTCTTGCCTCAAAGCTCTTAACCTGTTGAGGGTCCTGTGCCATACATCCTAGGGGGCTGATCGGGCCACCCTCCTCCGCCTATACCATGTTCTTATTAGGTCAAAACTCGACTATGGGTGTGAGGTGTACTCTTCTGCCACCGATGCCTGTCTCAGAGTTTTAGACCCTGTTCATCATGCTGGAGTACGTCTGGCGACCGGAGCCTTCAGGTCGTCCCCAATCCCCAGTCTCCTGGTGGACGCTAATGAGCCACCTCTTGATCTCTGTCGCCAGTCCTTGATAGTTCGTTGTTGGCATCGATTACATCGACTTCCTGACTCCCTACCTTGCTTGGCGGTGTCATCTGATATCATTTCTCAGTACTACCTTTTACATTCTCGTGCACCATGGCCCTTGGCTTCCGGGCCAGGAAGGCTATGGCGGAGATGGGCATAGATGACTTCCAGATTTGTCCTGTGAAGGTCCCCAGGGTGGCTCCATGGCTTCTTCCAGAAGTTTTTCCCTGCACCTGCTTTACAGACAAGAAGGAATCTCTTCCTCCTCCAGTGGCTCGTTCCCTCTTTTTAGAACATGCCTTCACTCACAGGGAGTCCCTCCCTGTGTACACAGATGGGTCAAAGTCTGATGCTGGAGTTGTCTATCCTGACTTTTGCCGTGGAGGCAGGCTCCCTTCTGTCATGTCCATTTTTACTGCTGAGCTCTCGGCCATTTTATATGCCCTCCAAGTTATTTTTACTCTCCCTCAGCCTTTGTTAACTATTTTTAGTGATTCCTGTAGTGCCTTGCAGGCCTTGTGCAATTTTAACTCTTCCATCCCCTGGTGTTGGCCATTCTTGAGTGGCTTGTCGTCCTGGGTCGTCGTGGCCGCAAAGTCACTTTTTGTTGGGTCCCGGCCCATGTGGGTGTTGATGGGAATGAGCGGGCTGACTCCCTGGCTAAGGCTGTGGTCTCCAATTCCCGGCCTCCTGCCAGGCGTCATCCTGTTCCTGCAGTGGACCTTCGACCCTACATAGATGCTATCGTTCGTTCCTGCTGGCAGGACAGATGGGACGCCGTGGGAGACGGTTTTTGTCCGTCTCCGCATTGGCCACACATTATTGACTCATGGCTTTTTAATGGAGAGGGCTCACCCTCCCTACTGTGATGAATGTCTGGTCCCTTTGACAGTACGGCATCTTATTGTCGAGTGTCCCAGCCTTGGGGACCTTCGTCGTAGGCACCTCTCCGAGTACCGGAAGGGTGACAGTTCTTACTGTCTCTCCCAGGTGCTCGGGGGGGAGGCTTGTAGTGTGGGAGGGAACACCCTCTCCTATGTGGAGGAGGCTGGCCTTCTTCACAAATTGTGAATTTTATTGTATTTATGGCTATTAATTTTTAGGTAGTTAAAGTTTAATGTTTCTTTCGTTAATATTTCAATTCTTTTATATATCTAACTTAAGTAGGTTATTTCATTTGGAAGACGTGGGTTTTATTTATACTGCTTCTCCCTTTCGAGGTAGTGAAAATTATTTAATCGTTGTACATATTTTTTTAATGATGTAGATGACCTTTTTATGTTGGGCGGTATATGACCATTGCTGTTGCGCCGCCAGATGCCTAATGGCATCAATAAATAAATCAAATATCTCTCTCTCTCTCTCTCTCTCTCT